>OU342745.1:502720127-503241710 GCA_910589775.1 Avena eriantha | reverse complement strand
TCAAGTGATTCCAAAAGTCCATCAGGATGGAGTTTCTTCATGCGTTTAACGCCAATATGACCTAGACGGCAGTGCCACATATATGCAGACATATCATTATCAAGTTTAATCCTTTTAGCATCAACATTATGAATATGCGTAATACTACTATCGAGATCCAACAGAAATAAACCATTCAACACAGGTGCATGACCATAAAAGATATTATTCATATAAATCGAACAACCATTATTTTCAGACTTAAACGAATAACCACTTTGCATTAAGTGCATGACCATAAAGATATTATTCATATAAATCGAACAACCATTATTTTCAGACTTAAACGAATAACCACTTTGCATTAAACACGATCCGGATACAATGTTCATGCTCACTGCAGGCACCAATAACAATTATTTAGGTTATAACTAATCCCGATGGCATATGGAGAGGCAGCGTTCCGACAGCGATCACATCAAACTCTTGATCCATTGCCGACCTGCATCATGACCTCATCCTTGCTAGCTGTCGCTTGTTCCGCAGCCCCTGAACCGAGTTACATATATTAGCAACCGATCCCGTATCAAATACCCAGGTGCTACTGCGAGTACTAGTCAAGTACACATCAATAACATGTATATCACATATACCTTTGTTTGCCTTGCCAGCCTTCTTGTCCGGCAAATACTTGGGACAGTTGTGCTTCCAATGGTCAGTCCCCTTGCAATAGTAGCACTCGATATAAGATACTTAGGTCCAGCTCGGGTTTTTTTCAGGTGCGACATAGATTTTTCGCACTTCTTTCCCTTCTGCTTGCCTTCTGTCCTTCTTGAAACCGGTGGTCTTATTGATCATCACACTTGATGTTCTTTCCTAATCTCCACTTCTGCAGTCTTAAGCATTGACAGAAGCTCGGGAAAGAGACTTCTTCATGCCCTGCATATTATAGTTCATCACGAAGCTCTTGTAGCTAGGTGGCAGAGATTGGAGAACACGATGTATGCCTAAGTCAATGGGAATCGTTATTCCCAAGGACACAAGCTTATCGTCATACCTAGACATTTTGAGTACGTGCTCACTAATGGAGTTGTTCTCTTCCATCATGCAGCTAAAGAACTTTTCAGAAGCATTATAACTCTCTACGACAGCATGGGTATCAAAAATCATTTTAAATTCTTCCCATGGTATCAAAGGCATTACCATTTTCGAAACGCTTTCGAAGTTCTGGGTCTAGCCCATACAATATGCCGCAATGAACTAAGTTGTGGTCCTCCTAACGAGTTACATAGACGTTCTTTTCCTCGTCAGGAGCATCAGGAGCTGGTCGGGGGGCCTAGCGGCGCCTCTAGCACATATTGATTTTGCGTTCCTCAAATTCATAGCGAGTTGGTGAAGTTGCTACAATTTGCAGCAAGCTTCTCTTTCTCCATGAACATGTTGAAATTAAAAGCAGGTGGTGCCATCTACAATAGAATTTGTAAAGTATATTTAGACTAAGTTTATGATAGATTGAGTTCAACTAATCCAAATTACTAATGAACTCCCACTCAAAAACGACATCCCTCGTGTCCTTTTGCTGATTACATGAACCAAATCCACTACACCAAGTCCGATCATCACGTGCGTCGGTGTAGCTTCAAAGGCGAGCATCTATATGGGCATCCTATCAACTATATGACTCATGCTTAACCTTTCGGTCCATGTTCCGAGGCCATGTTTGTACATGCTAGGCTGATACGTCCATTTTGCATCACTATTCTATGTCTTAATTCACTATTATTCATTCATATATTTCGTATTGAGAGGTGATACTTATGTTATTTCATATATTTTTGCATGGTTGATGACTTTTGGAGCATGGACCGCTGTAGTCAGGATTCTGATGGAAAAGGTGCTGTTTGGAGACAAAATTCGCGAAGATCAGAAAATCCGGGAAAATATACGGAAAATCCTATTTTTCTAGAAGACTAAGGATGCCAGGAGATGGAGTGGAGGTGGGCCACAGGGGGCCCACACCACTCCATGGCGCGGGCAGGCCTAGGCCGCGCCTGGAGGTGGTGTGGCCGCCCTGGCCCACTCCAGCCTCTCTCCTCTGGCGTATATCATCCCCACGAAACCCTAAGACTCGGGGAGCGACCACATAAAGATTATGCCGCCTCTGCGGGGCGGAAACACCGAGAGAGAAATATCTCTCCGGCATACAAATTTCTGCGGGGAATTCCTTCCCGGAGAGGGGAGATCGCCGCCATCAACACCAGCATCAAGATGGACTTCATCGGGATCATCATCATCACCACCATCATCACCATCACCACCCTCATCACCATCTCCATATTGCTGTAACAATTGCGTTGAATCTTGCATAGTTCATAGGGAAAACTTTCCCAGTGTTGATTACTCTTTGTAGTTGATGCTATTGAGTGAACCATTGAATTATTGTTTATGTTCAGATTGTTATACATCATTATTCCATCTCTGATCATGATCCATATGATGTCTTGTGAGTAGTTCGTTTGTTCTTGAGGACATGGGAGAGGTCTTGTTGTTAGTAGTGGAGTTGCGTTGAGAAAGATTCAATAGATTGTTATTTAAGTTGTGGTGTACTTCTTCTAGTGGTGTCATGTGAACGTCGACTACATGACACTTCACCTATAAGGGCCTAGGGGAATGCATTGTGTATTTGGCTACTAATCATAGGGGTTGCCGGAGTGACAGAAACATGAACCCCCGTTAGGAAACCATTACGCAAGGGACGTAAGGGTCTTAGAGTTTAAAGCTGTGGTTAGGTTTCTACCTTAATTACTTTTTGTACTTACGGATGTTTGCAAGGGGTATAATCACAAGTATGTATTAGTCTTGGATGGGGCGGTACATTAGCACAGGTTCATCCACACAACACTTAGCAAGCTAAAGAAGATTAATCGACTATATGAAGTGAAAGCACTTGACAGTCTTCCCATGTGTCCTCGAGAACGTTTGGTCATCTTAAGTATACAACCGGCTTGTCCTTTGCTGCATAAAGGATTGGGCCACTTGCTGCATTTATTCCTATTGTCTTTTATTTACTCGTACTTTGTTTATTTGCTTTATCAAAAACCCCTAAAAATCCGTTTGCTAAGTATTTGCAGAGAATTCCTGATCCATACCACTAGCCAGCACCTTCTGCTCCTCGTTGGGTTTGACGCTCTTATTATCAAAAATACTGCGATACACCCCCTATACTTGTGGGTCATCATAGGTTCGCCAAGTAAGAACCTTAGTATTCGTGTGTGTAAAACTGTCTTACACCCATTGTATGTAAGCGTAGAGTCGGAACACCCGATCATCAAGACTATTTTCTGGCGCCGCTGCCGGGGAGTAAAGCGCTATTGGAGAGTGGGAACTAGTAAAGGAAACTTCTGCTGTGAGTATTGTTTACTTCTGCTAGTTGCTTTATTTTCGTTATGGATAATTCGCTGAGTTTCTTATTTGGTAATGCTACTACCACTGCTAAGGTAGTAGATAAGCCACCACCTGCTGAGAAAGATGTTTTCAAAATACCTACAACAATTATTGATCGTGTTATGGATAACTACTATGTTGGGGATGGTGATCATTTACTCTTTATACACGAATTATGGATAAGCCACCATCCCGGTGATCATTTACTCTTTATACACGAATTATGCTGGTTGTTCAAGTATGCACGTATTACTACAGATCAAGTTAAGAATAAGTTATTCTCATTATCACTGAAAGGAAGAGCTGAGGAATGGTATAAGCTGCTGAAGAATGGTCAAGCTCTGGAATGGGAGGAAATAGTGCCTCTCTTTTATTCAAAGTTTTATCCTCCTAGTGAGATTCATAAAGATCGGAATCAAATATACAAATTTTGGCCTCTTGATGGAGAGAGTACATCTCAAGCTTGGGGAGATTGAAGTTACTAATGCTAAAATGTCCCATTCATGAGCTCCCCAACAATATTATTATCAACAACTTTTATGCAAGGCTCCCTCTACATGACAAGGATTTATTGGATGCTTCTTGTGCTGGATGATTCACTCGCATGGAAGAAGAAGCTAAATGGGACCTTCTAGATCGTATTCAAGACAATGCTGAAGCTTGGGAGAATGACAAAGGTAGAAAGTCAGGTGTAAATTATGATTATGAATGCATTGAATCTTTTATGGGAACTGGTGACTTTCAAAATATTAAAAATGCTTCTGGTCTAGACTCTCAAGCTATTGCTTCTTATTTTACGGCTTTTGCTTCCTACATTGAAGTGCCTAAAAAGAAGTGGAATAAGTATCATGAACCTTATAAATATGTTGCTAAGAGTGTTCCTACAAGAAATACTAAAGTTTATACTGCTAATCATGTTTTACCTAAACCTTATATAGAGAAAATGCCTTTTCCAGTTAAGGTAAAGGAACATTCTATGATGGCTAGTATGGTAGATGAAGGTATGAATTGTTGGAGATATGCCCAAGAGGCAATAATAAAAGTGGTTATTATTATATCTTTGTGTTTATGATGAATGTTTACATCCCATACTATAATTGTATTATTAGGAAACACTGATACATGTGTGTTTTGTAAACATAAGAGAGTCCCTAGTAAGCCTCTTGTTGAACTAGCTTGTCGATTGATTGATGATCATGGTTTCCTGATCATGGACATTAGGATGTGATTAATAACAAGGTTATATCATTAGGAGAATGATGTGATGGACACACACCCATAGTAAGCGTAGCATAAGATCAAGTCATTAAGTTCGTATTGCTGTAAGCTTTTAAATGCATAGTAACCTAATCCTTTGACCATGAGGTTGTGTTAATCACCATCACCGGATGGGTACTTTGATGACATCAAACACCGCTTCGTAACTGGGTGGTTATAAAGATGTCATTGGGTATTCTGAAAGTATGTGTTGAAGCGCATGGACCAAGATTGGGATTTGTCCATCCATATGACGGATTGATATGCTCTGGGCCCTCTCGGTGGAATGTCATCTAGTTAGCTTGCAAGCATGTGACTGGGTCACAAGGGATGACATATCACGGAACGAGTAAAGAGTACTTATCAGTAACGAGGTAGAACTAGGTATGGAGATGCTGACGATCAAACCTCGGATAAGTATAGTATCGCGTGACAAAGGGAATTGGTTTTGTATGTAAATGGTTCAATCGATCGCGAAGTCATCGTTGAGTATGTGGGAGCCATTATGGATCTCCAGGTCCCACTGATGGTTATTGATAGGAGATGTGTCTCTGTCATGTCTGCATATTCACGAACTGTAGGGTGACACACTTAAGGTTCGAAGTTGTTTAAGTAGATATGGAATATGCGTTGGAGACCAAATGTTGTTCGGAGTCTCGGATTGGATTTGGGACATCACGAGGAGATCCGGAATTGTCCGGAGAATAAGATTCATATATAGGGGATCATTTCTGAGTTAGGAAATGTTCCGGAGTGTTTGTATCAGGATTCTAGAAGGTTTCGGAATGTTCTGGAAGGTTCTAGAAGATATCTTGGAGTTTGCTTGAAAATCAAGATAGGAATCAAGGAGTCCTGGTGGGTCAAGACAAGGAGTCGTGGGGGAGGAGGACTCCTCCCCCCACTCCCCAATCCGCCGGCCTAGAGGAGGGGAGTCCTACAAGGACTCCCCCTCCCCAAGGCGCCCTCCCCCTTAAATAGAAGGGCAGGGGCGCCCCTCCTCCCCTGCTCTCATATAACTCCCAATCTCTGCCGCCTCTCTCCTCCACATTTCTTCTGCACAGGCATAGGCGAAGCCCTGCAGAATTCTCTACTCCACCACCAACACCATGCCGTCGTGCTGCTGGGATTCCGTGGAGAAGATCTACTACCTCCGCTGCTCGCTGGAACAGGGAGAGGAAGGTCTGCTTCGACTCCGCACGTGTGACCGACTGCGGAAGCGCTGTCGAAACACGGCGCCGGAAGGATCGTCCACTTGACCGACTGCGGAAGCGCTGCCGGAATGCGACGCCGGAAGGATCGTCCACACGATCTTGAGATCGGCAAGTGATCGACTACATCAACCACGAGATCTAATCTCGTTAATGCTTTCGGATCTACGAGGGTTAGTTCGTATCTATCTCGTTGCACATGTCTAATAGATTAGATCTTGGCTTTTATCTAGATTAGATCTGGGTTTTGTACGTTCTTGCGGTAGAATTTTTTGTTTTCCATGCTACAAACCCATCAGTGGTATCAGAGCCGTATCTATGCGTAGATCTGTTGCACGAGTAGAACACAATGTTATTGTGGGTGTTGATGCTTTTGTTGTCGGTGTCTTAGCGTGTACTTTGCATCTTGCGGCATGGTGGGATGAAGCGGCTCGGGCTAACATTACATGTCATCGCACATGAGACTTGCTCCACGCTTGACGTGCAACTTGCTTGCACAAGTGGCTTTGCGGGTGTCTGTCTCTCCCACCATAGTTAAGATTCAATTTACAATGAGCATCTTGACAACACTTGTATCAACGTTGTGGTTCTTTTTCGTAGGTAAGATCGGTCTTATGCGAAAGCCCCAAACCACGTAAAACATGCAAAGAAAATTAGAGGCATCTAACTTGTTTTTGCAGGGGTTTTGTGATGTGATATGGCCAACATGTGATTGTGATTGTATTTGATGTATGCAATGATCCTTGTTGTAATATGGCAACCGGCAGGAGCCTAATGGTTGTATTTAATTATGTTAAGACCTGCGTGTCTATTCATCTTGTAATAGCTTTATTCCAAGTAGTTGTAATAGTTGCTGGTGATGATGGACAACCATGAAGCGGCGCCACTGACCTTGGCGCAATGCTGGTGATGATGGAGATCATGTTCGTGCTTTGGAGATGGAGATCAAAGGCGCAAGATGAAAAGGCCATATCATATCACACTAATTATGAATTGCCTGTGATGTTAATCCTTTATGCATCTTGTATTGCTTAGATCGCGACGGTAGCATTATAAGATGATCCCTCTCACTAAATATCAAGTAATAAAGTGTTCACCCTTAGTTGGCACCGTTGCTAAGACTCGTCATTTCGAAGCATCTCGTGATGATCGGATGTGATAGATTCTACGTGTGCATACAACGGGTGCAAGCCAGATTTGCACATGCGTAAACTAAGGTTATCTTGACGAGCCTAGCATGTACAGACATGGTCTCGGAACACGGAATACCAAAAGGTAGAGCATGAGTCATATAAATGATATGATGAACATGAAGATTGTTCGCCGATGAAACTACATCTTCTCTCGTGAAGATCGGACTTGGTATAGTGGACTTGGTTCGTGTAATCACTAAGACAATGTGAGGGATGTTGTTTTGAGTGGGAGTTCACCTAGTTAGTTTAAGAATTAAATTAGAACTCAGTTTGTCATAAACTTAGTCTAAACTACTTGCAAATTGTTGTAGATTATGGCGACCCCCTCCATCAATTTCAATGCGTTCCTAGAGAAAGAAAAGATTAAGAACAATGGAAGCAATTTCACGGACTGGTTCCGTGGACTGAAGATCGTCCTCAGGGCTGGTCAGTTGACCTATGTGCTCGAAGCACCGCTAGGTGACCCACCTGCAGATAATGCCACCGATGACGAATAGAATGTTTTCGCCACTCGGAAAAATCATTACTCCACAGTTCAGTGTGCCATCCTGTACGGTTTAAAAGCGGAGCTCCAAAAGCGTTTTGAGCACCACGACCCGTTCGAGATCATTAAGGAGCTCAGGCTAATTTTTGTGACTCGCGCGGCCATGGAGAGCTATGAGGCCTCCGAAAAGTTCTTTAACTGTAAGATGGAAGAAGGAAGCTCCGTTAGCGAGCACGTGCTCACCATGTCTGGGTACGCAAAGAAGCTCCAAGAGTTGGGAATATCGATTCCTAATGAATTGGGGATTCACCGTCTCCTTCAATCACTGCCACCAAGTTACAAGAACTTTGTGATGAACTACAACATGCACTGCATGAACAAGACGTTGCCTGAACTGTCGTCCATGCTGAAAACTGCTGAAGTGGAGATAAAGAAGAAGCACCAAGTGTTGATGGTCAATAAGACCACCAATTTCAAGAGACGGGGCAAGCCTAAGAACAAGGGCAACTTCAAGAAGGACGGCAAGAAAGCTGCCGCACCTGCTAAGAAGCCCAAGGCTGGTCCTAAGCCTGAAACTGAGTGCTTCTACTGCAAGGGTACTGGTCACTGGAAGCGTAACTGCCCCAAGTACCTGGCGGATCTGAAGAACGGCAACATCGAGAAGAAAGGTATATTTGATATATGTGTTATAGATGTGTATCTTACTAGTAATCGTAGTAGTGCCTAGGTATTTGATACTGGTTCGGTTGCTCATATTTGTAACTCGAAACAGGAGCTGCGGAATAAACAAAGACTGGCAAGAGACGAGGTGACGATGCGCGTTGGAAATGGCTCCAAGGTTGATGTGATCGCCGTCGGCACGCTCCCTCTACATCTACCTTCGGGATTAGTTTTAAATTTAAATAATTGTTATTTGGTGCCTACGTTAAGCATGAACTTTATATCTGGATCCTGTTTACTGCGAGACAGTTACTCTTTTAAGTCCGAGAATAAAGGTTGTTCGATTTATATGAGTAATATCTTTTATGGTAATGCACCTAAGATGAATGGTTTATTCTTACTGAATCTCGATAGTAGTGATACACATGTTCACAACATAGATGCTAAACGAATTAAATTGAATCATAATTCTACATACATGTGGCACTATCGTCTTGGTCACATTGGAGTGAAGCGTATGAAGAAACTCCATTCAGATGGACTTCTTGAATCACTTGATTTTGAGTCACTTGAAAGATGCGAAGCATGTCTAATGGGAAAAATGACTAAGACTCCATTATCTGGTACAATGGAGCGAGCTACTGACTTATTGGAAATAATACATACCGATGTGTGCGGTCCAATGAGTGTAGCATCGCGTGGTGGATATCGTTATGTTCTCACTTTCACGGATGACTTAAGTAGATATGGGTATGTCTACTTTATGAAGCATAAGTCCGAAACTTTCGAGAAGTTTAAGGAATTTCAAAGTGAAGTGGAAAATCATCGTAACAAGAAGATTAAATTTCTACGTTCTGATCGCGGAGGTGAATATCTGAGTTATGAGTTTGGCATGCATTTAAAGAAATGTGGAATACTTTCGAAGTTGACACCGCCAGGAACACCACAGCGTAATGGTGTGTCCGAACGTCGTAATTGAACTCTCTTAGATATGGTTCGGTCTATGATGTCTCTTACAGATTTACCGCTATCGTTTTGGGGCTATGCATTAGAGACAGCCGCATTCACTTTAAATAGGGCACCATCTAAATCCGTTGAAACGACACCGTACGAATTGTGGTTTGGTAAGAAACCTAAGTTGTCGTTCCTTAAAGTTTGGGGTTGCGAGGCATATGTAAAGAAGTTACAACCTGATAAGCTAGAACCCAAAGCGGAGAAATGCGTCTTCATAGGATACCCTAAAGAAACGATTGGGTATACCTTCTATCATAGATCCGAAGGCAAAGTTTTCGTTGCAAAGAATGGATCCTTTCTTGAGAAGGAGTTTCTCTCGAAGGAGGTGACTGGAAGGAAAGTAGAACTCGATGAGGTTAATGAACCTTCTCTCGGATTGGAGAGTAGCGCAGCACCGGAAGATGTTTTTGTGCCGCCTGCACCAATTGGAGAGGAAGCTAATGATAATGATCATGAAACTTCAAATGAAGTTACTGCTGAACCTCGCAGGTCAACGAGGGTTCGTACCACTCCCGATTGGTATGACTCTGCTTTGAATGTCATGTTAGTGGACAACGCTGATGACCCTGCGACATATGAAGAAGCTATGGTGAGCCCAGATTCCGACAAATGGCTAGAAGCCATGAAATCCGAAATGGGATCCATGTACGAAAACCAAGTGTGGATTTTGGTGGACTTACCGGATGGCCGTAAGGCTGTCGAGAACAAATGGATTTTCAAGAGAAAAACAGATGCTGATGGTAATGTTACCGTCTATAAAGCTTGACTTGTCGCGAAAGGGTTCCGACAAATTCAAGGAGTTGACTATGATGAGACTTTCTCACCAGTAGCGAAGCTAAAGTCTGTGAGGATTTTGTTAGCAATTGCTGCACATTTCGATTATGAGATTTGGCAGATGGATGTCAAAACGGCGTTCCTTAATGGTGACATTGAGGAAGAGTTGTATATGGTACAACCCAAGGGTTTTGTCAATCCTAAAGATGTTGACAAGGTATGCAAGCTTCAGCGCTCCATTTATGGACTAAAGCAAGCATCCCGGAGTTGGAATCAACGTTTTGATAAAGTAATCAAAAACTTTGGGTTTATAAAAACTTATGGAGAAGCTTGTATTTACAAGAAAGTGAGTGGGAGCTCTATAGCATTCCTAGTACTATATGTAGATGACATATTGTTGATTGGGAATGATATAGAACTTCTTAATAGCGTCAAAACCTATTTGAATAATAGTTTTTCAATGAAGGATCTTGGCGAAGCGGCATACATTCTAGGCATCAAGATTTATAGAGATAGATCAAGACACCTAATAGCGCTTTCACAAAGTACATACTTGGACAAAGCTCTAAAGAAGTTTAGAATGGAAGATAGCAAGAAAGGGTTCGTGCCCATGTTGTCAGGTAAGACCTTGAGTAAAACTCAAAGTCCAGCTACGACAGAAGATAGAGAGAAAATGAATAATATTCCCTATGCCTCGGCCATAGGTTCTATCATGTATGCCATGCTGTGTACAAGACCGGATATAGCACATGCTGTTAGTTTGACTAGCAAATATCAAAGTGATCCTAGAGTGGAACACTGGACAGCGGTCAAGAATATCCTAAAGTACCTGAATAGGACTAAGGATATGGTTCTTTCTTATGGAGGTAATGAACAGCTTGTTGTAAACGGTTACACCGATGCTAGTTGGAACACCGATCCGGATGACTCAAAGTCACAGTCAGGATACGTATTTGTTTTGAATGGTGCTGCAGTGAGCTGGAGGAGTGCGAAGCAAAGCGTTGTGGCGAAATCTTCAACTGAATCGTAATACATAGATGCTTCGGAGGCTGCACAAGAAGCCGTTTGGATGAAGGAATTCATTACTGAACTCGGCGTGGTTCCCAGTGCGTTGGACCCGATGGCCATCTACTGTGACAACACAGGTGCCATAGCTAATGCGCAGGAGCCAAGGTCACATAGCAAGCTGAAGCACATCAAGCTACGTTTCCACGCTATTCGCGAGTATGTCCGAGATGGTGACATAAAGATTTGCAAAGTACACACTGATCTGAATGTGGCAGATCCATTGACTAAACCTCTCCCTAGGGCAAAGCATGACCAACACCAGAACGCCATGGGTGTTCGGTTTATTACCATGTAATCTAGATTATTGACTCTAGTGCAAGTGGGAGACTGTTGGAGATATGCCCAAGAGGCAATAATAAAAGTGGTTATTATTATATATTTGTGTTTATGATGAATGTTTACATCCCATACTATAATTGTATTGTTAGGAAACACTGATACATGTGTGTTTTGTAAACATAAGAGAGTCCCTAGTAAGCCTCTTGTTGAACTAGCTTGTTGATTGATTGATGATCATGGTTTCCTGATCATGGACATTAGGATGTGATTAATAACAAGGTTATATCATTAGGAGAATGATGTGATGGACACACACCCATAGTAAGCGTAGCATAAGATCAAGTCATTAAGTTCGTATTGCTGTAGGCTTTTAAATGCATAGTAACCTAATCCTTTGACCATGAGGTTGTGTTAATCACCATCACCGGATGGGTACTTTGATGACATCAAACACCGCTTCGTAACTGGGTGGTTATAAAGATGTCATTGGGTATTCTGAAAGTATGTGTTGAAGCGCATGGACCAAGATTGGGATTTGTCCATCCATATGACGGATAAATATGCTCTAGGCCCTCTCGGTGGAATGTCATCTAGTTAGCTTGCAAGCATGTGACTGGGTCACAAGGGATGACATATCACGGAATGAGTAAAGAGTACTTATCAGTAACGAGGTAGAACTAGGTATGGAGATGCTGACGATCAAACCTCGGATAAGTATAGTATCGCGTGACAAAGGGAATTGGTTTCGTATGTAAATGGTTCAATCGATCGCGAAGTCATCGTTGAGTATGTGGGAGCCATTATGGATCTCCAGGTCCCGCTGATGGTTATTGATAGGAGATGTGTCTTTGTCATGTATGCATATTCACGAACCGAGGGTGACACACTTAAGGTTCGAAGTTGTTTTAAGTAGATATGGAATATGCCTTGGAGACCGAATGTTGTTCAGAGTCTCGGATTGGATTCGGGACATCACGAGGAGATCCGGAATTGTCCGGAGAATAAGATTCATATATAGGGGATCATTTTCTGAGTTAGGAAATGTTCCGGAGTGTTTGTATGAGGATTCTAGAAGGTTTCGGAATGTTCCGGAAGGTTCTAGAAGATATCTTGGAGTTTGCTTGAAAATCAAGATAGGGATCAAGGAGTCCTGGTGGGTCAAGACAAGGAGTCGTGGGGGAGGAGGACTCCTCCCCCCACTCCCCAATCCGCCGGCCTAGAGGAGGGGAGTCCTACAAGGACTCCCCCTCCCCAAGGCGCCCTCCCCCCTTAAATAGAAGGGCAGGGGCGCCCCCTCCTCCCCTGCTCTCATATAACTCCCAATCTCTGCTGCCTCTCTCCTCCACCTTTCTTCTGCACAGGCATAGGCGAAGCCCTGCAGAATTCTCTACTCCACTACCACCACCACGCCGTCGTGCTGCTGGGATTCCGTGGAGAAGATCTACTACCTCCGCTGCTCGCTGGAACGGGGAGAGGAAGGTCTGCTTCGACTCCGCACGTGTGACCGATTGCGGAAGCGCTGCCAAAACGCGGCGCCGGAAGGATCGTGCACTTGACCGACCGCGGAAGCGCTGCCGGAACGCGACGCCGGAAGGATCGTCCACACGATCTTGAGATCGGCAAGTGATCGACTACATCAACCACGAGATCTAATCTCGTTAACGCTTTCGGATCTACGAGGGTTAGTTCCTATCTATCTCGTTGCACATGTCTAATAGATTAGATCTTGGCTTTTATCTAGATTAGATCTGGGTTTTGTACGTTCTTGCGGTAGATTTTTTTTGTTTTCCATGCTACGAACCCATCATGAATAAAGATGTTGAACCTGATAAACAAATGGTTGATGAACCTATTGTAGCAAATGTGAAATACTTTGTTGCTAAATATGAAAAAGAGGGACACACTATCCTTTGTAAGGATACCTCTAATATTGTTTCACATTGTAGTGTTATGAGAGCTAGTATTCCGGTGTTTTCAGTTAGAATAAGTGATCATTGCTATGATGGTCCTTGTGATAGCTATATTGTTAATTTTATGCATGATACTGAAAGTTACTATGAGAGAGGGAAAAGTGTTCTTACGCATCTCAATAATATCAAGTTTCCTTGCTTTATGCTGAAAGTTCTTATGTTGCACATCTTTTGCCTTCTTATGCAAGTTGCCTTTGGTTTCAATAACTTATTTGTTTACAAAATCCCCTTGCATAGGAAGTGGGTTATACTTAAATGTGTGTGTGTGTGTGTGTTTGCTTCTTAATGCTCTCTTTCACTTCAATTCATATCTCTATGAGAGCTTCTTCAAAATTATCATGCCCATCTTAATGGCTATAAAGAAAGAGCTTTATGGGAGACAACCCAATTTGTTTTTGCTTTTAGTTTGTTTTTGTTTCTTTGAGTCTTGGAAGTTATTACTTAGGTAATAACCGTTCCTTATCTGTTTTTTTTGGTTTTTGTGTCAAGATCAACCTCTAATGAGAGAGAAGTAATATTTGGGGAAGTTGCTATCCCGAAACAGATTTTTGTGCTTCACCGTAAAAAATTGTGAGAGATCTCTGTATGTCGGATTGAGCTGTAATTTTTTGTGCTTCTGACCCAAGTTGTTATTTAACTTTCCTTAGATTTGCACTTTTTGATTTGAGCAACAGAAGATTTTCTAAAAAATTGATCTTTACCTGCTGGTCTGTTTTGACAGATTTTGCCAATCTTGCATTTGCTTCTTTATTCGATTTCCTTCTTGAATTCTTTTTGGGTCTTCAGAAGGATTTGCTACAGTAGCTTTTGTTTTGATGTTTTTCAGTTGAAGTTGGACTCAAAAGGTTTTATCACTTCACTTATACTAATGTTGCTAATGAGAACTGTGTGAAGTTTTGTGTGCAAGAAATTTCCAGGAAGTGGAGATAATGGTGTAATAAGGAAGAGAAATGTTTTATGACTCAAGTAATAAGTATATGAAGATGAAGATATTGATGATATTCAAGTGATGACTCCGGAAGAATCTACTAGATACCAAATTCAGAGTCCTGCAGAGTCCGTTTCCAACTAGGTAACAGTTCTGGTAAGAAAAGTTCCGCGAAAACACAATCCAACTATATTTTTGCAGTTTTTGGTCAATAAGGAAAGCTACGAAGCGAAAAAGGGACGGAAACGGAGCTAGGGTGGCCCACACCACCCCATGGATCGGGCCCACCCCTGGCCGTGCCACCAGGTGGTGAGGCCACCCAGGACTCCACCTCCGACTCGTTTTCTCCCAGTACTTTCCTTTTGATACGAAACTTCGTAATATATAACCCCCCAGATCTTCCGAGGTTCGTATATCGTGTTTTCGTCGTGTTTTTGTTTCGATCTGTTTCTGCCAGGTAGAATCCCAGATTTGGAGCCACAATGTCTTCCTCTGGATCATCCAAGGGAGATTCCTTAGAAGATATCGTCAACCCATACATGAGAGAATTGAAGATTCATCCCAAAGAGTTGTTGCTCGAAGGTGGGGAGGTCCGAATTAAAGAGGTTCAAGGCCCTAAAGGTGAAGGAAGTCTGGAGGACAGGATGGAAGCACTGGAGCAAGAAGTCTTTAGGTACAGGAAGATGGAGGAGCGCGAAGTGGATATCATCCATAAGATTTGCTCCGAACTCATCTCCGAGCACCAAAAGGAGACTGCTGAACTCAAAGACGAAGTCCTCTCACTCCGCCAAACAACCAACGAACTGCAAGCACAGATCTATGACGTTCAAAATCAAAACTGTGAGTATGAGGCTAGATTTAAACGCATAAGTGCTGCTGCAAGTTTCAGGATGTTGGAAACCACGATGTCCTTTGTTGATGGGAAGCCTTTACCCTGGAAGACGGATGAAGATGAGAAGATACCACCACCACTGAAGGAGTAATTCCTCATCATGTTAGGCATCCCCTTGGTTTGTTCCAAGCTTGGGGGAGTGCCGCGGTATCATATCACTATCTTCTATCTTTTTACCTTATTAGTAGAGTCATATCATGAATAGAGGAGTTATTATGTAGTATGGTTTGCATTATGGAAGTGTCCCCTCTCTCGTTAGATTTGTATCCCTTGGTGTGAGTTTCCGTTATGGAATATTAATGAGAAGTTCTATCATCCACTCTTTTGCATAGCTTATGTTAGTTTTCAATTCGTGGTTATATGATTGATCTTGTTGTTAGTATTGGTATCACTTTGGGATCATTGAGTTAATTTAGTTGGTTTTGGCAAACCTGGCTCGGTCAGTAGCAACACCTTTTTGAGAGTTGAAAAGAAAAAGATAGAAGTACTCTAGAGAAAAATAATTTCATCATCTTTCTTTCTTGATTTGCTCATAAGTCTAGTATTCTCTAGTTAAGATCTTTTGTGCATCCAAGGAAGATTGCATGTTTGTCTTTATCACTTGTATGTTTGTTTGTTTCCTTCAACTCTTGTACTTGCTACCTAGCCTTGCTAGCCAAAAACCTGTACTGAGAGGGTAGTCTTCTCGTGCATCCACTCATTTAAACCAAAACCTTTGCCATTTGTGTCCACCATACCTACCTAGTAGCATTATTGCTATTCCAAGTAAATTCTTGTTTTATCTACCTCCCAAATTAAACTTGTTATGTGAAAATTAGTGATTAAAGCTCTCACAAACTTGATGGCACACTTTACTTTCTTGCATTTAATAAACTTGAACCATTGGGTCCTTCTTTGTTGCGTATATGCTTGCGCTTTATGAGTTGAAGTTAGCCAAACCATGTATCATGGGGACCGCTTTCAACACTTCATTGGTACTTGTACCTAGTTGATATCATGTTCTTTTGCTTATGGATCCCGGCGGTGTGAAATAAAAGTGGAACTTGTAAGATCATGGAGTTTATATTTGTGTTAGAGAAACGCCTGGGCCGCTGGCCTAAGCCATGCCTAATCATGGTGGAAACTTGCAGCATAACTATAGTGAGCATTCTATGAAGCATCCTCAATAAAAACCTATGCAAATAGCAAATAAAAAGATCGCTGAGATGCTCACTATCTGCTTGCCTTGTCATTTTGATTATGGGATAGCTCCTGTGTCATGTGCAAGGGGTACCCCGTTGGCGGTTCTCAATGATACGCATGTATTTACAATGACAAGAGCTTGCTCGTGACTGAAGTTGAGTAGCATGAGGATCGGTACTCATAAGTAAGGGGCATGAGATTTCAAATTATAACTTGTAAAGCATATCCTCTTAGTTGTGTCACTTTAACCTTAACCACCAAAAGATGCCTATGATAGGGGCAATGAGAGGTGAAAGCTAGTAAGTATCATAATTTTTGGGAGATCTTTATGAGACTTGCAATCCCTGCTTCCCTCTGCGAAGGTCCTTTCTTTTACTTTGTAGTTGAGTCAGTAAACCTATTCCCTTCTATCTCAGCAAGTATTTTGAGTTGATGTGTTTCATTCATTCATATGGTGATTTATTCATTCATGTCTCTTATGTTCCTTGTTTTGCACATTGCTCTTATCTTGATGTTTACTACTTTGAAAGCTATCATTGAAAACCAGCTATTTGTGAACTCTAGCAAATTATCAACCATTCTTCGACCAAGAGCTAAGTTTGCCATTACCAATTATGATTCACTTTATGTATCTTTAGTGTGTTTCCTTTACTCATTACAAGTTGAGTTACATAATAGTGAGTTGTCTTCTATTATGATCTATGTATTTGATGAATCTGATGCTTCTTGTCCGTATTCTTTTATCGACTCTTCATTCCATAAACCTGAGGTCATGTTTATTGAGCTCAGTTTTGCTTGGGGACAAGCTAAGTCTAAGCTTGGGGGGAGTTGATACGTCCATTTTGCATCACTATTCTATGTCTTAATTCACTATTATTCATTGATATATTTCGTATTGAGAGGTGATACTTATGTTATTTCATCTATTTTTGCATGGTTGATGACTTTTGGAGCATGGACCACTGCAGTCAGGATTCTGATGGAAAAGATGCTGTTTGGAGGCAAAATTCGCGAAGATCAGAAAATCCTATTTTTCCAGAAGACTAAGGATGCCAGGAGATGGAGTGGAGGTGGGCCACAGGGGGCCCACACCACCCCATGGCGCGGGCATGCCTAGGCCGCGCCTAGAGGTGGTGTGGCCGCCCTAGCCCACTCCAGCCTCTCTCCTCTAGCGTATATCATCCCCACGAAACCCTAAGACTCGGGGAGCGACCATAGAAAGATTCCGCCGCCTCTGCGGGGCGGAAAACACCGAGAGAGAAAGATCTCTCCGGCAGACAGATTTCTGCCGGGGGAATTCCTTCCCGGAGAGGGGAGATCGCCGCCATCAACACCACCATCAAGCTGGACTTCATCGGGATCATTGATACATTGCAAATGTATCTATAATTTTTGATGTTCCATGCTTGGTTTTATGCACTTTCTTGTGTTTTGTTCCAACTTTGGAGTAGTTTTATTATGATTTCTTGGACTAACCTATTAACAAGAGCCACAGTGCCAGCTGCCTGTTTTCTGCTGTTTTTGGTTCCAGGAAAGTCAGAAAATGAATATTCTCGGAATTGGACGAGACAAAAGCCAAAGTGCCTATTTTTCCAGAAGTGATCAAGTGCCAGAATACGAGACGGAGAGGGGCCAGAGGGCGGCCACACCACCTGGCCGCGCGGTTAGGCCTGGCCCGCGCCAGGGGGTGGTGTGGCCAGCCCAGGCAACCCCTCGGCCTCCCCTTCCAACTATAAGATACCCTCAGGACAAAAACCCTAAGTACCCGATTAAAAATCCACGAAAGAGTCTCTAGCCGCCGTCATCTCCATCCCTAGATCGGGAGGGATCTGAAGCTCTTCCTGGCACCCTGCCAGAGAGGGGAATTCACCCTGGAGGCCTTCTTCATCACCAGGCAAGCCTCCGGTGTGATGCGTGAGTAGTTCATCCTTGGACTACGGATCCATGTAGTAGCTAGATGGCTGGTTTCTCCTCCTTTGTGCTTTCATGTTTAGATCTTGTGAGCTCCGTTCATGATCAAGATCATCTATTTGTAATTCATACATGTTGTGTTTGCGGGGATCCGATGGATATTGAGATGCTATTTCAGATTGATTGTTGATTCTATCATGTCTTTGTTATTTGAGATCTTGCATGCTTTCCGTTGTTAGTAGCTATCTTGGCCAAGTAGATGCTAGCAACTCCAAGAGTTAGTATTTATGCTCGATAGTGGGTTCATGCCTCTGGTAATCTGGGGAAGTGACAGAAATCTCTAAGGTACTAGATGTGCTGTTGCTACTAGGGAGAAAACAATGATCCTTTGTTCATAGAACAATTTTATTGTTTACTTTACACGCAGTTCGTAAAGCAATAATCTGTTGCTTGCAACTTAATACTGGAGGGGGTTCGGATGATAACCTGAAGGTGGATTATTAGTCATAGATGCAGTTGGATGGCGGTCTATGTATTATGTTGTAATGCCCAATCAAGTCTCAAAGGACTCAAGATGATTAGTATCTGCATGTATTGCTTTCTCGGTGTTTGTCAATTGCCCCGCTGTAATTTGTTTACCCAACATGTTATCTATCTAAGGAGAGCCACCTCTAGTGAACTATGGGTCCCGGTCCTTTACTTTACATACAACCTATAAACTGTTTCTGCTTTGTGTTTTCTTTCTGCAAACTTTTACTTCTTTCCATTTGATACGTTTAATCCTTTGTTTTCCGCAAAACACGGTGAGATTGACAACCTCATCGCAAGTTGGGGACAAAGTTCTGTGGTTGTGTTGTGCAGGTCTCCACGTTGCTACTAGCACCGGTAGTGCGCCCTACCAAAGCTCAGCTAGTAACACCTTTGAGGTGTTTCCTTGCTCCTACTGGTTCGATTAAACCTTGGTTTCATAACCGAGGGAAACTTGCTGCTGTGCTCATCATACCTTCCTCTTGGGGTTCCCAACGAGCTCTACATCAACACCGCCATCAAGCATTTTTCTGGGCGCCGTGCATTGAGCCATCAAGCATTTTTCTGGCGCCGTTGCCGGGGAGTCAAGGACATCTTCACAAGGGGAGTCCCTCATAACCAATCTCTTTACTTTGTTTTTTTTGTTTTGCTTAGTTTCTTTTTGCTTTGTTTGCTTGTTTTGTTCTTCAAAAAACACAAAAAAATTAGTTTTACTTGTTTGCTTTCTTATTTGAAAACCCAAAAAAATGACTACTCTTGAAAACACCAAGTTGTGTGACTTCACTAGCACCAACAAAAGTGATTTTATGAGCACTCCTATTGCTCCACCTATGGCTAAAAATACTTTCTTTGAGATAAAACCTGCTTTGCTCAATCTTGTTATGAGAGAACAATTTTCTGGTATTGGTAATGAAGATGCTGCTTCCCATCTAAATAACTTTGTTGAACTTTGTGAGATGCAAAAGCATAGATATATATATGGTGATATTATTAAACTGAAATTGTTTCCTTTCTCTTTGAGAGGAAAAGCTAAATAATGGTTGAATTCCTTAACTAGGAATAGTATTGATTCTTGGACTAAGTGCAAAGATGCTTTTATTGGAAAATACTATCCTCCTGCTAAGATTATATCCATGAGAAGTGAAGTAATGAAGTTTAAACAACTTGATAATGAGCATGGTGCTCAAGCTTGGGAAAGAATGAAATCTTTGGTAAAGAATTGTCCCACTCATGGACTGACTGCTTGGATGATCATCCAAACTTTTTATGCAGGATTGAACTATTCTTCAAGGAACCTATTGGATTCAACTGCTGGAGGTACCTTTATGACCATCACTTTGGGTGCTGCAACAAAACTATTGGATAATATGATGGTTAATTATTCTAAATGGCATACTGAGAGAGCTCCACAAGGTAAGAAGGTAAATTCTGTTGAAGAAACCTCCTCCTCGAGTGATAAGATTGATATTATTATGTCTATGCTTGTTAATGGGAAACCTCCAAATAATGTTCCTTTAGCCTCTGTGGTTGCTCAAGAAGAGCAAGTTGATGTGAACTTCATAAGAAATAATAATTTTGGCAACAATGCTTATGGTAATAATGCTTATAGGAACAATTTTGGTAACAACAATTATAAGCCATATCCTCCCAACAATGGTAATGCTCATGGAAATTTTTACAACAATAAGAGTGCTCCCTCTGAACTTGAAGTTATGCTTAAAGAGTTTGTTAGTAAACAAACTGCTTTCAATAAAACTATTGAGGAAAAACTCTCTAATGCTGAAAGAAATATAGCATCTTTGGCTGAAGCTCAATCTACTTTGAATAAAATGGCTGCTAAACCCGAAACTAATGAGAATCCCTTTGCAGCTACTAATGCTATACAAGTAAGAATTGATGAAAACGTTAGACTATTAGCTGAATTACATGCTAAGTGGGAAAGAGAAGATGAAATTGCTAGAAACATTAGTGTTTCTACTATCACCACCACTAGTGTTGAGGCTAGTAATAGTTCTACTACTTTAAATGATAAAGTTGATTTTGATCTTGATGGTTGCAACATCTCTGAAGTTATTAAGTTCCTACAAAAGCTTGCTAAAATTCCTAATTCTAGTGCTATGAACATGGCTTTTACAAAACACATTACTGATGCTCTCATAAAGATTAAAGAAGAAAAGATGAAACATAAAGCTTCTATTCCCATAAAACAAGAAGATGGTTGGGAACCCATCATTAATATGAAAGTGAACGACTTTGATTTCAAAGCTTTGTGTGATCTTGATAGTAGTGTTTCTATTATGCCTAGAAGGATTTATGATATGCTTGATTTGCCTCCTCTTGAAGATTGTTATTTGAATGTCTCACTTGATGCTAATGCTAAAAATAAACTCATGGGAAGTCTTAATGATGTTCTTATTATGGTTAATGATTCCTATGTCCCCGTTGATTTCTATGTTTTGGATGTTTAATACAATGCTTCTTGTCCTATTACTTTGGGAAGACCTTTTCTTAGAACTGTTGGTGCCATCATTGATATGAAAGAAGGCACAACTAAATATCAACTCCCACTCAAGAAAGGTATAGAACACTTCCCTAAAAATAGAAAAGATTATTTTGCTTCTCCTATGAAAACAAAATTTGTTCTTAATGCTTCTTCATTTGAGAACACTTGATTCTTTCTTTGGTTCTTATGCCTAACTTTAAGGCGTTAAATAAAAGTACTTGTTGGGAGATAACCCAAGAGTTTTAGTTGAGTATTGGAAGTTATTACCTCTGTAATAACCTCTCCTTATCCTTTTTATTTGCTTTTTGTGCCAAAAGTAACCTCTAATGAGAGTGAAGTAAAGATTGGGAAAGTTGCTGTCCCGAAACAGATTTCTATGCTTCACCGTACACATTTCTGAGAGAGCTCTGTACGTCTGATTGAGCTGTAAGTTTTTGTGCTTCTGCCCCAGGTTGTCATCTAACTTTTGTTGGTTCAAATTTTTTTGATTTGAGCAACAGAAGGTCTTCGAAAAAATTCGTCTTTACCTGCTGGTCTGTTTTGACAGATTTCTGCCATTTTCTGCACTTGCTTCTTGTTAGTTCCCTCTTGAGTTCCTTTGGGGAATTGAGCTTTTTGAGGGAAGTGCTATAGTAGCTAGTGTTCTAATGGAAGTTTATTTGGTGTTAGAACTGAACCTTGAGACTTATTTATCTAAAGTGCACTAATGTTGCAAATGAGATTGTGTGAAGTTTTGTATGAAGGAAAATTTTCAGGTGTATGGAAGGAATGAGTAATAAGATGAAGGATGGAATAAAGCTCAAGCTTGGGGATGCCACGCGTGTCACCCCAAGAAATATCCAAGAAGTACAAGCGTCAAAGCTTGGGGATGCCCAAGGCATCCCCTTCTTCATCAATAAAAATTTCAGGTTTCTTCCAAACGCTTCATTTTTATTGTTTCGTGCACATTTGTGTTTCTCTTGGAGCGTCTTCTTTTTCGTTTTCGTTTTGGTTTTTAGTTTGCTTGGTTTGCTTAGTTTTATGAATAAGTTGGTTGGACCCCCTCTTTCACACTTTGGTTTACAAATAGTTTGGTTTGGTTTGGAAAAGAGTAGGAAAGTTTATGCTTATGTGGTAAAAATAGCTCGTTTTTGACTGTGGCCTATGCTTTGTCATGCCATGCTCGATATTGTTTTGGCTTTATGCTTAGTATTCTTTGCTGTAGCATGACTTGTTATAAACAATTGAGATTGCTTAATGTGCCTTGGATGAATCATGCGTTGTTTTAGCATATTAAAGCATAGTATAGTGGTATTCTCCTTTGATGCTTTATTTGGGTTGACTTGGCACATGCTCACACCATGTTATGACTATCTCAAGTCACCATAGCCTTTATGATCCTTTAGTTTTCAACTTGTAGTATCACTTTATGCTTTGATCAATGATGTTTTGTCGCTCTGCATGATTATGGCCATTATTGCTCTCTTAGTTTGTCGCTCCTAGTCTTTTGCTAGCCTCCACAACCAAATATGAGTTCCACTCATGCATCCAACTCCCTAAACCAAGTTTTTCCAAAGAGTCCACCATACCTACCTACTAGCTTATGCTATTCCAAGTATATTCATGCTTTTGTTTACCTTTCACTTGTTATGACAAAACTAGTGATTAACGCTCTCACGAACTTGATGGCACACTTTACTTTCTTGCCTCTAATAAACTAGAACCATTGGGTCCTTCTTTGTTGCGTATATGCTTGCGCTTTATAAGTTGAAATTAGCAGAACCATTTACCATGGGGAACGCTTTCAACATTGCACTTGTACTTTGTACCCCGTTGATATTATGTTCTTTTGCTTACGGATCCCGGTGGTGTGAAATAAATGTGGAACTTGTAAGATCATGGAGTTTGTATATGTGTTAGAGAAAAGCCTGGGCCGCTAGCCTAAGCCATGCCTAATCATGGTGGAAACTTGTAGCATCACCATAATGAGCACTCTATGAAGCATCCTCAATAAAAAGCTATGCAAATAGCAAATAAAAAGATCGCTGAGATGCTCATTGTCTGCTTGCCTTGTCATTTTGATTATGGGAAAGCTCCCGTATCATGTGCAAGGGGTACCCCGTTGGCGGTTCTTAATGATACACATATACTTACAATGACAAGAGCTTACTCGTGACTGAAGTTGAGTAGCATGAGGATCGGTCTTCGTAAGTAAGGGGCATGAGATTTCGGTTTATAACTTGTCAAGCATATCCTCTTAGTTGTGTCACTTTAACCTTAATCACATTCAAGATGCTTATGATAGGGGCAATGAGAGCTGAAAGCTATAAGTACCATAATTTTTGGAAGCTCTTTATGAGACTTGAATCCCTACTTCCTTTTACAAAAAGGCCTTTCTTCCACCATTATATTGAGTCTCCACCTTCTATCTTTATGCACCTAGTTTCAGAGCATAGTGGCCATTCTTAGTTCTATGTGCATTGTCCAAGACTAGTTGATTGATGCATAACTTGTTATTGCTTGTTTGAAACTATTGTATCTAGTCACTCTTATGAACTTTGAAGGTGTCCTATGCATTTATATTTGCTACTCTATTGAGTGACAAGATGAATACTATTATGTTATGTTTTCTTTATGTGAAACAAACAAACGTCTTGCAAAGCATGTTATTCATGAATCTTTTGTTTGTGCCTTTTCATGTTGTATCATAGTTTCTTTGCTTATTGCTAGAACTTTGTCTTTCATGTTATGATTGAAGTACTATGATCCCAGCTTTGAGTTTTTCAAATACTTTGATCAAGTTTTGATGGTGCATGTCGCCTCAAAAATTATTTCTTTTTATCACTTACCTACTCGAGGACGAGCAGGAGTTAAGCTTGGGGATGTTGATACATTGCAAATGTATCTATAATTTTTGATGTTCCATGCTTGGTTTTATCCACTTTCTTGTGTTTTGTTCCAACTTTGGAGTACTTTTATTATGATTTCTTGGACTAACCTATTAACAAGAGCCACAGTGCCAGCTGCCTGTTTTTTGCTGTTTTTGGTTCCAGGACAGTCAGAAAATGAATATTCTCGGAATTGGACGGGACAAAAGCCAAAGTGCCTATTTTTCTAGAAGTGATCAAGTGCCAGAATACGAGACGGAGAGGGGCCAGAGGGCGGCCACACCACCTGGCCGTGTGGCCAGGCCTGGCCCGCGCCTGGGGGTGGTGTGGCCAGCCCAGGCACCCCCTCGGCCTCCCCTTCCAACTATAAGATGCCCTCAGGACGAAAACCCTAAGTACCCGATCAAAAATCCATGAAAGAGTCTATAGCCGCTGTCATCTCCATCCCTAGATCGGGAGGGATCTAAAGCTCTTCCCGGCACCCTGCCAGAGAGGGGAACTCACCCTGGAGGCCTTCTTCATCACCATGTAAGCCTACGGTGTGATGCGTGAGTAGTTCATCCTTGGACTACGGATCCATGTAGTAGCTAGATGGCTGGTTTCTCCTCCTTTGTGCTTTCATGTTTAGATCTTGTGAGCTCCGTTCATGATCAAGATCATCTATTTGTAATTCATACATGTTGTGTTTGCGGGGATCCGATGGATATTGAGATGCTATTTCAGATTGATTATTGATTCTATCATGTCTTTGTTATTTGAGATCTTGCATGCTTTCCGTTGTTAGTAGCTATCTTGGCCAAGTAGATGCTAGCAACTCCAAGAGTTAGTATTTATGCTCGATAGTGGGTTCATGCCTCTGGTAATCTGGGATGTGACAGAAATCTCTAAGGTACTAGATGTGCTATTGCTACTAGGGAGAAAACAACGATCCTTTGTTCATAGAACAATTGTATTGTTTACTTTACACACAGTTCGTAGAGCAATAATCTATTGCTTGCAACTTAATACTGGAGGGGGTTCGGATGATAACCTGAAGGTGGATTATTAGTCATAGATGCAGTTGGATGGCGGTCTATGTATTATGTTGTAATGCCCAATCAAGTCTCAAAGGAGTCAAGATGATTAGTATATGCATGTATTGCTTTCTCGGTGTTTGTCAATTGCCCCGCTGTAATTTGTTCACCCAACATGTTATCTACCTAAGGACAGCCACCTCTAGTGAACTATGGATCCCGGTCCTTTACTTTACATACAATCTATAAGTTGTTTCTGCTTTGTGTTTTCTTTCTGCAAACTTTTACTTCTTTCCATTCCATATGTTTAATCCTTTGTTTTCCGCAAAACACGGTGAGATTGACAACCTCATCGCAAGTTGGGGACAAAGTTCTGTGGTTGTGTTGTGCAGGTCTCCACGTTGCTACTAGCACTAGTAGTGCGCCCTGCCAAAGCTCAGCTAGTAACACCTTTGAGGTGTTTCCTTGCTCCTACTGGTTCGATTAAACCTTGGTTTCATAACTGAGGGAAACTTGCTGCTGTGCTCATCATACCTTCCTCTTGGGGTTCCCAACGAGCTCTACATCAACACCGCCATCAAGCATTTTTCTAGGCGCCGTGCATTGAGCCATCAATCATCATCATCATCACCACCATCATCACCATCAGCACCCTCATCACCATCTCCATATTGTTGTAACAATTGCGTTGAATCTTGCATAGTTCATAGGGGAAACTTTCCCGGTGTTGATTACTCTTTGTAGTTGATGCTATTGAGTGAACCATTGAATTATTGTTTATGTTCAGATTGTTATACATCATTATTCCATCTCTGATCATGATCCATATGATGTCTTGTGAGTAGTTCGTTTTGTTCTTGAGGACATGGGAGAAATCTTGTTGTTAGTAGTGGAGTTGCGTTGAGAAAGATTCAATAGATTGTTATTTAAGTTGTGGTGTACTTCTTCTAGTGGTGTCATGTGAACGTCGACTACATGACACTTCACCTATAAGGGCCTAGGGGAATGCATTGTGTATTTGGCTACTAATCGTAGGGGTTGCCGGAGTGACAGAAACCTGAACCCCCGTTAGGAAACCATTGCGCAAGGGACGTAAGGGTCTTAGAGTTTAAAGTTGTGGTTAGGTTTCTACCTTAATTACTTTCTTGTACTTACGGATGTTTGCAAGGGGTATAATCACAAGTATGTATTAGTCTTGGATCGGGCGGTACATTAGCACAGGTTCACCCACACAACACTTAGCAAGCTAAAGAAGATTAATCAACTATATGAATTGAAAGCACTTGACAGTCTTCCCATGTGTCCTCGAGAACGTTTTGTCATCTTAAGTAATACAACCGGCTTGTCCTTTGCTGCATAAAGGATTGGGCCACTTGCTGCATTTATTACTACTTTCTTTTATTTACTCGTACTTTGTTTATTTGCTTTATCAAAAACCCCTAAAAATCCGTTTGCTAAGTATTTGCGGAGAATTCCTGATCCATACCACTAGCCAACACCTTCTGCTCCTCATTGGGTTCGACACTCTTACTTATCGAAAATACTGCGATACACCCCCTATACTTGTGGGTCATCATAAGCTCGCCAAGTAAGAACCTTAGTATTCGCGTGTGTAAAACTGTCTTACACCCATTGTATGAAAGCGTAGAGTCGGAACACCCGATCATCACGTGATGCCTCAAAACACGATCCACAAAACGGTGCATACTTAAGGAAGAACACATTTTATCTTGATATCTAAATGAGGGATCATCTTATAATGCTACCAAAAACGCCAAACTAGCAATATAAGATGCTAACATCTAATGTGTGAAGTGAGATGATATGGTCCATGCATTTGATCTCTATCATTTGCATCGTGGTATGATCTCTATCATTCCTTTGTGTGTAAGGCCAAGGTCTATGGAACTTACACGTTAAGTGAGTTGTAAGAGTATCTATCATACATCTACTTACAACAATACCATATCAAGACACTAGCCCAACAACGATCTAAACTAGACGCCTCTAATTTATCAATTGCAAGTTTTACATGGCTTAGGGCTTTCGGAGATAGAACCGGTCTTACCTACGAACATGAACCACAACAAGGATAACCAAGCTATTAGCAACTCATTGTAAATCAGATATTGACTATAGTAGGAGAGACAGACACCCGCAACCACTTATGCAAAACTAGTTGCATGTCAGTCGTGGAACCGGTCTCATGTACGATGGCATGTAAGGTTGGTCCGGGCCGCTTCATCCCACTATGCCACCAATATCCAAAATACATAGAAGATGAAATAACATGATCATAATCGCCCACATATAAACATATGTGTACTACCCGTGCAAAGCACCTACGCATAGATCAGGCTCTGATACCACTGTTGGGTCCGCAACATAGAAAACAAAAAATTCCTACGATGAGAACTATACGCCAAGATCTATCTACTAGATACAGATCAACGGGTGGACATACATCCATGGAGAACTTACCCTCGAAGACAACGAGTTTTGTTAACGAGTAGGAACTCGTGGTTGATGTAGTCGTACGCTTGCCGATCTCAAGATCGTGTAGAAGTCCAAGCGCTGCAAATCAGCAGTGCATCCATCCTCGCACACACGTTCAGGCTACCGGACAACCTCCACCTCCTCGCTCCAGCGAATCAGCGGAAGCATCAACTCCTTCCAGACGCAAGGCCACCGGGAACATGTATCTCGCTAATCAGAGACCATGGGGAATATCTAGAGGGGGAGAGAGATCCTTCACGAGGAGGTGTGGTTTGTGAGAGGGGAGAGGCAGGATTTATATAGGAGGGAGGGAGACCCTGATACGTCCATTTTGCATCACTATTCTTTGTCTTAATTCACTATTATTCATTGATATATTTCATACTGAGAGGTGATACTTATGTTATTTCATCTATTTTCGCATGGTTGATGACTTTTGGAGCATGGACCGCTGCAGTCAGGATTCTGATGGAAAATGTGCTGTTTGGAGGCAAAATTCTCGAAGATCAGAAAATCCGGGAAAATATACGGAAAATCCTATTTTTCCTGAAGACTAAGGATGCTAGAAGACGGAGTGGAGATGGGCCACAGGGGGCCCACACCACCCCATGGCGCGGGCAGCCCTAGGTCGCCCCAGGAGGTGGTGTGGCCACCCTGGCCCACTCCAGCCTCTCCCCTCTGGCGTATATCATCCTTCCAAAACCCTAAGACTCGGGGAGCGACCACAGAAAGATTCCGCCGCCTCTGCGGGGCGAAAAACACCGAGAGGGAAAGATCACTCTGGCAGACAGATTTTTGCAGGGGGAATTCCTTCCCGGAGAGGGGAGATCGTCGCCATCAACACCACCATCAAGCTGGACTTCATCGGGATCATCATCATCATCATCATCATCATCATCACCACCATCATCACCATCAGCACCCTCATCACCATCTCCATATTGCTGTAACAATTGAGTTGAATCTTGCATTAGTTCATAGGGGAAACTTTCCCGGTGTTGATTACTCTTTGTAGTTGATGCTATTGAGTGAACCATTGAATTATTGTTTATGTTCAGATTGTTATACATCATTATTCCATCTCTGATCATGATCCATATGATGTCTTGTGATTAGTTCGTTTTGTTCTTTAGGACATGGGAGAAGTCTTGTTGTTAGTAGTGGAGTTGCGTTGAGAAAGATTCAATAGATTGTTATTTAAGTTGTGGTGTACTTCTTCTAGTTGTGTCATGTGAACATCGACTACATGACACTTCACCTACATGGGCCTTGGGGAATGCATTGTGTATTTGGCTACTAATCATAGGGGTTGCCGGAGTGACAGAAACCTGAACCCGTATTAGGAAACCATTGCACAAGGGACGTAAGGGTCTTAGAGTTTAAAGTTGTGGTTAGGTTTCTACCTTAATTACTTTCTTGTACTTACAGATGTTTGCAAGGGGTATAATCACAAGTTTGTATTAGTCTTGGATGGGGCGGTACAATAGCACAGGTTCACCCACATAACACTTAGCAAGCTAAAGAAGATTAATCAACTTTATGAAGCAAAAGCACTTGACAGTCTTCCCATGTTTTCTTGAGAACGTTTGGTCATCTTAAGTAATACAACCAGCTTGTCCTTTGCTGCATAAAGGATTGTGCCACTTGCTGCATTTATTCCTACTGTCTTTTATTTACTCATACTTTGTTTACTTGCTATATCAAAAACCCCTAAAAATCCGTTTGCTAAGTAGTTGCGGAGAATTCCTGATCCATACCACTAGCCAGCACCTTCTGCTCCTCGTTGGGTTCGACACTCTTACTTATCGAAAATACTGCGATACACCCCCTATACTTGTGGGTCATCAAGACTATTTTCTGGCGCCGTTGCCGGGGAGTGAAGCGCTATTGGAGAGTGGAACTGGTAAAGGAAACTTCTACTATGAGTATTGTTTACTTCCGTTAGTTGCTTTATTTTCGTTATGGATAATTCGCTGAGTTTCTTATTTGGTAATGCTACTACCATTACTAAGGTAGTAGATAAGCCACCACCTGCTGAGAATGATGTTTTCAAAATACCTACAAGAATTATTGATCGTGTTATGGATAACTACTATGTTGGGGATGGAACTGTCCATCCCGGTGATCATTTACTCTTTATACACGAATTATGCGGGTTGTTCAAGTGTGCAGGTATTACTACAAATCAAGTTAAGAATAAGTTATTCTCATTATCACTGAAAGGATACTAAGGTAGTATATAAGCCACCACCTGCTGAGAATGATGTTTTCAAAATACCTACAAGAATTATTGATCGTGTAATGGATAACTACTATGTTGGGGATAGAACTGTCCATCCCGGTGATCATTTACTCTTTATACACGAATTATGCGGGTTGTTCAAGTGTGCAGGTATTACTACATATCAAGTTAATAAGAAGTTATTCTCATTATCACTGAAAGGAAGAGCTGAGGAATGATACAAGCTGCTGAAGAATGGTCAAGCTCTGGAATGGGAGGAAATAGTGCCTCTCTTTTATTCAAAGTTTTATCCTCCTAGTGCAATTCATAAAGATCGGAATCAAATATACAACTTTTGGCCTATTGATGGAGAGAGTACAGCTCAAGCTTGGGGGAGATTGAAGTTACTAATTCTCAAATGTCCCATTCATGAGCTCCCCATCCATATTATTATCAATAACTTTTATGCAAGGCTTCCTCTACATGATAAAGATTTACTGGATGCTTCTTGTGCTGGATCATTAACTCGCATGGAAGAAGAAGCTAAATGGGACCTTCTAGACCGTATTCAAGACAATGCTGAAGCTTGGGAGAATGACAAAGGTAGAAAGTCAGGTATAAATTATGATTATGAATGCATTGAATATTTTATGGGAACTGATGACTTTCAACATATTAGTAATATTTATGGTCTTGATTTGCAAGTTATTACGAATTGCTTTAGAGCTTTTGCTTCCTATATCGAAATTCCAAAAAGGGGATGGAACAAATACCATGCACCTTACAAAGATATTGTTGACTATGCTCCTATTGGAAGTGCTGAGTATTGCATTATTGACCCCATCTTACCCGAACCTTATATCGAGAAGATTCCCTTCCCCAAAAAGGTAAAGGACCATCCTATGATAACTAATGTAATCACCAAAAGTGAAAAAAGAACTGTAAAACCTGATGAACAAATAAACATTGAACCTGTGGTAGCAATTGTGAAAGACCTTGTCACTAAAAGCGTAGAAGATGGGCACATAGTCTTTTGTGAGGATGCTTCTATATTGTTTCACATCCCAACAGAACTAAAAAGGCTAGTGTTCCTGTGCTTTCTGATAGAATTGGTGATCATTGCTATTATGGTTTATGTGATATTAGTGCAAGTTCCAGTGCTATTCCTTATGAGCTTTACAGAGAAATTATGCATGAAATCAGTCCTTGCGAGTTGGAAGAGATTGATGTGGTTATTCAACTTGCTAATAGAGATACCATCTCTCCAATTGGTATTGTACGAGATGTGGAAGTTCTTTGTGGTAAGATTAAGTACCCTGCTGATTTTCTAGTACTTGTTTCGGCTGCTAGTAAAACCTACCCTATCATTTTTGGTAGGCCTTTCTTGAGTACTTGTGGAGCTATTATTGATTGCAAGAGGGATAAAATCTTGACTAAGTTTGATGGGGAATCTTATGAGTTTAATTTTTCGAAATTTGCTAAAGAACCTTGCGAAGAGGAAACCCATATTGAGGATTTTAGGGTTGAACAACTTGCTTCTATTTCTCTTGCTCCTAACAATGCTTTGCAGCAATTTATGGAAGATCATGAAAGTGAAATCTTCATGGAAGAAAGGAATGAGATTGACAGGATTCTCCGTGATCAACCTATGATGCTTAAGCATGAATTGCCTGTAGAAGACTTGGGTACCACGATGCCACCTAAAAAGGATCCGATTTTCGATCTAAAACCTCTCCTTGATGATCTTAAATATGCTTATATTGATGATAAAAAAGATATATCCTCTTATTGTTAGCGCTAAACTTTCAGGGAAGGTAGAAGAAAGGTTATTGGAAGTTTTGAGAAAACATCGAGGAGCTATGGGCTATACTCTGGATGATTTAAAAGGGATTTCACCTACTATATGTCAGCATTCTATCAACATAGAACCAGATGCGAAGCCAGTAGTGGAGCACCAACGACGTTTAAATCCTAGGATGAAGGAAGTGGTAAGGAATGATGTATTGAAACTCCTTGATGCTGGTATTATTTACCCTATTGCTGATAGTGAATGGGTTAGTCCTGTTCATTGTGTTCCTAAAAAAGGAGGTATTACCGTTGTCCCTAATGATAATGATGAGCTTATTCCTCAAAGAATAGTGGTAGGCTATAGGATGTGCATCGATTTTAGGAAAGTCAATAAAGTTACTAAGAAAGATCACTACCCGCTTCCTTTTATTGATCAAATGTTGGAAAGGTTGTCTAAAAAGACCCATTTTTGTTTTCTTGATGGTTATTCTGGTCTCTCTCAAATTGCTGTTAAACAACAAGATCAAGAAAAAACTACTTTTACTTGCCCTTATGGAACTTATGCTTATAGACGTATGCCTTTTGGTTTATGTAATGCCCCTGCTACTTTCCAAAGGTGCATGTCTGCTATCTTTCATGGTTTTTGTGAGGAAATTGTAGAAGTGTTCATGGATGACTTTTCTGTCTATGGAACTTCTTTTGATAATTGTCTGCACAACCTTGATAAAGTTTTGGAGAGATGTGAAGAAACTAATCTTGTTCTTAATTGGGAGAAATGCCACTTCATGGTTAATGAAGGGATTGTTCTTGGGCATAAAGTTTCTAAAAGAGGCATAGAAGTTGACGGAGCTAAGGTTGAGGCAATTGAGAAGATGCCATGTCCAGGAGACATCAAAGGTATTCGTAGTATCCTTGGTCATGCTGGTTTCTATAGGAGGTTTATTAAAGACTTCTCTAGGATATCAAAACCTCTCACTAATCTTCTTCAAAAATATGTACCCTTCGTTTTTGATGATGATTGTAGGGAAGCTTTTGAAACTCTTAAGAAGGCTTTAACTACAGCCCCTATTGTTCAACCACCTGATTGGAGTTTACCCTTTGAAATAATGTGTGATGCTAGTGATTTTGCTGTAGGGGCTGTCTTTGGGCAACGTATTGATAAAAAGTTAAACGTTATCCATTATGCTAGTAAGACTCTAGATGTTGCTCAAAGGAATTATGCCACTACTAAAAAGGAATTTCTAGCTGTTGTTTTTGCCTATGATAAGTTTAGGCCCTATATTGTGGACTCAAAAGTAACCATTCATACCGATCATGCTGCTATTAAATATCTTATGACGAAGAAGAACGCTAAGCCTAGGCTTATTAGATGGGTACTGCTTTTACAAGAGTGCTGACGGCGAGACTTCTCTAAAAATGCTTAAGGATATTATCTTTCCAAGGTTTGGGGTGCCTAGGTATCTCATGACTGATGGGGGTTCTCATTTCATTCATGGTGGTTTTAGGAAGACCCTTGCTAAATATGATGTTAATCATAGAATTGCTTCAGCTTATCACCCCCAAACTAGCGGGCAAGTAGAGTTATCAAATAGAGAAATTAAATCTATCTTGCAAAAGACCGTTAATAGGTCTAGAAAAAACTGGGCTAAGAAGTTGAATGATGCTTTATGGGCTTATAGAACTGCTTACAAAAATCCTATGGGAATGTCTCCTTATAAAATGGTTTATGGGAAAGCTTGCCACCTACCCTTAGAATTAGAACACAAAGCTTACTGGGCAGTGAAAGAACTAAATAGAGATTGTAAGATCGCTGGTGAGAAAAGATTATTTGACTTAAGTTCTTTAGATGAATGGAGGAGTGAAGCCTATGAGAATGCTAGGCTCTTTAAGGAAAAATTTAAAAGATGGCATGACAAGCGAATACTTAAGAGAGAATTTCATGTTGGTGAGAAAGTTCTATTGTATAGGTCTCGTCTCAGATTTTTTGCAGGTAAGCTACTATCAAAATGGGAAGGACCTTTCATCATTGAAGAAGTATACCGTTCAGGAGCAATAAAAATTTCTTCTCTAAAAGATAATACTACACAAGTAGTGAATGGACAACGACTCAAATACTATATTGCTAGAGACTTTTACAATGAAGATGTTGATGCCTTTCAAGTTATAACTCCGGAGAAATTCATCGAGGACCAAATTCAGAGACCTGTAGAGTCTGTTTTCAAATAGGTAACAGTTCTGGAAAGAAAAGTTCTGTGAAAATACATACAACTATATTTTTGCAGTTTTCAGTCGATAAGGAAAGTTACGAAGCGAAAAAGGGACGGAACCGGAGCCAGGGTAGCTCACACCACCCTGTGGCGCGGGCCCACCCCTGGCCGCGCCACCAGGTGGTGAGGCCACCCCAGACTCCGCCTCCGACCCGTTTTCACCCAGTACCTCCCTTTTGATATGAAACTTCGTAATATATAACCCCCCGGATCCCCCGAGGTTCGTATATCGTGTTTTTGTCGTGTTTTTGCTTCGATCTGTTTCTGCCAGGTAAGATCCCAGATTTGTAGACACAATGTCTTCCACTGGATCAGTCAAGGGAGTTTCCTTGGAAGATATCATCAACCCATACATGAGAGAATTGAAGATTCATCCCAAGGAGTTATTGGACGAAGACGAGAAGATATCACCACCACCGAAGGATTAATTCATCATCAGGTTTGGCATCCCCTTGGTTTGTTCCAAGCTTGGGGGAGTGCCGCGGTATCATATCACTATCTTCTATCTTTTTACCTTATTAGTAGAGTCATATCATGAATAGAGGAATTATTATGTAGGATGGTTTGCATTATGGAAGTGTCCTCTCTCTCTCGTTAGATATGTATCCCTTGGTGTGAGTTGCCGATATGGAATATTAATGAGAAGTTGCATAGCTTATATTAGTTTTCAATTCGTGGTTATATGATTGATCTTGTTGTTAGTATTGGTATCACTTTGGGATCATTGAGTTAATTTAGTTGGTTTTGGCAAACCTGGCTCGGTCAGTAGCACACTATTTTTGAGAGTTGACTGAAAAAGATAAAAGTACCTTTAAAGAAAAATTATTTCATCATCTTTCTTTCTTGATTTTCTCATAAGTCTAGTATTCTCTAGTTAAGATCTTTTGTGCTTCCAAGGAAGATTGCATGTTTGTCTTTATCACTTGTATGTTTGTTTGTTTACTTCAACTCTTATACTTGCTACCTAGCCTTGCTAGCCAAAAACCTGTACTGAGAGGGTATTCTTCTCGTGCATCCACCTCCTTTAAACCAAAACCTTTGCCATTTGTGTCCACCATACCTACCTAGTAGCATTATTGCTATTCCAAGTAAATTCTTGTTTTATCTACCTCCCAAATTAAACTTGTTATGTGAAAATTAGTGATTAAAGCTCTCATGAACTTGATGGAACACTTTACTTTCTTGCATTTAATAAACTTGAACCATTGGGTCCTTCTTTGTTGCGTATATGCTTGCGCTTTATGAGTTGAAGTTAGCCAAACCATGTATCATGGGGACCGCTTTCAACACTTCATTTGGTACTTTGTACCTAGTTGATATCATGTACTTTTGGTTATGGATCCCGGCGGTGTGAAATAAAAGTGGAACTTGTAAGATCATGGAGTTTATATGTGAGTTATAGAAACGCCTGGGCCGCTAGCCTAAGCCATGCCTAATCATGGTGGAAACTTGCAACAAAGTATAGTGAGCATTCTATGAAGCATTCTCAATAAAAACCTATGCAAATAGCAAATAAAAAGATCGTTGAGATGCTCACTGTCTGCTTGCCTTGTCATTTTGATTATGGGATAGCTCCTGTGTCATGTGCAAGGGGTACCCCGTTGGCGGTTCTCAATGATACACATGTATTTACAATGACAAGAGCTTGCTCGTGACTGAAGTTGAGTAGCATGAGGATCGGTACTCATAAGTAAGGGGCATGAGATTTCAACTTATAACTTGTCAAGCATATCCTCTTACTTGTGTCACTTTAGCCTTAATCACCTAAAGATGCCTATGATAGGGGCAATGAGAGGTGAAAGCTAGTAAGTATCATAATTTTTGGGAGCTCTTTATGAGACTTGCAGTCCCTGCTTCCTTCTTTGAAGGGCCCTTTCTTTTACTTTGTAGTTGAGTCAGTAAACCTACTCCCTTCTATCTCAGCAAGTATTTTGAGTTGATGTGTTTCATTCATTCATATGGTGATTTATTCATTCATGTCTCTTATGTTCCTTGTTTTGCACATTGCTCTTATCTTGATGTTTACTACTTTGAACGCTATCGTTGAAAACCAGCTATTTGTGAACTCTAGCAAATTATCAACCATTCTTCGACCAAGAGCTAAGTTTGCCATTACCAATTATGATTCACTTTATGTATCTTTAGTGTGTTTCCTTTACTCATTACAAGTTGAGTTACATAATAGTGAGTTGTCTTCTATTATGATCTATGTATTTGATGAATCTGATGCTTCTTGTCCGTATTCTTTTATCGACTCTTCATTCCATAAACCTGAGGTCATGTTTATTGAGCTCAGTTTTGCTTGGGGACAAGCTAAGTCTAAGCTTGGGGGGAGTTGATACGTCCATTTTGCATCACTATTCTATGTCTTAATTCACTATTATTCATTGATATATTTCGTATTGAGAGGTGATACTTATGTTATTTCATCTATTTTTGCATGGTTGATGACTTTTGGAGCATGGACCGCTGTAGTCAGGATTCTGATGGAAAAGGTGCTGTTTGGAGGCAAAATTCGCGAAGATCAGAAAATCCTATTTTTCCAGAAGACTAAGGATGCCAGGAGATGGAGTGGAGGTGGGCCACAGGGGGCCCACACCACCCTATGGCGCGGGCATGCCTAGGCCACGCCTAGAGGTGGTGTGGCCGCCCTGGCCCACTCCAGCCTCTCTCCTCTAGCGTATATCATCCCCACGAAACCCTAAGACTCGGGGAGCGACCATAGAAAGATTCCGCCGCCTCTGCGGGGCGGAAAACACCGAGAGAGAAAGATCTCTCCGGCAGACAGATTTCTGCCGGGGGAATTCCTTCCCGGAGAGGGGAGATCGTCGCCATCAACACCACCATCAAGCTAGACTTCATAGGGATCATCATCATCATCACCACCACCATCATCACCATCAACACCCTCATCACTATCTCCATATTGCTGTAACAATTGAGTTGAATCTTGCATTAGTTCATAGGGGAAACTTTCCCGGTGTTGATTACTCTTTGTAGTTGATGCTATTGAGTGAACCATTGAATTATTGTTTATGTTCAGATTTTTATACATCATTATTCCATCTCTGATCATGATCCATATGATGTCTTGTGAGTAGTTCGTTTTGTTCTTGAGGACATGGGAGAAGTCTTGTTGTTAGTAGTGGAGTTGCGTTGGGAAAGATTCAATAGATTGTTATTTAAGTTGTGGTGTACTTCTTCTAGTGGTGTCATGTGAACATCGACTACATGACACTTCACCTATAAGGGCCTAGGGGAATGCATTGTGTATTTGGCTACTAATCGTAGGGGTTGCCGGAGTGACAGAAACCTGAACCCCCGTTAGGAAACCATTGTGTAAGGGACGTAAAGGGTCTTAGAGTTTAAAGCTGTGGTTAGGTTTCTACCTTAATTACTTTCTTGTACTTACGGATGTTTGCAAGGGGTATGATCACAAGTTTGTATTAGTCTTGGATGGGGCGGTACATTAGCACAGGTTCACCCACACAACACTTAGAAAGCTAAAGAAGATTAATCAACTATATGAAGCGAAAGCACTTGACAGTCTTCCCATGTGTCCTCGAGAACGTTTGGTCATCTTAAGTAATACAACCGGCTTGTCCTTTGCTCCATAAAGGATTGGGCCACTTGCTGCATTTATTCCTACTATCTTTTATTTACTCGTACTTTGTTTACTTGCTATATCAAAACCCCTAAAAATCCGTTTGCTAAGTATTTGCAGAGAATTCCTGATCCATACCACTAGCCAACACCTTCTGCTCCTCGTTGGGTTCGACACTCTTACTTATCGAAAATACTGCGATACACCCCCTATACTTGTGGGTCATCAGACCCCTCCCCTCCCATAGCCGACGCATGAGGGGGGGGGGAACTCCTCCCCTCCTTCATTCATGTGGTGAACCTCCACTCACATAAACATGGCCTCCACCCAAAATCCCACTCACATGTATTTAATTTCCACCAAATTAAATGCAACTCTCAATTTAATAAAACTCTTTTATTTATTTTATTCAGAATTTTGTTAATTACTTTAATTAACAAACATTCACATAAAACCCCTTGCAGCATTTCAATATCACATGCAGAACCACTTTCTGCAATTTCACCCGAAACAATTCCGGTTTCTATCGAAACATTTCCTGCGCTTTGCAAACCTTTTATTTGGAACATATGTGCTCCTAAATGGTGTTCGGCAACCCTTAAGTGTGTCACCCTACGGTTCGCGAATAATGCAGACATGATCGAGACTCCTCTCAGATTAATAATCAGAAGCGGGACCTAGAGATCCATACGGACTCCTGCACATTCAACGATGACTTCTGTGATCGTGAGAACCTTTAATGCTAGTAACTTAATCCCTTTGTCTCATGATATAATACATGTCCGAGATTCGATCATAGGTATCCAAATACCTAGTTCGATCTCGTTACCGACATGCACTCTTTTCTCGTTCCTGTGATATAACATTCTAGTGATCACATCACTTTCTTGCAAGCTATGTTAATGTGATATCACCGAGAGGGCCAGAGTATATCTATCCGTCATCGGGATTGAAAAATTCCACTCTTGATCCATGAGCCTCAACATAACACCTTCATAGCACTGAACCCATCTTTATAGTCACCCTGTTACGGTGTGACGTTTGATGTTATCAAGATACTCTTCTGGTGTTAGCAATTATATGATCTCATGGTCTAAGGACTAAGACTACTTCGTATGATGTTATAGCAATATAAACATAATGACTTGATCGTAATGCTATACTTCGGATGAATGTTCATCACATCATTTCACAAATGCTGTGACCTTGTTATTAACAACATCCAATGTCCATGATCAGGAAACCTTGATCATCTTGTTAATCAACAAGCTAGTCTATAAGAGAGGCATAACTAGGAACCCTTTTTGTTTATTAAACACACATGTATTGACGTTTCCTATCAATACAATTATAGCATGCAAAATAAACATCTATCATATACAAGGAATACAAATACCAACTTTATTATTGCCTCTCAGGGCATAATTCCTTCACTTGGAATGCCAACCATCGTAATACATCAATTGTTACTTTCAACCGCAACCTATTTCTTTTGATGTCCTCCTCTGTTTGCTTCTCCACCAATTGTTCCAAATGACATTGCTTATTCTTGAGATTATCATAACATTTGATGGCATAGTTATGAGCAGATTTACTATCCTTTTCCATGTGAGTTAAGAATGCACAATCCTTTCCATTGTTTAATTTCTTCCATTTATTGAACCCTTCCACTGTAAACTTATCTGGCCATGTACTTCCAATTGTCTTCCTATAGAAAAGAAAGCATGGAAAACAATAGACTGCATCTTGTGTAAGAGAGTAGTCTAACCAAGGGAAGTTTTTGAACCAGTGGTACTGAAAATTGTGTGGATGGTTTGTTGAATCATCAAGAGTATACTCATGTTTGCAAAATTGATACGGCCCATGCTTCATATATGACAAACGAGCCTTTTCTTGAACATTTGGAGGATAATTCCAGATTTGGCAGCGCAAACCTGGATCCCTTTCTACTATCAAGATAACAAAATCATCATTGTCTTTCTGAGCCAGAGGTGCTGGTGGTGATTCAGGTGTTGGTGGAACTATGGGGATTTATTTCTCTAAACCTTCTAGTTCTTGTTCTTCCAAGAGAGGACTAGCAACCAAATTAATTTGTTCTGAACCATCATCAACTCTAGGCCCCTGATTAGGTCTTCCTCTCTCCCCAAATAAGAATGCATATATGCACTGGTACAATCTTTCTTTTATTTTTAGCCCTGATTATCCTCGAAATATTGAACAATGAACATCATAATAAGCCAAAATAGACCAAATTGCAGAATGAGACAGTGAAAGAATACAATCATACAAAACAAATAATAGATCTAGAGAAAAATAGAGGGGGCGATCAAGAAATATGTACCTCTCTCTAATTGAACATCCAAGATTGGAGGGGATTGAAGATTTGGAGGATAGCTGGAGCGTTGCTGATTACTGCTTGTCCCCTGCTTCCTTCGATTCAGGTGTCGACCAAGGAGAAAAATTGGGGAAAGAAGAACATGAAGAGGAACCAAGGAAGGAATGGCGTCGTCGACGCGTGCGCCTGTCTGCGCGGCCGCGTGAGCGTGGGTGCGTGGTAGTGTCCGCGTGCGTGCGTGGTTAGTCCCGTGTGCGTGGTTGCATGTCATGAATTTTGGTATGGTCCAATTTGAAGTCATGTCTTGGTCTACACGACATTGACCCGACCAATTGGATTGGCATCCACTCCGTCAAAGCTTGGTGCTTTGAGGTGATTAATAAGAGAAGCCAAGCAAAGGAGGCCATGGCCTTGCTAAGAATATTGGTGTCTTGAGAGATTTGAAAGAATAGGAATGTCGTGTCTTCCAAAACCAATCCGTTATGCTTGTTTCGAAAATTAAACATGAGAGGCGGCAACGTGGTATCTATCCGGCGCTAAGGCCTTAAGAGCACGTACAATGCAAGGTGCTTAGGGAAGTGCTTAGAAAAATAAACCGGTTTTTCGTTAAGCACCGGTGCTTATTTATACTAGGTGGATGCCTAACTAAGCACCTATTCTATACAAATAAGCACCAATGCTTAGCAAAATGGTTGGTTTATTTTTATAAGCACCTCTCTAAGCACCTCCCATTATACATGCTCTAATAAGTAATGCAAAATGCCGTGAGAGTAGGCTTTCTATTCATTTGGTTCATTTGGTCCTAGTTAATGTAGATCTCTAGTTGGTACTATGATGATATTTGGTACCTAGGCGCGACTCATAAAAGTTTCAAAAAACTTCTCCTTAACTAATAAAACTGGTAAATATTTTGCTTTGTTTAAAAAATAACATTTTTTCGTGGCTCTTGATGAGAAATCACAAGAGGAAGGCCTGATATTTTGAAAGTTTGGTACCTTTTCTACACTTCAAAATGCTATACTTCATGAAAACCAGGAATGAATCTGTTGAACCAACATTATCTACTTGTAAGTTTAATCTTGTGTCCGAGACAGTTGTTGGAATTTGGTGAGTTTTGCGCTGTTGGCCCATTAGACAAATTCTGAAATTCTCTTCGGCCTATTTGTGTATGACAGCATATGGCTGTGCACGTGGTGTCAAAGTTTAGTCCCACATTGCTAGTTGAGTGAGAGTTACACCTCCTTATATACTGGGCTGTTCCACCACTCACTAAGGTGTGAAAAGAAGAGCAGCTCTCGCGCACTCCTCCTCCGACGCCGCCCGCCTCGCCTCGTCACGACGCGCGTGCGCGCGCGTCGCGGGTTGCGGGAATCTCGCTGAGCCGAGGTTTATTTTTGCTAGTCACGAAAATTAATCTTGGATTAATTACAAGTCATTAACGGACGCGTTAATTGGTCGGCCGTTTCCAGTCTTTATGGGACGTGGGTTGTTACTGACTTGGACGTGGGCTGAGTCCCACGATCTCCCTTACTTATGCTATATAAAGCGTCTGCGCTAAACCTAATTGGCATCGCTTACCACACGCGTCTCCTTCCAGTCTATTGCGCCGCCGCCTTCGTCTTCGCCATCCCGGCTTGCGGCGTGCACCACAGATCGGGACAGTAGGCCTCCGAAACCCCGCCTCTTGTGAACCTGTACAGGTGAGGGGCGATCAGGTTTTTGGGGTGGCTTCCACAACATCTTCCAACGACTCCTTCCCGGACGAGGACTTCTTCCCGGACATCGGCATCCTCTACATCGATGACATGACTGACGACGCTGCTACCACCGCTGCAACTACTGCTGCTGCTACCGCCGTGGCCACTGCTGCCGCTGCTTTACCGTACGTAATGCTAAACTCTTTTTTCAGAGTCTGCTAGAGTTCCTTATTCTAGCGTTAGGTGTAGATGTGATAGGTTTATCTTATTTAGATGCAATATGTTCATCTACTTTATTGATCTGCATGATTAGTTTTGGTACTGTCTGTATGATCATGTTTTATCAGTTTGTTATTCGGATTAAATTATATGGATTATTGCTTATTTTTTCAACAATCCAAAAACCTGATTATAGGTAACTGAATTTCACTGGTGTAGCCGTGGCTACTAGGACTCCTTCGTTTGATGGTATGCACTATAAGATATGGCGCGCGAGAGCAATTCTATGGTTTAAAAACCTAAACTGCTATAGCACCACTCTTGGCAAACCTGAAGGAGATCTTTCTGCTGAGCAGGAAGCGGCCTTTAAGAAAGCCGATACCATGTTTATGGCAGCTCTGTTCAGTGTTCTTGGGTACAACATTGTTGACCCATATATGTCATTTGATAATGGCAAAGACGCGTGGGATGCGCTCGAGGCCAAGTTTGGGGTCTCGGACGCTGGCACTGAGTTGTATGTCATGGAGCAATTTTATGACTACAAGATGGTTGATGAGCGCTTCGTTGTTGAGCAAGCTCATGAGATACAATCACTTGCCAAAGAATTCGAGCAGCTCAAGTGTACCTTACCGGACAAGTTTGTGGCTGGAGGCATTATTGCCAAGCTTCCTCCCATGAGGAGGAACTTTGCTACTTCTCTGAAACATAAGAGACAAGAGTTTTCTGTTACGGATCTCATTGGGTCTCTTCATATGGAAGAGAAGGCGAGAGCAAAGGATACACATGCTCGAGGCTTTGAGGGAGCTTCTAGTGCCAATTTGGTACAGAAGAAAAACTTCCAATCCCACAAGTTCAAGAATAAGAACAAGTCTGATGGCAAAGGGAAGTTTGATGGCAAGAACAAGGCCACTCACTCTACCAACTTTAAGAAGAAAAATGATAAGAAGAAAGGCTCTTGCCACGTATGTGGTGATCCTGATCATTGGGCTCCTAGCTGTCCTAATTGCTTTGACAAGCGGCAACATGGGAACAGCGGCAAGACCGCTAATGTTGTTATTAGCGATATTGAGATGAAGGATGCTAGGTACGGTATTTTACCTACTATCCTTTCAGTATGTCATTCTCCTGATTGGTGGATTGACACGGGTGCTAATACACATGTATGTTCTGATATATCCATGTTCTCTTCTTATCAGGTCGCAAGGACCTCCTCTGTGCTGATGGGAAACGGCTCACGTGCTTCTGTTCATGGTGTTGGTACGGTAAATCTGAAGTTTACTTTAGGGAAGACCGTACAACTAAAGAATGTGCAACACGTTCCGTCCATCAATAAGAATCTCGTCAGCGGATCGCTCCTATGTCGAGATGGTTTTAAGTTGGTGTTTGAGTCCAATAAAGTTGTAATCTCTAAGTATATACAATTTGTTGGAAAGGGTTATGAGTGCGGAGGTATGTTTCGCCTATCTTTGTCAGACTCATGTACTAAAGTTATTAATCATGTTTACAATGATAATGATTCCAATATTTGGCATTCACGACTTTGTCATATTAAGTTTGGTTGCATGACGTGGCTAGCTAATATGAGTTTAATTCCGAATTTTACCACTGTCAAAGGTTCTAAGTGCCAAGTTTGTGTGCAAGCAAAGCAACCCTGCAAGTCTCATACGGCTATGGAACTGAGAAACTTAGCACCTCTAGAACTTATACATTCAGATCTTTGTGAGATGAATGGTGTGTTGACACAAGGTGGAAAAAATACTTTATGACGTTGATTAATGACTCTACTAGATACTTCTATGTTTATCTTATGAAATCTAAAGATGAGGCTTTGAGTTACTTCAAAAACTATAAAGCTGAAGCAGAAAACCAACTTGATCTTAAAATCAAGCGGTTAAGGTCGGGTCATGGTGGAGAGTACATTTCAAATGAATTTGATATATTCTGTACAGAACATGGTATTATCCATGAGAGGACGCCTCCCTACTCACCTCAGTCAAATGGGGTGGCCGAAACAAAGAATCGCACTCTAACTAATTTGGTTAACACCATGTTAGATACATCGGGTCTTTCCAAGGAATGGTGGGCAGATGCACTAAGGACTGCGCGTCATGTCCTAAACCGTGTTCCCATAAAGGATAAAAGCATGACTTCATTTGAGGAATGGGAGAAGAAAAGGCTTAAACTCTCTTACTTACGAACTTGGGGATGTTTGGCAAAAGTCAATATTCCAATACCCAAGAAGTGAAATCTTGGACCAAAAACCGTGGATTGTGTTTTTTTGGGATATGCTTTTCATAGCATTGGCTATAGATTTTTGATAGTAAAATCTGAGGTATCTGACATGCATGTTGGTACGATTATGGAGTCGAATGATGCGACTTTCTTTGAGGACATCTTTCCCATGAAAGGTATGTCAAGCTCATCAACTCAGGAGATGACTAGTTCATCTAGTCAGGAATTTGTTATAATTCCTGAACCCACTATGCCGATAGAACACTATGATGATCCTGTGGAGGACGACAATGAAGCTCCTATAAGGAGCAAGAGACAAAGGATTACAAAGTCTTTTGGTGATGATTTCATTGTGTACCTTGTGGATGATACTCCCACTTCTATTTCAGAAGCCTATGCATCTCAAGATGCTGACTACTGGAAAGAAGTTGTCCATAGTGAGATGGATTCCATCTTAGCTAATGGAACTTGGGAGGTCACCGATCGTCCTTATGGGTGTAAACTTGTAGGATGTAAGTGGGTGTTCAAGAAAAATCTTAGACATGATTGTACTATTGAAAAGTACAAGGCATGTCTTGTTGCCAAGGGTTATACCTAGAAATAAGGTGAAGACTTCTTCGATACCTACTCACTTGTTGCCAGATTGACCACTATTCGAGTACTACTATCCTTGGCTGACTCACATGGTCTTCTCGTTCATCAAATGGACATTAAGACAACTTTTCTAAATGGAGAGCTATGAGGAAATTTATATGGAGCAGCCTGATGGATTTGTAGTAGATGGTCAAGAAGGAAAGGTGTGTAAGTTAGTGAAGTCTTTATATGGTCTTAAGCAAGCTCCTAAGCAGTGGCATGGGAAGTTTGAAAGAACTTTAACCGATGAAGGCTTTTTTGTAAACGAAGCTGATAAGTGTGTGTACTATCACCATGGTGGGGGCGAGGGAGTTATTATGTGTCTCTATGTCGATGACATATTGATATTCGGGACCAACCTCACTTTTATTAAGGAGGTCAAAGAGTTCCTATCTCGCTGCTTTGAGATGAAGGACTTGGGAGTGGCTGATGTAATCTTAAACATTAAGCTACCGAAGGATGACAATGGTGGGATTACAGTGCTTCAGTTCCACTATGTGGAAAAGATATTGAGTCGCTTTGGGTATAGCGACTGCAAGTCTTCTCCAACGCCTTATGATCCGAGTGTGCTACTTCAAAAGAATCGAAGGAATGCTAAAGATCAATTGAGATATTCTCAAATCATTGGCTCGCTCATGTATTTAGCCAGCGCTACGAGGCCTGACATCTCCTTTGCTGTAAGCGAATTGAGTCGATTTGTGTCAAATCCTGGAGATGATCATTTGCATGCTCTTGAGAGAGTTTTGCGCTATTTGAAAGGTACTAAGAGTTATGGTATTCACTATACTGGGCATCCACGAGTACTTGAGGGGTATAGTGATTCAAATTGGATATCTGATGCTGATGAGATTAAGGCCACAAGTGGTTATTTGTTTAAACTTGGTGGTGGCATTGTTTCCTGGAAGTCTTGCAAGCAGACCATCTTAACAAGGTCAACTATGGAAGCAGAACTCACAGCATTAGACACAGCCACTGTTGAAGCAGAGTGGCTTCGTGAGCTTTTGATGGACTTACCTGTTGTTGAAAAACCTATACCCTCCATCCCAATGAACTGTGATAATCAAACTGTGATCGTCAAAATAAACAGTTCTAAGGATAATATGAAGTCACCAAGGCATGTGAAGAGGAGATTGAAATCTGTCAGGAAACTGAGAAACTCCGGAGTTATTGCGTTGGATTTCCAAACATCTATGAACTTGGAAGATCCCTTCACAAAGGGCCTATCACGTAATGTGATAGATAATGCATCGAGGGAGATGGGTTTGAGACCCACACAATGAGTTGTTCGTAGTGGCAACCCACCCTATGTGATCGGAGATCCCGTGAATTAGAGCTGGGAGACAAGCTGTTGATCAGCTGAGAGGAGAGTATGCCCATATTATATTTACATCTCTATAAAGATGCAATACTCTCTTATTCGGTATGGCAGGTTGATATTGATCTTAATATGTTCCAAGTGGCTTTTCTAAGCAGAGATGTTGTCCTGCAAAACATCTATTGAGGAACATACCTATATGAGTCTGACTGTTAAACGTCGCAGTCTGTGAGAGTTGGGTGCTCTCTAATAAACTTATGAAATGCCCTGGAGTATGACGCATAAGCTCCAAACCGCGGGGAAGCCCTGCGGCAGCCCTGTACTGGTCTAGAGTTTGTGTGAAACTAGTGTGCAGAAAACTTGTAGTTCAAAGCATAGTCCACTATTCAAGTTGCTAGCTAGTGTAGCATGAAGTTTAATGTGGAAGTTCAACTTAACAGTCTCCACTACACACCGGTATATAAAACAATATTCTGGAATGGAAATGAGGTGATGTGCCAATGAGACTTTGTGGGGGATTGTTGGAATTTGGTGAGTTTTGGGTTGTTGGCCCATTAGACAAAATCTGAAATTCTCTTTGGCCCATTTGTGTATGGCAGCATATGGCTATGCACGTGGTGTCAAAGTTTAGTCCCACATTGCTAGTTGAGTGAGAGTTACACTAAGGTGTGAGAAGAAGAGCAGCTCTCGCGAACTCCTCCTCCGATGCCGCCCGCCTCGCCTCGTCACGACGCACGCGCGTGCCACGGGTTGTGGGAATCTCGCCGAGCCGAGGTTTATTTTTGCTAGTTAGGAAAATTAATCTTGGATTAATTACGAGTCATTAATGGACGCGTTAATTGGTCAGCCGTTTCCAGTCTTTATGGGACGTGGGCTGTTACCGACTTGGACGTGGGCTGAGTCCCACAATCTCCTTGACTTGTGTTATATAAAGCGTCTGCGCTAAACCTAATCGGCATCGCTTACCACACGCGTCTCCTTCCAGTCTATGGCGTCGCCGCCTTCGTCTTCCCCATCCTGGCTTGCGGCGTGCATCACAGATCGGGACAGTAGGCCTCCGGAACCCCGCCTCTTGTGAACCTGTACGGGTGAGGGGCGATCATTGTTTTGGGGAGCGCTCAAGCGCGACTACTGGCTTCCACAACGTCTTCCAACGACTCCTTCCCGAAGGAGGACTTCTTCCCGGACATCGGCAACCTCTACATCGACGACATGGCTAACGACGCTGCTACCACGGCTGCAACTACTGCTGCTGCTACCGCCGCGGCCGCTGCTGCCGCTGCTTTACCGTACGTAATGCTGAACTCCTTTTTTCAGACTCTGCTAGAGTTCCTTATTCTAGCGTTAGGTGTAGATGTGATAGGTTTATCTTTTTTTTTGAGGGAAACAGCCAGACTCCATCCTACTGCGATGCTTTATTAATATCAAACCAAAGTTACATCGTCTATGAGTTTATCCAAAATAAAGCTAGGGGATCATCGACCCAATTACAAGAATATTTATCATTAAAACAAGTCCTAGCTAACTCATGAGCAACTCCGTTTGCTTCCCTCGGACAATATTGAAATTGAACCATACCAATCATAGAGGCTTCGTCGATGCAACTCGCATACACCGCTGATGATGCACCCCACCATGCTTCTTCTCCCGAACAGGCATCAATAGTATCCGTAGAGTCAGACTCTGCTAAAATATTATTACACCCATGTCGATTAGCTAGAGCTAAACCTTCCCTCATAGCAATTGCTTCTGCAACAGCGGCTGAATCAATATTTGGGAGATATAGTGTGGAAGCAGCAATAAACATTTCGTCCTGATCGCGCAAGATTGCTCCTGCAGCACCTGAAAAAGATTCATGGTGAAACGAACCATCCACGTTCAGCTTAACTTGTCTAGGACCCGGCCTCATCCATTTAATAGTAGGAACACTGGGTTTCGCCATAGACTTAGCTGCATTAGCTGCAATTGAAAGAACCGATAGTTTGCACTGGTTAATAGGAGGGACTGATTCATCATGTGTTATTCTACGTCGCACCGATCATAAGTACCAGCACCCAATAGCAATAACTTCAGCAATTCCCAAATTATCAAAACCTGGGAGGGTAGTAGTTGGTCTATCAAGCAAGGATTCCAGGACTATCGACCCAGAACGGTCTATGACCATTGCCTCCTCGATGTGTTCTGAAATACCCAAAGCCTCCCATAAATTACGAGCCGGCTGACACTGAAACAAAAAGTGCAAAATGTCTTCGGCTGCTAGGTGGCAAACGGGACATTCCCCACTATTACCAATATGCCTATTCAGCAAAATTGATTTCAAAGGAAGGATACCGTGTAGAGCTCTCCACAGGAATATTTTTACCTTACTTGAAACCTTCAATTTCCATATAATCTTCCAGATTGGATTATTTATAGATTGTCCCGGCAAGGACACGAGTGTGGATCTCAGACCAAACTGGAACTTCCATTGTAGATGATATGCAGACCGTACGGAAAACCTACCATTCTTTGTACAATTCCAAGCTATGAAGTCATGAAAACCTTGATTATTCAAAGGTATTAGAAGGATGCGATTGACATCTACAGGACAGAAAAGTGAGCGCAAGAGAGCCTCGTCCCATTAACCATCAACCGGACTAATAAGTTGAGAAACCTTTGTGTAAACCACATTTCCTCTTGGTGAAATAATCTTCCTGTCTGCACTATTAGGAATCCATGGATCATTGTAGATGTTTATGCTCTCACCATTGCCAACCCTCCAAATATATCCACGTTTAAATGTTGTGAGACCGGCTAAAATGCTTTGCCACGTGTAGGATGATCCAGCTTTAGGTCCCGCCTTTAAGATATCACCATGAGAAAAATATTTAGCACGGAGAACCTTAGCGCATAGTGATTCAGGATCGCTAATGAGTCGCCAAACTTGCTTAGCTAACATAGCCAAATTAAAAGAATGGAAGTCTCTGAAACCCATACCACCATCTCCTTTAGGAACACAAAGTTTCCACCAGGCAAACCAGTGCATTTTTTTACTATTCTCATCATCACCCCACCAAAATTGGGATATAACGTCAGTCATCCTCTTACACACACCAACTGGAATCTGAAACACTAACATTGCATACACCGGAATTGCTTGAGCCACTACTTTTAGCAAGATCTCCTTTCCTCCAATAGATCAGCATTTTTCTTTCCACCCATTAATTCTCTGAATAATTCTTTCAACAAAATGAATAAAGCAATCACTCCTGTCAACTCCCACAAGCGCTGGCAATCCCAAATATTTATCAGAAAGAGCCTCTGTGTCAATATGAAGCATCTCACAAATCTCCGTTCTCACGAGAGCATTAGTATTAGGAGAAAAATAGATGCTTGACTTAGCCAAACTCACCAATTGACCCGGATTTGCACAATAGGTATCTAGCACTTGTTGAAGCGAAGCTGCATTAGTCGTATCTGCCTTCATGAGAATAAGAGAATCATCAGCAAAAAGTAAATGAGAGACTGATGGTGCATCCCACCTGCACACTCTTATCCCATCAATGCCACCAACTTCTTCTTCATGCAACAAGAGACTAGATAATCCTTCCGCACATATTAGGAACAAATAAGGAGAGAGAGGGTCCCCCTGACGGAGTCCCCTAGTAGGTGTAAACTTCTCGGTCTCTTCAGAATTAAATCTTACTTGGTATCTCACCGAAGTAACACAAGCCATCATCAAAGTAATCCATCTTTCGTCAAACCCCAACTTTCTCATCATATTCTCTAAAAAGACCCATTCTACCCTATCGTAAGCCTTATGCATATCCAATTTTACTGCACATGCTCCATTACTTCCAGATTTTTTGTTTTTGATCGTATGTATACATTCATAGGCCACCAAAACATTATCAGTTATAAGCCGCCCCGGGACAAAATCACTTTGCATAGGAGATATTACCTCAGGGAGCACTTGCTTTAGTCGATAAGCCAGCATCTTGGAAATTATCTTGTAGATCACATTACACAAGCTAATGGGGCGATACTGTGTAACAAGCTCCGGTCCATCAACCTTTGGAATAAGAACAATCGTGGTGTCATTCCATCCATCAGGTATAATCCCAGTGTTGAGAGCCTGCAAAACTCAACAGTAATCTGATCACCAAATAGTGACCAATTTTTTTTGTAGAAGATCGCATGGAGACCATCCGGGCCAGGAGCTTTAAAATCTCCGATGCAAAACGCCGCTTTTTTTCATGTCTTCGGAGGTAAAAGGAGCCAGTAATTTCTCATTCATTTGGTCTGAAAATTTCGGCTAGACCTTGTCAAGAACCGCTCGGTCGGTTGCCTGAACCTCCGAAGTAAAAAGGTTAGAGAAATACTGAAAAATAATGGGTTTAAGCATTTCAGTACCTTCTACCCAATTATTATTTTCGTCCTTCAACTTCTTTATCATATTCCTCTTCCGACGAGCCGAAGCAAACTGATGAAAAAAAGGCGTATTTCTATCACCTTGCATCAGCCAATTTGCACGAGAACGTTGCATCCAATGCACCTCTTCTTGTTCTAGCAACAATTCAATCAGCCCTACCATTTCTTTTGCGATTTTATTATTCTCATCGTTCATTGGACCATCCAAGGCTTTTTCCAAAAAAAAAATTGTGCCTTACGTAACTGTTTCCTGGGCTGTTTAAGAACCAGATTGTCCCACTCATGCAGTATTGAGTGCATATGGCCCAGTTGATCAATTACTCCATCATTTGCAGCAGCTACGTTAGCGTCCGCTCAGGCCCGTTCTACCACTTCCCTGAAGTCCTTTTCCTGTAACCATTTTGCCTCAAACCTGCGAGTTTTGATTCGCTGAATTGTGACGCCCACCTGGTAGTCAGTATGAAGTAGAATAGGTCTGTGGTCTGACCTAGCATAATCCATATGTTGTACCATAGCAGCTGGATGCATATTGATCCAATCATTATTAGCCACCACCCGATCGAGCCTTTCACGAATCCCGACTCTGCGCCACGTGAACGGGTCACCGATAAAGCCTAAGTCCGTCAAATCACAATCTGTTAGAGCATTTCGAAAGGCTTGCATGTAAACCTCATGACGTGCATTGCCACCCTCTTTCTCATGAGAGAATAGGATTTCATTGAAGTCCCCAATGAGAACCCACGGCATGTTATGCTGATCATTCAATTCTCTAATTTTATCCCACGTTAGGTGTTTATCTTCCCAACGCGGCTCTCCGTAGATACCAGTTAATCTCCAGACTTTGTCCGAGCTCTCAAAAACACGAACATCAATATATTTAGGCGCCGAAAAAATCTGCTGGATTCTAATCTCTCTCTTCCATAGAAGTAAGACACCTCCACTCCGACCATTACTCGGATTAACAACCAAAGATTCCATATTCAGTCTCCTTCTAAGACACTCTGCCGGATATCTGTCTAAGTGCGTCTCCGACAAAAACAACACATCAAGGTTGCTGCGCCTTTGGACGTCCAAAAGCGATCGAGCTGCCGGGTCACTCCCCAAACCCCGACAGTTCACTCCTAATATTCTCATTGGTCCCGGCGGCACTCCTCGAGGGAGCCCGCCGATATTATGTTAATGTTGGTTGATTCAACCCCATCCCCTTTCTTAATCCTCTTAGGGTCCCTCACAAGATTGGAACTTGGTGGCGCAAGCGGTTCGAATTGGTTAATCATTGTCCCAACTTTGCCATCAGCTGGTACAATTGATCTATATGCAATCTGACTATGCGGTTGTTCAACAACTGCAGTAATTACGGCATCTCTCTTCCTATTAAGATCAGGGTCATCCTCTGACATAAGATCATCTTCGTGCGGTTCAGACCATCCTGTCCGCCCAGGGCTAGAGCGGCCAGGCGGGCCAGCAAATCCTCCTCGGCCATATCCAGGACCCCTTCCACGACCACGTCCGCGACCCACAGATCGCATGCTCCAATCAGACTTTAAATCTTTAAACACTAGAGACGATGGTGCATGGATACCATCTCGGTGTTCAGTACTAAGGTGACCAATCATCCCACAAAAAGCACACCAATCCGGGAGGCGTTCATACTTCACTAGGAAGATCTGACGTTTCCCCTCTCTAATAATTAACACATGGTTTTTCAAAGGTTTCTCCACATCTAGCCAGACACGAATTCTGAAAAAGTTCCCAGCAAAGTCTTCCGTATTTGGTTCCACATGATAAACCTTCCCAACCTTGCCAGCTAGGACCTCTAAAATCGGCTTGAACCCATCTGGCAGATCGTGGATTTGGATCCATATCTTAAATTTATTCAGCGATATCTCAGATGGTTTAGTAAAGCCATCGTAAGGAGCTAAAACAACTGTATGCCCTCTGAAAGTCCAGGGTCCTCCTTCCATCACTTTATCCCAGTCTCCAAGACATGAAAATTGCATCGTGAAGAGATTGTCCTCAAACGATCTGAACTTCACCTCTTGGGCAAGATCCCATGCCGTTCTCATATTTTTGTAGAACCAGAAGTCGCTGAATTCACGCGTAGTATGCACCCTAGCAATTGCCAACCATCTCGTAGCCTCAACCGGTGGCGGGGTCTGCTCCTCGAAGACAACGTCGTCGAGGTCTTCTTCCCGAAGCCCTAATTTCTTCATCATCTCCTCAAGATCATCCTTCCCGGACGATCCAGACCCAGAAGCGTTCGTATCCATCTCCCAAACCCTAGGCAGGGCCTTCGATCAGCAAAGATTTCCCAACACGCAGTACCCACCCGCACCACACCAGTCCAAGGAGACAGCCCTGGTGCGATATCACGGAGGGAGGAGCGGGGGGTAGAAGATCTCGACGCCGTCTCTGTCGGCGCGAGGAAACTAAACCCTAGCGAGAGGGGATTCAAGTATACATGTGTGGATCGGCAACTGTGATAGGTTTATCTTATTTAGATACAATCTGTTCATCTACTTTGTTGATCTGTATGATTAGCTTTGGTACTATCTGTATGATCATGTTTTATCAGTTTATTATTCGGATTAAATCATATGGATTATTGCTTATATTTTCAACAACAGTAAAGTGGCACATTTCCATTACTGTCGAGTTGATTCTATAACTCCGCCACATACATTTTGCTTGACGGATGCAAAAAGTTTGTCTTGTCTCATTTGTAAAGAAGAGTTCGAATTTATTTAAAATTACAGGCCTCCAAAACTGACGCCTACTTGGTCTGTAGAACTTAAAAGTCAGTGTTAATTACAGACTGTTTAATTAGTTAGGTATATAATTACAGAGCTTCCTAATCATGAATCATGTTCTAATAACAATTATTTACTGTGCTATAAACTAGAGTAAACACGCATAGCTGATGCGAATAGGGAAGTACCACTGCTAGTGACATAATTGTCCTACAGGCGTTGACGATCTTTTCAAGAACGCTTATTATACATCAAAGTGCTCTGCCTGCTCTGTTTAAAGTATGGTATCATACCGCGTTCAAGGTACATCTAGATGTGGCCTATATATCTATGTTCTGTTGAAACATGCTCCATCCATCGCTAGTTTTTCAAGGTGTACCGTATCCCAGGCTATAAACGTTTTTCACACCCGAAATGTAGAATGGCCTGAAATGCATGATTGCATCGATCGATGGAACAACTTTCGGGTGCCCTTCCACTTCAACAGTCCTGTCAAATAATTCTGGCGAGTCTCAAACGGTCCTCTATGGCTCTGTACATGTATACAATAATTAATGAGCTTGCAAATCTGTTTGTTAAGATAACAATATTTTGTAGTAGTAGATCTTAGTCTACCTTTGATTACGAGAATCTCTTTGTCATTCAGGTCTCGATCATTTCCTTCGTGCAAATCGACACCAATCATAAAATACAGTCTAGCTTAGGTACCAAATATCATCATAGTACCAACTAGAGATCTCCATGAACTAGGACCTGCATACTCCGGTAGCATTACTGCATATATATACGATGCCACGTATTATGTTCCAGCGAAATGGAGCTGTGATTATTCAAATGCATCTAACAAACGCCCATTCATATGTATGGAATCGGCCAAGATCGAAGCATCGGGGGTCCATGCATGGGCCCCAACCATGATCACTACTACCACCAGCAAGGCAAAGGTGCATGTCAAGGGTCAGTTGCAGGCTAGCAAGGTGCATGAAACCAACACGCATACATTTGTAATAATTCAATAATTTGTCGCCTTTGTCGTGGTCGCAACCGATCTACGATAATTACTTGGGCGGAATACAAGGACAAGTAGGACATCACCCAGGCTGGAAAGCAGGGCAACAAATGGGAAAACAACGTGGTGGCATTCTCTATGTCTTTGTCGTAGCATGACACATAGTAAAATGCAAGGTACGCTCGGTTCCTAGTTGCAAGTAGATGACATGCTTGTGTGGCCCCAGATATTCCAAGAACTAGTACGGGACAGTAATAATGCGGCTATATCCATTTGTAATGTATTCTACGAAAGAGTAACATAGGCCTAAACAATGTGGGAGTCAATGTGTGTTCTTTAGAAATCTTGTAAACTATGGACGGGTCAATCATTTAAGAGTGTGGATTCGATCACCATGGGTTTCATCCCACCGTTGGTAGCTTACATCACGATTGGTGAACAGATCCCTATCAACGTGTGAATGCTATAATAATTGTGTCACTAGTAAAAAACAGATCTTTGGTTCAGGGGTATTAGCCCCAGTTTTGCTACAAACCAGGACGAATGACCCGGTTCAACGGCTAGAACTGGCCCCAGGGGGTGGCAGGCACTAGCCCCGGTTCGAACGGGATCATTAGCCCCGGGTCGTGTAATAAACCGAGGCTAAAGGGTTTCAGGCAGGCCGGGTCGGGCGCCAGACCCTTTAGTTCCGGTTTGTTATACGACCCGGGGCTAAAGGTGGACCTTTAGCCCCGGTTCTAGACATGAACCGGGCTAAAGGTCTGGCTATATCTTCTTTCCTTGCCCGAGCAACCATTCAAGCTGGTGGCTCTCCTCTCTCTCTCTCTCTCTCTTTCTTGCTTCAAGCTCGAGTTCATGCCCTTTTTTTCTCAAGATTTGTCTATATTTTGTGGTGCCCCATCTATCCAAAGGTTCTAAAAGGTGAGCAACTTCATCCTTTGAACTCTCATTGCTATATTAGCTCATTTCATGCTCTATCTTATAGATGGATTTATGGATTTAGTTTAGTAGTAATTTTTGCAATGATAGCATGAGATCGATGTTTAGATTCTATCTATCTTGTATTAATGTAAGGAACTCTAAGGTAAATATCACAATATGTGGATTCTATCTATATATATCTTGTTTTGGCACATAGTCTCGAAATTTGATTTTAGAAGCACACACATGCGTGAGTTCATCATTCTAACTAGCTAGCTGGGCAAAATATCCTTCTTCATCTACCTACATTCAACAAACTGAAAAAATTGTAACAAAGATAAGGTTAATTCATAAAAGCTTGATAAGAAGACATCACAGTACATCTTCGAAAAGCTCCTCTATGGCGAGCTCCTCGAAGATGTCTGAGGATATATAGGATCCTAAGACATGTTCGAGAGAAGCTCCGCCGTAGTGGTGTCCCTCTGGCACTATCTTGGAGTTAATAACTTCTCTAGCTATAGATTAATACGCCGGATAACTAAAACAATTCACATATTAGGGAGTGCCTCTATGGCGAGCTCCTCGAAGATGTCTGAGGACGGGATCCTAAGACATCTTCAAGAAGCTCTGCCGTAGTGGTGTCCCTGCTCTTGCACACCATCTTTCAGTTTATATCTTCTCTAGCTAAATCAGTATGCTGGTGGAGCTAACTAATTTCACATATTAGAGAGTGCCTCTACGGCGAGCTCCTCGAAGATGTCTGAGGACGAGGTCCTAAGACATCTTCGAGAAGCTCCGCCGTAGTGGTGTCCCTGGTCTCGCACACCATCTTGCAGTTCTTCAGAAGAATGCATACCTATTTATAGATTAAGCAGCACAACATAGTGTCGGGCACTGATGACATAATGTCGACACACTCACCCTGGCATAGTGCTGCCACCCACCCAAAATAGTATCGTCATTTAATTTACTGGCTTAGTGCTGCCCACTGAGGACATAGTGTCGACATGTTGTCTCCACATCCACATTTAGTCTCGGTTGGTGCCTCCAACCGGGACTAAAGGTTCATCATATCTTTAGTCCCGGTTGCTGGTTTTAATTTTGTTTTTAGATTAGTACTAATGAATTATGATTATGCTGCCACCCATCCAAAATAGTAGAGTCATTTAATTTACTGGCTTAGTGCTGCCCACTGAGGACATAGTGTCGACATGTTGTCTCCACATCCATATTTAGTCCCGGTTGGTGCCTCCAACCGGGACTAAAGGTTCATCATATCTTTAGTCCCGGTTGCTGGTTTTAATTTTGTTTTTAGATTAGTACTAATTAATTATGATTATGCTGCCACCCACCCAAAATAGTGTCGTCATTTAATTTACTGGCTTAGTGCTGCCCATTGAGGATATAGTGTCGACATGTTTTCTCCACATCCACATTTAGTCCCAGTTGGTGCCTCCAGCCGGGACTAAAGGTTCATCATATCTTTAGTCCCGGTTGCTGGCTTTAATTTTGTTTTTTAGATTAGTACTAATTAATTATGATTATGTTTGATGTACTTAATTAATTATATAATGCAGATGAGCCGGCAATGGATATACGTTGACCGACTCTCTAACGAGTTCATTAAAGGCGTGCATTCTTTTCTTCTTGTGGCCGAGGCAAACAAGCAGAATGGTCTTATGTCTTGTCCATGTGGTGTCTATCGAAATCATAAGGAATACTCTTCCTCAAGAGTCCTTCACAGCCACCTGTTTCGGTCCGGTTTCATGACCGGCTATAATTGTTGGACCAAGCACGGAGAAAGAGGGGTTATGATGGAAGACAACGAAGAAGAAGAGAATGACAACGACTACCCAGAATACGATGGTACTACAATGGAAGACATTGATAAAGAAAAAGATGAAGAACGAGCATCAGATCTGCCCGATGATGATCTTAGTCAGGCCATTGCTGATACCTAGGAAGAATGCGTAACTGAAAGGGAGAGGTTGAAGTTCAAAAATATGTTAGAGGATCGCAACAAATTGTTGTACCCAAATTGTGAAGATGGGCACAAAAAACTGGGTAGCACGGTGAAATTGCTGCAATGGAAGGCAGAGAACGGTGTGACTGACAAAGGATTTGAAAAGTTGCTGAAAATAATGAAGAAGTTGCTTCCAAAGGATAACGAACTGCCCACCAGACCTACGAAGCAAAGAAGGTTGGCTGCCCTCTAGGATTAGAGGTGCGGAAGATACATGCATGCATTAATGACTGCATCCTCTACTGCGGCGAGGAGTATGAGAAGTTGGATGCATGCCTAGTATGCACTGCATTGTGGTATAAGATAAGACGAGATGACCCTGGTGATGTTGAGGGCGAGCGCCGCATGAAGAGGGTTCCTGCCAAGGTGATGTGGTATGCTCCTATAGTACCACGGTTGAAACATTTATTCAGGAACAAAGAGCATGCCAAGTTGTTGCGATGGCACATGGAAGACCGTAAGAAAGACGAGATATTGAGACACCCCGCTGATGGGTCACAGTGGAGAAAAATCGAGAGAGAGTTTCCGGACTTTGCAGGTGATGCGAGGAACTTATGGTTTGGTCTAAGTATAGATGGCATGAATCCTTTTGGGAGCAGAGCTACAGTCATAGCACCTGGCATGTGACTATGTGTATCTATAACCTTCCTCCTTGGTTGTGCATGAAGCGGAAGTTCATTATGATGTCAGTGCTCATCCAAGGCCCGAAGCAACCCGGCAACGACATTGATGTGTACCTAAGGCCATTAGTTGAAGAACTCTTACAGTTGTGGCACGGATAAGGTGTACGTGTGTGGGATGAGAACAAGAGGAGGAATTTGACCTACGAGCGTTGTTGTTCATAACAATCAATGATTGGCCTGCTCTTAGTAACATTTCAGGACAGACAAACAAGGGATACAATGCATACACACACTGTTTAAACAAGACTGAAAGTATATATTTGGATAAATGTAAGAAGAATGTGTACCCGGGGAATCGTCGTTTTCTTCCGCCCACGCACATCCTAAGAAAGAAAGGTAAGCATTTCAATGGTGAGGCAGACAACCGATGTAAGCCTATCCGCCATACTGGTGATGATGTATTTGACATGGTGAAGGATTCAAAAGTAATCTTTGGAAAGGGTCCTGGTAGACAATCTGTTCCGAAGGACGATGTCGGACACGCACCCATGTGGAAAAAGAAATCTATATTTTGGGAGCTACCCTATTGGAAAGTCCTAGAGGTCCGCTTTGCAATTGACGTGATGTACCTGACGAAGAATCTTTACGTGACGTTGCTAGGCTTCTTGGGCGTGTATGGGAAGAGCAAAGATACACCTGAAGCACGGTGATACGTCCATTTTGCATCACTATTCTATGTCTTAATTCACTATTATTCATTGATATATTTCGTATTGAGAGGTGATACTTATGTTATTTCATCTATTTTTGCATGGTTGATGACTTTTGGAGCATGGACCGCTGCAGTCAGGATTCTGATGGAAAAGGTGTTGTTTGAAGGAAAAATTCGCGAAGATCAGAAAATCCAGGAAAATATACGGAAAATCCTATTTTTCCAGAACACTAAGGATGCCAGAAGACGGAGAGGAGATGGCCCACAGGGGGCCCACACCACCCCATGGCGCGGGCAGCCCTAGGCCGCGCCAGGAGGTGGTGTGGCCACCCTGGCCCACTCCAGCCTCTCTCCTCTGGCGTATATATTCCTCCCGAAACCCTAAGACTCGAAGAGTGACCACAGAAAGATTCCGCCACCTCTGCGGGGCGGAAACCACCGAGAGAGAAAGATCTCTCCGGCAGATAGATTTCTGTCGAGGGAATTCCTTCCCAGAGAGGGGAGATCGTCGCCATCAACACCACCATCAAGCTGGACTTCATCGGGATCATCGTCATCATCATCACCATCAGCACCCTCATCACCATCTCCATATTGATGTAACAATTGCATTGAATCTTACATAGTTCATAGGGGAAACTTTCCCGGTGTTGATTACTCTTTGTAGTTGATGCTATTGAGTGAACCATTGAATTATTGTTTATGTTCAGATTGTTATACATCATTATTCCATCTCTGATCATGATCCATATGATTTATTGTGAGTAGTTCGTTTTGTTCTTGAGGACATGGGAGAAGTCATGTTGTTAGTAGTGGAGTTGTGTTGAGAAAGATTCAATAGTTTGTTATTTAAGTTGTGGTGTACTTGTTCTAGTGGTGTCATGTGAAGGTTGACTACATGACACTTCACCTATATGGTCCTAGGGGAATGCATTGTGTATTTGGCTACTAATCGTAGGGGTTGCCGGAGTGACAGAAACCTGAACCCCCGTTAGGAAACCATTGCACAAGGGACATAAGGGTCTTAGAGTTTAAAGCTATGGTTAGGTTTCTACCTTAATTACTTTCTTGTACTTACGGATGTTTGCAAGGGGTATAATCACAAGTATGTATTAGTCTTGGATGGGGCGGTACATTAGCACAGGTTCACCCACACAACACTTAGCAAGCTAAAGAAGATTAATCCACTATATGAAGTGAAAGCACTTGACAGTCTTCCCATGTGTCCTCGAGAACGTTTGGTCATCTTAAGTAATACAACCGGCTTGTACTTTGCTGCATAAAGGATTGGGCCACTTCCTGCATTTATTCCTACTGCCTTTTATTTACTCGTACTTTGTTTACTTGCTTTATCGAAAACCCCTAAAAATCCGCTTGCTAAGTATTTGCAGAGAATTCCCGATCCTTACCACTAGCCAGCACCTTCTGCTCCTCGTTGGGTTCGACACTCTTACTTATCAAAAATACTAAGATACACCCCCTATACTTGTGGGTCATCAAGACTATTTTCTGGCGCCGTTGCCGAGGAGTGAAGCGCTATTGGAGAGTGGAACTGGTAAAGAAAACTTCTACTGTGAGTATTGTTTACTTCTGCTAGTTGCTTTATTTTTGTTATGGATAATTCGCTGAGTTTCTTATTTGGTAATGCTACTACCACTGCTAAGATAGTAGATAAGCCACCACCTGTTGAGAATGATGTTTTCAAAATACCTACAAGAATTATTGATCGTGTTATGGATAACTACTATGTTGGGGATGGAACTGTCCATCCCAGTGATCATTTGCTCTTTATACATGAATTATTCGGGTTGTTCAAGTGTGCAGGTGTTACTACAGATCAAGTTAAGAAGAAGTTATTCTCATTATCACTGAAAGGAAGAGCTGAGGAATGATATAAGCTGTTGAAGAATGGTCAAGCTCTGGAATGGGAGGAAATAGTGCCTCTCTTTTATTCAAAGTTTTATCCTCCTAGTGAGATTCATAAAGATCGGAATCAAATATACAACTTTTGGCCTCTTGATGGAGAGAGTACAGCTCAAGCTTGGGGGAGATTAAAGTTACTAATGCTCAAATGTCCCATTCATGAGCTCCCCAACAATATTATTATCAACAACTTTTATGCAAGGCTCCCTCTACATGATAATGATTTATTGGATGCTTCTTGTGCTGGATCATTCACTCGCATGGAAGAAGAAGCTAAATGAGATCTTCTGTACCGTATTCAAGACAATGCTAAAGCTTGGGAGAATGACAAAGGTAGGAAGTCAGGTATAAATTATGATTATGAATGCATTGAATCTTTTATGGGAACTGATGACTTTCAAAATATTAAAAATGCTTATGGTCTAGACTCTCAAGCTATTACTTCTTATTTTAAGGCTTTTGCTTCCTACATTGAAGTGCCTAAAAAGAAGTGGAATAAGTATCATGAACCTTATAAAGATGTTGCTAAGAGTGTTCCTGTAAGAAATACTGAAGTTTATACTGCTAATCATGTTTTACCTAAACCTTATATTGATAAAATGCCTTTTCCAGTTAAGGTAAAGTAACATTCTATGATAGCTAGTATGGTTAATGAAAGTACGAATGAAGCTGTTGAACCTGATAAACAAAAGGTTGATGAACCTATTATAGCAAATGTGAAAGACTTTGTCACTAAGTATGAAAAAGAGGGACACCCTATCCTTTGTAAGGATACCTCTAATATTGTTGCACATAGTAGTGTTATGAGAGCTAGTATTCCTGTGTTTTCTATTAGAATAAGTGATCATTGCTATGACGGTCCTTGTGATAGCTATATTGTTAAGTTTATGCATGATACTGAAAGTTACTATGAGAGAGGGAAAAATGTTCTTACGCATTTCAATAATATCAAGTTTCCTCGTTTTATGCTGAAAGTTTTTATGTTACACATCTTTTGTCTTCTTATGCAAGTTGCCTCTGGTTTCAACAACTTGTTTGTTTACAAAATTCCCTTGCATAGGAAGTGGGTTAGACTTAAATGTGTGTGTATTTTTGCTTCTTAATTCTCTCTTTCACTTCAATCCATATCCCTATGAGAGCTTCTTCAAAATTATCATGCCCATCTTAATGGCTATAAAGAAAGAGCTTTATGGGAGACAACCCAATTTGTTTTTGCTTTTAGTTTGTTTTTGTTTCTTTGAGTCTTGGAAGTTATTACTTCGTTAATAACCGCTCCTTATCCGTTTTGTTTGGTTTTTTGTGTCAAGATCAACCTCTAATAAGAGAGAAGTAAGATTTGGGGAAGTTGCTGTCCCGAAACAGATTTTTGTGCTTCACCGTAAAAATTCGTGAGAGATCTCTGTATGTCGGATTGAGCTGTAATTTTTTGTGCTTCTGCCCCAGGTTGTTACTTAACTTTCGTTAGTTTTGAACTTTTTGATTTGAGCAACAGAAGATTTTCTAAAATATTGATCTTTATCTGCTGGCCTGTTTTGACAGATTTTGCCAATCTTGCATTTGCTTCTTTATTCGATTTCCTTTTTGAATTCTTTTTGGGTATTCAAAAGGATTTGCTACAGTAGATTTTGTTTTGATGGTTCAGTTGAAGTTGGACTCAAAAGGTTTTATCACTTCACTTATACTAATGTTGCTAATGAGAACTGTGTGAAGTTTTGTGTGAAAGAAATATCCATGAAGTGGAGATAATGGTGTAATAAGGAAGAGAAAGGTTTTATGACTCCAATAATAAGAGTATGAAGATGAAGATATTGATGTTATTCAAGTGATGAGTCCGGAAGAATCTACTAGATACCAAATTCAGAGACCTACAGAGTCTGTTTTCAAATAGGTAATAGTTCTGGTAAGAAAAGTTCCACGAAAATACTATCCAACTATATTTTTGCAGTTTTCAGTCGATAAGGAAAGTTACGAAGCAAAAAAGCGACGGAACCGGAGACGGGGTAGCCCACACCACCCTGTGGCGCGGGCCCTCCCCTGGCCACGCCACCAGGTGGTGAGGCCATCCCAGACTCCGCCTCCGACCCGTTTTCACCCAGTACCTCCCTTTTGATATGAAACTTCGTAATATATATTTCCCCGGATCTCCCTAGGTCCGTATATCGTGTTTTCGTCGTGTTTTTGTTTCGATCTGTTTTTGCCAGGTAAAATCTCAGATTTGTAGCCTCAATGTCTTCCACTGGATCAGTTAAGGGAGATTCCTTGGAAGATATCATCAACCCATACATTAGAGAATTGAAGATTCATCCCAAGGAGTTATTGCTTGAAGGTGGGGAGGTTCGGATTAAAGAGGTTTAAGGCCCTAAAGGTGAAGGAAGTCTGGAGGACAGGATGGAAGCATTAGAACAAGAAGTCTTTAGGTACAAGAAGATGGCGGAGCGCGAAGTGGATATCATCCATCAGATTTGTTCCGAACTCATCACCGAGCACCAAAAGGAAACTGCTGAACTCAAAGACGAAGTCCTCTCACTCTGCCAAACAACCAACGAACTGCAAGCACAGTTCTATGACGTTCAAAATAAAACTGTGAGTATGAGGCTAGATTTAAACTCATAAGTGCTACTGCAAGTTTCAGGATGTTGGAAACCACGATGTCCTTTGTTGATGGGAAGCCTTTACCTTGGAAGACGGACGAAGATGAGAGGATACCACCAGCACCTAAGGAGTAATTTGTCATCAGGTTTGGCATCCCGTTGGTTTGTTCCAAGCTTGGGGGAGTGTCGCGGTATCACATCACTATCTTCTATCTTTTTACCTTATTAGTAGAGTCATATCATGAATAGAGGAATTATTATGTAGGATGGTTTGCATTATGGAAGTGTCCCCTCTCCCGTTAGATATGTATCCCTTGGTGTGAGTTGCCATTATGGAATATTAATGAGGAGTTCTATCATCCACTCTTTTGCATAGCTTATATTAGTTTTCAATTTGTGGTTATATGATTGCTCTTGTTGTTAGTATTGGTATCACTTTAGGATCATTGAGTTAATTTAGTTGGTTTTGGCAAACCTGGCTCGGTCAATAGCAACACTATTTTTGAGAGTTGAATGAAAAAGATAAAAGTACCTTTAAAGAAAAATAATTTCATCATCTTTCTTTCTTGATTTTCTCATAAGTTTAGTATTCTCTAGTTAAGATCTTTTGTGCTTCCAAGGAAGATTGCATGTTTGTCTTTATCACTTGTATGTGTGTTTGTTTCCTTCAACTCTTGTACTTGCTACCCAGCCTTGCTAGCCAAAAACCTGTACTGAGAGGGAATTCTTCTCGTGCATCCACTTCCTTTAAACCAAACCCATGCCATTTGAGTCCACCATACCTACCTAGTAGCATTATTGCTATTTCAAGTAAATTCTTGTTTTATCTACCTCCCAAATTAAACTTGTTATGTGAAAATTAGTGATTAAAGCTCTCACGAACTTGATGGCACACTTTACTTTCTTGCATTTAATAAATTTGAACCATTGGGTCCTTCTTTGTTGCGTATATGCTTGCGCTTTATGAGTTGAAGTTAGCAGAACCATGTATCATGGGGACCGCTTTCAACACTTCATTTGGTACTTTGTACCTAGTTGATATCATGTTATTTTGCTTATGGATCCCGGCGGTGTGAAATAAAAGTGGAACTTGTAAGATCATGGAGTTTATATGTGTGTTAGAGAAACGCCTGGGCCGCTAGCCTAAGCCATGCCTAATCACGGTGGAAACTTGCAGCATAACTATAGTGAGCATTCTATGAAGCATCCTCAATAAAAACCTATGCAAATAGCAAATAAAAAGATCGCTGAGATGCTCACTGTCTGCTTGCCTTGTCATTTTGATTATGGCATAGCTCTTGTGTCATATGGAAGGGGTACCCCGTTGGAGGTTCTCAATGATACGCATGTATTTACAATGACAAGAGCTTACTTGTGACTAAATTTGAGTAGCATGAGGTTCGATACTCGTAAGTAAGGGGCATGACATTTCAACTTATAACTTGTCAAGCATATCCTCTTAGTTGTGTCACTTTAACCTTAATCACCTAAATATGCCTATGATAGGGGCAATGAGAGCTGAAAGCTAGTAAGTATCATAATTTTTGGGAGCTCTTTATGAGACTTGCAATCCCTGCTTCCCTCTGCGAAGGGCCCTTTTTTTACTTTGTAGTTGAGTCAGTAAACCTACTCCCTTCTATCTCAGCAAGTATTATGAGTTGTTAGTTTTCATTCATTCATATGATGATTTATTCAATCATGTTTCTTATGTTCCTTCACATTGCTCTTATCTAGATGTTTACTACTTTGAAAGCTTTCATTGAAAACCAGTTACTTGTGAACTCCAGCAAATTATCAACTATTCTTCGACCAAGAGCTAAGTTTGCCATTACCAATTATGATTCACTTTATGTATCTTTATTGTGTTTCCTTTACTTATTACAAGTTGAGTTATATAATAGTGAGTTGTCTTCTATTATGATCTATGTATTTGATGAATGTGATGCTTCTTGTCCGTATTCTTTTATCGACTCTTCACTCCATAAACCCGAGGCCATGTTTATTGAGCTCAGTTTCGCTTGGGGACAAGCGAAGTCTAAGCTTGGGAGGAGTTGATACGTCCATTTTGCATCACTATTCCATGTCTTGATATATTTCGTATTGAGAGGTGATACTTATGTTATTTCATCTATTTTTGCATGGTTGATGACTTTTGGAGCATGGACCGCTGCAGTCAGGATTCTGATGGAAAAGGTGCTGTTTGGAGGCAAAATTCTCGAAGATCAGAAAATCCAGGAAAATATTGTTGGAGATATGCCCAAGAGGCAATAATAAAAGTGATTATTATTATATCTTTGTTTTTATGATGAATGTTTACATCCCATCCTATAATTGTATTATTAGGAAACACTAATACATGTGTGTTTTGTAAACATATAAGAGTCCCTAGTAAGCCTCTTGTTGAACTAGCTTGTTGATTAATTGATGATCATGGTTTCCTGATCATGGACATTAGGATGTGATTAATAACAAGGTTATGTCATTGAGAGAATGATGTGATGGACACACACCCATAGTAACCGTAGCATAAGATCAAGTCATTAAGTTCGTATTGCTATAAGCTTTTCAAATACATAGTAACCTAATCCTTCGACCATGAGGTTATGTTAATCACCATCACCGGATGGATACTTTGATGACATCAAACACCGCTTCGTAACTGGGTGGTTATAAAGGTGTCATTGGGTATTCTGAAAGTATTGTGTTGAAGCGCATGAACCAAGATTGGGATTTGTCCATCCATATGACGGATAGATATGCTCTGGGCCCTCTCGGTGGAATGTCATCTAGTTAGCTTGCAAGCATGTGACTAGGTCACAAGGGATGACATATCACGGAACGAGTAAAGAGTACTTGTCAGTAACAAGGTAGAACTAGGTATGGAGATACCGATGATCAAACCTCGGATAAGTATAGTATCGCGTGACGAAGGGAATTAGTTCCGTATGTAAATGGTTCAATCGATCACGAAGTCATCGTTGAGTATGTGGGAGCCATTATGGATCTCCAGGTCCCGCTGATGGTTATTGATAGGAGATGTGTCTCTGTCATGTCTGCATATTCGCGAACCGTAGGGTGACACACTTAAGGTTCGAAGTTGTTTTAAGTAGATATGGAATATGCGTTGGAGACCGAATGTTGTTCGGAGTCTCGGATTGGATTCGGGACATCACGAGGAGATCCGGAATGGTCCGGAGAATAAGATTCATATATTGGGGATCATTTTCTGAGTTAGGAAATGTTCCGGAGTATTTGTATGAGGGTTCTAGAAGGTTTCGGAATGTTCCGAAAGGTTCTGCAAGGTTTCTTGGAGTTTGCTTGAAAACCAAGGAAGGGATCAAGGAGTCCTGGTGGGTCAAGACTAGGAGTCGTGGGGGAGGAGGACTCCTCCCCCCCTCCCTAATCCGTCGGCCCTAGAGGGAGGGGAGTCCTACAAGGACTCCCCCTCCCATGGCGCCTCACCCCCTTTAAATAGAGGGGCAGGGGCGCCCCCTCCACCCCCTCCTCCATAACTCCCAATCTCTGCCGCCTCTCTCCTCCTCCTTTCTTCTGCACAAGCATAGGCGAAGCCCTGCAGAATTCTCTACTCCACCACCACCACCACGCCGTCGTGCTGCTGTGATTCCGTGGAGAAGATCTACTACCTCCGCTGCTCGCTGGAACGAGGAGAGGAAGATCTGCTTCGACTCCGCACGTGTGACCGACTGCGGAAGCGCTGCCGAAACGCGGCGCCGGAAGGATCGTCCACTTGATTGACCGCGGAAGCGCTGCCGGAACCCGACGCCGGAAGGATCGTCCACACGATCTTGAGATCGGCAAGTGATCGACTACATCAACCACGAGATCTAATCTCGTTAACGCTTTCAGATCTACGAGGGTTAGTTCCTATCTATCGCGTTGCACATGTCTAATAGATTAGATCTTGGCTTTTATCTAGATTAGATCTGGGTTTTGTTCGTTCTTGCGGTAGAAATTTTTTGTTTTCCATGCTACGAACCCATCAAATATATGTAAAATCCTATTTTTCTAGAACACTAAGGATGCCAGAAGACGGAGTGGAGATGGGCCACAGGGGGCCCACACCACGCCATGGCGCGGGCAGCCCTAGGCCGCGCCAGGAGGTGGTGTGGCCACCCTGGCCCACTCCAGCCTCTCTCCTCTGGCGTATATATTCCTCCCGAAACCCTAAGACTTGGGGAGCGACCACAGAAAGATTTCGCCGCCTCTACGGGGCGGAAATCACCGAGAGAGAAAGATCTCTCCGGCAGACAGATTTCTACCGGGGGAATTCCTTCCCGGAGAGGGGAGATCGTCGCCATCAACACCACCATCAAGCTGGACGTCATTGGGATCATCATCATCATCATCATCACCACCATCATCACCATCTCCATATTGCTGTAACAATTACGTTGAATCTTGCATAGTTCATAGGGGAAACTTTCCCGGTGTTGATTACTCTTTGTAGTTGATGCTATTGAGTGAACCATTGAATTATTGTTCATGTTCAGATTGTTACACATCATTATTCCATCTATGATCATGATCCATATGATGTCTTGTGAGTAGTTCGTTTTTTTCTTGAGGACATGGGAGAAGTCATGTTGTTAGTAGTGGAGTTGTGTTGAGAAAGATTCAATAGTTTGTTATTTAAGTTGTGGTGTACTTCTTCTAGTGGTGTGACGTGAACGTCGACTACATGACACTTCACCTATATGGGCCTAGGGGAATGCATTGTGTATTTGGCTACTAATCGTAGGGGTTGCCGGAGTGACAGAAACCTGAACCCCCATTAGGAAACCATTGCACAAGGGACGTAAGGGTCTTAGAGTTTAAAACTGTGGTTAGGTTTCTACCTTAATTACTTTCTTGTACTTACAGATGTTTGCAAGGGGTATAATCACAAGTATGTATTAGTCTTGGATGGGGCGGTACATTAGCACAGGTTCACCCACACAACACTTAGCAAGCTAAAGAAGATTAATCAACTATATGAAGCGAAAGCACTTGACAGTCTTCCCATGTGTCCTCGAGAACGTTTGGTCATCTTAAGTAATACAACCGGATTTTCCTTTGTTGCATAAAGGATTGGGCAACTTGCTACATTTATTCCTACTGTCTTTTATTTACTCGTACTTTGTTTACTTGCTTTATCGAAAACCCCTAAAATCCGTTTGCTAAGTATTTGCAGAGAATTCCTGATCCTTACCACTAGCCAGCACCTTTTGCTCCTCGTTGAGTTTGACACTCTTACTTATCGAAAATACTGCGATACACCCCCTATACTTGTGGGTCATCACACGGCAGGACCAACAACGTATAAAAGACCGAGACGGCATGCATCTAGAGCTGTTTGAAGATACTGCTAGCTACGCTCTTACCAAAGAAGAGAAGGAAATCTTTTTTGAAGTCCTTTACAGTATCAAAGTCCCGTCTGGCTTCTCATCGAACATAAAGGGAATAATAAATATGGCAGAGAAAAAATTTCAAAACCTAAAGTCTCATGACTGCCACGTGCTTATGACCCAGCTGCTTCCGATTGCATTGAGGGGACTCCTGCCAGAAAATGTTCGAGTACCCATTGTGAAGTTATGTGCGTTTCTCAATGCAATTTATCATAAGGTAATCAGTCTAGCTAGTCTACTAAGGTTATAGAAAGATGTGGTCCAATGTCTTGTCAGCTTCGAGTTGGTGTTCCCACCATCCTTCTTCAATATTATGACTCACCTCCTAGTTCACCTAGTCGACGAGATTAACATTCTTGGTCATGTATTTCTACACAATATGTTCCCCTTTGAGAGGTTCATGGGAGTGTTAAAGAAATATGTTCATAACCGTGCTAGGCCAGAAGGAAGCATCTCAAAGGGATATGGAACATAGGAGGTCATTGAGTTTTGTGTTGACTTTATTCCTGACCTTAAGCCCATCGGTGTTCCTGAATCACGACATGAGGGTAGACTTAGTGGAAAAGGCATGCTAGGAAAGAAAGCAAGGATATGTATGGACGAACATTCTCTCACTAAAGCACACTACACAGTTCTGCAAAGTTCCACCTTGGTGGCTCCGTATATCGAGGAACACAAGAATATTGTACACTCCAACAACCCGGGGAAGCCTGGCTCCTAGATTAGAGATGAACATTTGAGGACTTTCGGCGGTTGGTTGCAGACACATCTCATGAATGACATAAATGTTGGAGAGCAGTTGAACTTGTTGGCCAGGTCACCATCTTCGACTATATTGACTTTCCAAGGGTACGAGATAAATGGAAATACATTTTACACGATCGCCCAAGATAAAAAATAGCACCAATGAAAACAGTGGTGTCCGATTTGATGCAACAGATGAGAATGGGCAAAAGGATACATATTATGGTTACATAGAGGAGATATGGGAACTTGACTATGGACCTTTTTTTAAGGTTCCTTTGTTTCGCTGCAAATGGGTCAAGCTGATAGGAGGCATGGTTGAGATAGACAAGAAATACGAAATGACAACAGTGGATCTCAACAACCTTGCGTATAGAGATGAACCATTTGTCCTAGCCAATGATGTGGCTCAGGTTTTTTATGTGAAGGACATGTCTACCAAACCGAGAAAAAGGAAAGATAAGCAAAAGAATACAGCATCCGATGAGCCAAAGCGCCACATAGTTCTTTTAGGAAAAAGAAACAATCATGGGGATGGAGGATAAGACAGACATGTCAGACGATTATGATAAGTTTCATGAAATTCCGCCATTCGCTGTGAAGGATGACCCAAGCATCCTGTTAAGTAAGGAAGATGCTCCATGGTTACGGATTAGAAGAAAACCCTAACATGTGTGGATGTTGGTGATGTATAATATTATTAAACCTTTATTTTTAATGATCTTCTTATATGTATATGGATATGAACTATCTCGATCTCAATAGGTAGTATTGCAACTTGATGTGGGCAGACATTTATTAATATTAAAACGTAAAAATTAGTCATAATCATATCTAGCCCTATAGTACAGAGCTTCGGGGTTGTCTTCGGAATTGCCATCGTCATCGTCGTCGCTCGTAGCACGCGGCTGGATCCTCAGCCCTTCCTCGTAGCACGCAGATGGATCCTCCGACCTCGGATTCATGACGCTCGGGGGAGGAGGCTCAGGCGAGGATGGTCTCCCATGGTGTAGCGCAGACTGGTGAAAGTGCGGGTACCTCAGGCGAGGATGGTCTCCCATGGAGATGTAGCGCATCACACCGGCGATAGTCCGGTTCGCCCACCATAGGCAGCGACTAACCTCGTTGTGGTTCACTGGGGGTGGGCCGTCACCCTCGTACCTGGCAAGCTCCCTTTCCTATCGGTTTGTGAAAAAGGCATTTCAGGTGTCGAGGTTGTCAGGATCCCAATGGGGATCCATCCGCTGCTCCGGCGTGAGCTCGAGGTAGAAGTGGTTCGTGATGGCCGCCTGGCGGGCTGAACCTTGAGGCACAGGAGGAACAGGAACCCATCCAGTGCTCAGCATCCAGCCAACAGGCAGCCGGTACCATGGCGGGCATGGGTAGCTGGAGGCGCACAGCACCTCGGTCTCCTCGGGCGTCAGAAAGGCCCAGTAAGCGGTGTCCATTGTTGTGAAAGAGAATGTGTGGATGTGTGGATGGACATGGCGGTCGGCCTAGATATAGAAGGACATGGCGGAAAGCGGGGGAAATTGCGGGAGAACATGGCGGGAAGCGGGGGAAATGGCGGGAAAACATGGCGGGAAGCGGCGGAAATGGCGGGAAAACATGGTGGGAAGTGGGGGAAATGGCGGGAAAATATGTTAAACAATAGATAATTTAATTTAATTGTATAATAAAGTATGATAATAGATTTAAATTATAGATCTTCTTTTTCTGAAAATTTTGCTATATAATACATAATTTTCTGAAAACTATAAACCATTTTTGGTTTTGGCGCCAAAAATAATACAAACCGGGGCTAAAGGGGTGTGGCACGCGGGAAGAGCGACGGGCCGAAAACACCTTTAGCCCCGGGTTGTAATACGAACCGGGGCTAAATGGGGACCTTTATCCCCGGTTCGTATTACAACCCGGGGCTAAAGGGGGGTATAAATACCCCACCCCTACCCCGGGTCATGGCACGACCCGGAGAGCCAGACCGCCATTCTTCCCAGAGCTCGCGTGCCGCCCGTTTGTGCCGCCGTCCGCGTCGTCCGTGCCGACCGTGCCGCCGCCGCCCGCGCCCGTCCATGCCGCCGCCACCGTCCGTCTCCGTGCCTTTCGTGCCACCGCCGCCGTCCGCACCGTCTCCGCGCCGCGCCGCCTCGCCGTTCAGGTGAGTCCCATCAAATTTGGTTGTGTAATGTTTTTAATTTTGGTTAATTAGTATTTAGGGTTAATTAGTATTATAGGTTAGTATTTAGTATTAGTATTAATTAGTATCAGTATTAGTATTAGTTAGTATTAGTATTAGTATTAGGTTAGTATTAGTATTAGTATTAGGTTAGTATTAGTATTAGTATTAGGTTAGTATTTAGTATTAGTTAGTATTTAGTATTAATATTAGTTAGTATTAGGTTAGTATTTAGTTAGTATTAGTATGGGGTTAGTATTTAGTATTGGTTAGTATTAGTATTAGGTTAATTGTATAGGTTAGTATTTATCTAGGGTTAGTTAGGTTAGTTAGAATACTTAGTTAATTAGGTTTAGTTTAGTTAGTGTTAGGTTCAGGGTTAGTGTTATTAGGGCAATACTTAGTGATTTAGTTACTTATTATGTTTTATGATTGTTTCTTGCTATTATTTAGTTATGCCGCGTCCACCTCGTATGAGCCTACTGGACTCCGTCGGGGATGTCCGAGTCTGGGCTCTGCCGGGTTGGCACTGGGAGGTGCTACCTATCGGGACTCGTACCTTGGTGAGGAATCCGGGTATCATCGTCGACCCGGAGTTTCTTTGGTGGCGTCCACGAGGTCCAGGAGCGGTGCAGAGGGAGCCAGCCCCCGAGGATGTGGTACGCCGTCGTATCAGGGAGAAGGATAAGCATGTACGACAATACATGTATCTTTTGGAGACTAGGTTCTCTAATATCTGGCAGGTTCATGGATCTCACCCGAGCTATTCTCCGGTGATGGTTCGTCTTCTGTGGCTGCAGAGCTCCCATAGCACAAAACGCGGTAGCCGCGTTCGCTAGTTTGATAAGAGCGAGATGTATTAATAATTTACTTTATATTATGAGCGAGATGTATTAATAATGTACTTTATCTTATATTATTGTACTTTATCTTAATCACTAAGTACTGTATCCGAGATGTCGCAGTTGTAATATTCTTTTACTTAATGCAATATTCTTTTTCTGTATTAGTTAAGCTATGGACGGTAGACAGAATGAAGAGGAGCTTCTCAACATTATAGATGAGGGTACTGGGGGTCTTATTACGATGGCTCCGAATATCTTAATTTGTCTGGAGGAGACGATGGTGGAGAACATAGTGGAGACGATGGTGCTGACCATGGTGGAGACCATGGTGAAGACACCATAATAATGACAAACTCTGTCGAGGTATATAAAGCCTCTATCGATCGTTCACTAGTACATATGCACTAATTGATTCGTATATATGTACTAACGAATGTTTGTTCTCTTAGACCTCCGCTTCCGACCAATCTTCTACAAGGACAAGAGGCCCGACACACAAGTTGCCCGCTGATGTCCGTTTTAGCATTGACTTATTCTCTTCGCAGGGTCAACCGCTGGAGCCAAAAGAATCTGCGAATGCATTTACAAGTCAATGCGGAGTGATTTTTAGAGACAAAGTGCCGATCACCACGCGAAATTGGAACAAGTCGGGAAAGAAAAAAGATCCAGCTAGGGCTAGTTTGTAGATGACAGAGCAAAAGATACGATGTGGAATTCTCTCATGACACATTTCACCCTACCAGTCTTGGAGACTGATGAGCTCACACAGCAAATGACGAGGAAAGTCAAGCACTTTGCTCTTAAGAAGATGGCCGAACTATTCAAGGAATGAAAAAAAAGATTGTACCACAAGTATGTCTTGAAGAAAAAAACTCCTCCATTCACTGGCCCACTAGAGTTGCAGCAGGATAATGTTGGAGATATGCCCAAGAGGCAATAATAAAAGTTGTTATTATTATATCTTTGTGTTTATGATGAATGTTTACATCCCATGCTATAATTGTATTATTAGGAAACACTGATACATGTGTGTTTTGTAAACATAAGAGAGTCCCTAGTAAGCCTCTTGTTGAACTAGCTTGTTGATTAATAGATGATCATGGTTTCCTGATCATGGACATTAGGATGTGATTAATAACAAGGTTATATCATTAGGAGAATGATGTGATGGACACACACCCATAGTAAGCGTAGCATAAGATCAAGTCATTAAGTTCGTATTGCTGTAAGCTTTTAAATGCATAGTAACCTAATCCTTCGACCATGAGGTTGTGTTAATCACCATCACCGGATGGGTACTTTGATGACATCAAACACCGCTTCGTAACTGGGTGGTCATAAAGGTGTCATTGGGTATTCTGAAAGTATGTGTTGAAGCGCATGAACCAAGATTGGGATTTGTCCATCCATATGACGGATAGATATGCTCTAGGCCCTCTCGGTGGAATGTCATCTAGTTAGCTTGCAAGCATGTGACTGGGTCACAAGGGATGACATATCACGGAACGAGTAAAGAGTACTTATCAGTAACGAGGTAGAACTAGGTATAGAAATACCGACGATCAAACCTCGGATAAGTATAGTATCGCGTGACAAAGGGAATTGGTTTCGTATGTAAATGGTTCAATCGATCACGAAGTCATCGTTGAGTATGTGGGAGCCATTATGGATCTCCAGGTCCCGCTGATGGTTATTGATAGGAGATGTGTCTCTGTCATGTCTGCATATTCGCGAACCGTAGGGAGACACACTTAAGGTTCGAAGTTGTTTTAAGTAGATATGGAATATGCGTTGGAGACCGAATGTTGTTCGGAGTCTCAGATTGGATTCGGGACATCACGAGGAGATCTGGAATGGTCCGGAGAATAAGATTCATATATTGGGGGATCATTTTCTGAGTTAGGAAATGTTCCGAAGTATTTGTATGAGGGTTCTAGAAGGTTTCGGAATGTTCTGGAAGGTTCTGCAAGGTTTCTTGGAGTTTGCTTGAAAACCAAGGAAGGGATCAAGGAGTCCTGGTGGGTCAAGACTAGGAGTCGTGGGGGAGGAGGACTCCTCCCCCCTCCCCAATCCGCCGGCCCTAGAGGGAGGGGAGTCCTACAAGGACTCCCCCTCCCATGGCGCCTCACTCCCCTTAAAAAGAGGGGCAGGGGCGCCCCCTCCACCCCTGCTCCATAACTCCCAATCTCTGCCGCATCTCTCCTCCTCCTTTCTTCTGCACAGGCATAGGCGAAGCCCTGCAGAATTCTCTACTCCACCACCACCACCACACGGTCGTGCTGCTGGGATTCCGTGGAGAAGATCTACTACCTCCGCTGCTCGCTGGAACGAGGAGAGGAAGGTCTGCTTCGACTCCGCACGTGTGACCGACTGCGGAAGCGCTGCCGGAACGCGACGCCGGAAGGATCGTCCACACGATCTTGAGATCGGCAAGTGATCGACTACATCAACCATGAGATATAATCTCGTTAACGCTTTCGGATCTACGAGGGTTAGTTCCTATCTATCTCGTTGCTCATGTCTAATAGATTAGATCTTGGCTTTTATCTAGATTAGATCTGGGTTTTGTTCGTTCTTGCGGTAGAAATTTTTTGTTTTCCATGCTACGAACCCATCAGATAACTGGGCCGCATTTGTGGAATACAAGACCTCGGAACCAGCTAAGGCAATGTCAGCAAAGAATAAGTTAAATGCAGCCAAAAAGAAATAACACCATCATATGGGCACAGGTGGCAACAGGAGTGCCATGCCTAAGTGGGATAAAGCTGAGGCTGACCTGGAGGCTAAAGGGGTCACTCCAGCTACGTCTTGTTGGCCCAGGAGGTCAAGAAATTGGGTATTCGGGCATGGGGCATCATTAGACCCAGAAACAAGAGAGATCGTTGCAGTCGAAGAAATTTCTTCACCCAAGAATCAACATATTAAAGTGATAAAAGAGGTTGAAGAGGGACGTTTGTTCCCGACAGAGAGAACGATGAGCTAACAAAGGCTCTCGGGAATCCTGAAAAGGCTGGACGAACAAGAGGGTTCGGACCTTCTTATCCATGGGTTATCGGGTTTCCCGAGCACCTTGACACGTACAGAAGCCGATCGAGAAAAACAAAGCGGCAAAAAGAGGAGGATACGGAGCGGTTCGCGAGGTTTGAAGCCATGCTGCAGGAGCATCGCCAGGAGCTTAATGAACTTAAAGGACTCCGACAGCAAGATCCTGCACCGTACAGTAAGGTCGGCCCATCACAACGGAAAAGCAGCGTGGCTTCCACGGAGGGCAACGGTAATGATGCAACGATGGATGTGTACCCCGTGGATGCAATTAAGGAGATGAATAGTTGTGAGCTGCACGTTGAACTGAAGAATATATCCATGAAGGTGGCGGTCGGCTTTGCTTTACCTTCTGCACCGGGAGCAACCTGCCATTGCAATCCGATTCCAGCTAGCTATGCTCGTGTCGGTGTGGATGAAATTCAACCTATGTGTCAGTCACTATAGCTTGATATCCCTAGAGGTGAAGGGGAGACGACACTGGGAGAAGTCACGAGTGGCTTCATTCTTTGGAAAAAAGAATACATCAAGTTTCCAGGCTCGACACCAAGGCCACCTTCTCCACCGAGAAACAATCCATCACCTCCAAGGCAACCGTCTCCTCCTAGTAAAAGTCCACCTCCAAGTGCACCGTCTCCTCCCAGTAAAAGTCCATCACCTCCAAGTCCAATCCATGACCCCAACACGAGTCCATCTCAAACTACGCAGCCGCCTCCACCCACTAAGGGCCAAAAGCGGAAGAATATCACCGCTCCGTCGAGCGATAACCGACGCCCAAAGCGACAGTTGTCTCCCCTCCCAAGAGTACCGTCGGTTCCTCCCAAGAGGGCTTACGACCTGACCGATGAGGAGACCGATGCGGTCGTACGGGCCGAAGTGTATGCTCATTTTAAAAAGAAACAACCTGAGCCAGAGGTCCAAATAAAACCAGAAACCAAGGAGCACTTTAGGAAATTACTGACGCAGCCATCCCAAGCTCAGTTAAATGCGCCAGATGACTATACACGATGCCTTCAGAAGACACTGAAACATAAGAGATCAAGCGGTAGAGAAAGCATCACAAAAGAGGTTCCCCGGCAGGGGGAACAAGCAAAACAATCGAGTGGTAGCGGAAGCATCAGAACAGACGTCCCCCAGCTGGGGAAACAAGCAAAACAATCGAGTGGTAGCCGAAGAACCAAAAGAGATGTTCCCCAGCTGGGGAAACAAGCAAACCAATCGCTCCCCCACTCCAGGTGAACATACCCGAACCTCAACTATATGAGGTAGAACATATGGATCCGGAAACGGCTAGGATATTGGCCGAGCAATGTAATATGTCTATTCATGAAATTCTTCACGGCGATATGCCCAAGGCTGAGGTAGTACCCAAATTTGTTCATGGGGAGCCTCTGGTCAGTTCTGAGAGGCTTCGGGATATGCCAACAAAAATGCGACGATTCCATGAATGGTACATGAAAGCATCAAAAGAACAGCAATATTGGCTCTTACTGAAAGTTCGAAAATCGCATTACTTCACTGAAGACAAGGTGCCTATTGAATTTACAGAATTATTTCAGTTATTCAATCTAAAGGAACTCGAGAAAACTATCCTCAGTGCGTATTATCTGTAAGTGATTACTTTATTTATGTAATTAGGTCTCTATCTCAGCTTGTTCAATTCATTGCCGGTAAGTGTACTCACTATATTCTTTTGTACGCTATATATAATGATGCAGAATGAAGATGCTCAATTGTAAAAGAAAGACTATCAATGAATTTGGGTTCATTGACCCACGTCGAGTTCATGGAGCTATACTAAAGGATAAACCACTGGAGACCGAGCACAACTTGTTGCGGTTTCTCACGAAACAGCATTTCTGTAATGAAATATTATTTTCTTACCACGACGGCAAGTGAGTTTTTGTACACATTAAATTTTGCTTACTCGATGTTCTGTGTAAATGATGAGTTACTGACGTATGTAAACCTTGCGTAGGTACCACTGGATTCTTCTAAGCATTTCACTTGACTTGGGAAGAGTTCACATCATGGACTCACTAAACAAAGACATTGAAAACTACCGCAGCATTATCGATGCGCTCTAGAGGTAATTTCAACCAGTATCGCACTATATCGGTTTCTTTCGTTCATTTTCTGGGATGTCAAATAGTTATTAACTCATACATTAATTTTCTTTGTCGGGTAGGGTTTGGACACAGTTCAAGAACCATGTCCGCGGTCAATGGCGTGAGGAGCTATTTTTTAAATCACTCTCGATAAGTAGTACGAGCTAAGTCCGCGCATCTATTTAATTCTAGTTTATGTGCATTTATCATGCTAGAGTTATTATTTGATTGAATTCTATTCTTGTAAAGTGCGCGAGGCAGCCACAGGGGACTAATCTATGTGGATTCTACTTGTGCGAGTTCATTCACATCAGTATTGAGAAGCCCTCAGAAAATATTCGAGTAAGTAAACAATATATTCACCCTTTACTTTTATTACAAAAAATTGTGTTGAGTCTAATTCATACGATCTTCTTTTTATATAATTGGACGCGATACGGGACAAACTCCTACCAAAGGACCGCCTAATAGCAATCCAAGAGGAATTTGCTGGATTTTTTGTCGACGAGGTCATAGACCCACGCGGAGAATACTCTATACGTAGATCCTAAAGCATCCATGCAATGATATCCATGTAATCAAATAGACATGCTCTGGACCCGGTTGGGCCTCCATGTATGCTTGTAAGAGAAATTATATTATATATTGCGTCAATGTGTACAAGTACTGTGTAGTAACGTTCTGTATGTATACGAAAATTTGTTTCTAATAAAAACACAGAATAAAAAATAATTGAACACAAAACACAAAATGAAAAAAAAGCCACAAAACCCTAAAACCCCATCCCCTGCCGCGGCAGCCAAATGGCCTAAAATGCTGCCGCGGCAGGAAACCTTTAGTCCCGGTTCGTAACACGACCCAGGGCTAAATGTCCTGCCGCCCAGCGCGCCTCGCAGGCCACGTGGTTGGACCTCTAGCCCCGGTTCGTAACAGAACCGGGGCTAAAGCTTGGACCTTTAGTCCCGCTTTGGCAGTCCCGGTTCTCAATCCGGGACTAAAGGCCCTTACGAATCGGGGCTAATTGACTGATTTCTACTAGTGTGTTTTGCTTAGAGCAAGTATAATAGGGGTGACTCAGCTGGCTATAAGAGATTAAATACTATTGTTTTGCTTAGTTGGAGGAGAGAGAAGAGGAGAGAGAAGGTAAGTGGACTCTCATGCAAGAGCCAGCTCTAGCACGTGCTCCTAGACACTTTATGAGAGTGAAAGGTGGACCATACATTGATAAAGTAGTACCCTTTTATAGATAACTATTGTACATAGTGCTATAAAATGGCTATAAATGACTTGACATTTTCTTATAGGCAGCGGTTGACTGCACTATTGTTCTTGCTTTTATAAGTTGGGCAGTTTCGTACGTATCGTCTGCGCGTGGTGCCCCGAGGGAGTAATTTCAGGCTATGCAAGCAGGGACGCGGCTTGCCTGCGGCGTCCCCCTGCGACCATCCGTGCGACCAAACCGTTCGTTCAGATCCCACGGCTGCTTGCATTTTTTCCGTTCAGCGAGAAAAGATAAAACGAAAACAACTCCGTAATTACCGTATGTCTTCTCGACTGTACATCCAAAAAAAAACGGAGGGAGCACCAGCGCTGCCCCAGATCTCCACCTCCCGCCGCCCCCCTGTATTTCCTCATCCTCTTGGCTCGGCGTTGCTGCGGAGTGCCCATACCGTCGTCTTCCTCCTCGTGACCACTGGCTCGGCTTCACGACTGCCGTCGTCGGCGAGGGCAGCTTCAGCACCGCGTGCCTCGCCCGCCTCTCATGAGACTCCCAATCCCAGCTCGCCGCCGTCGATCAAGCTCCACCGCAGCTGGAGCGAGCGCTGCAGGAGCTCTACGTGATAAACGTATATCTGTAGCCTCCAACATGCCGGCAGTGGTGCACGGAGACGAGATACGGTGATAGCTTCAAACGTGCTGCTCGACTCCGCAATGAGCGTCAGGCTGTGCGACTTCTGGTCCGCGCGTCGGGCTGTCGACGTCCGTCCGCCCTCATGGGACGCGGCGTGGCGTGTTGGTCAGCACTGTCGCCTAGCCGAAACCGACATCACCGTGTCGCCGCTGTTCAGCACAGGGACAACGGGGAGCAGACCAGCTCCAGCGGCTGGCATATATAAGCCCGGTCCACGGTGTTGTTCAGGATACCACGAGCACGCGGTCATGTTGAGTACCTAGTAACCTAGCTCACGGACCGTCGGTCATGTACATGTCGACGGGGCGTGTCGACGAAGACGCCGTCGCCCTGCAGTCCTCTGCGCGCGCAGCCAGCCTCCAGGAGCCAGGTGCTCCAGCGTGCCCACGGTGCCGTCGTCGGCGGCGACAACCATCTCTGTCCCGGAAGGGCACGGATACGAAGTGGCGACTCGCGAGATGGCCAGGATACGTACTTGGGAGTATATTGCCGTATTTATATTTTCTTTTCACGGAGACTAGCAATTAAGCAGGACGCAACAGAGAGATAGCCGTGGGATCTGAACGAACGGTTTGGTCGCACGGAATTGTCGCAGGGGGATGCCGCAGGCAAGCCGTGAGGCAAGCCGTGTCCTGCAAGCAGACTACAACATGCAGGCAGTAGGGGAAAGCTACTTTGGGGAAAGTACCATACACTGGCTGGGGGCAAACTAAGTACGGATGCCCCATTCCCTCGTGAAAAAAAGTACAGATGCTCCATATGTATAATAGGTACTACAACTGCATGGTACTTGCAACTCTCCATTAAAGATGATTCTTTCTCTAATATGTACTTTGGCTATTCAATTTGTTCTCAGCCGTCCAACATCCACTGTGAAGAGATCCGACGGTGACTAGGGCTCTGGCACACTCCCACGGTGTGTACCCACTTAATACCCATCATTTAAGTGTGTAGCTATGAGAATATAGTATCCCTCCGAACAGTGGCGGAACCAGAATTTTTTCAATAGGTATGCCACGTCAAAATTTTAATAGCCATTCTAATAAAATTTATTTATCGATCCACTAATAGTTGTAAATTTTGCATGGAAATATAATATGGAAGCAATAAATAATATGATAGCGAGAGATTAAATTGAAAAGTTGAATGAATTGCCAATTCAAAAAAAAATGGAAGCAAAACAATTGGCAGCATGTACAGGCGTACAACAAGTTTAACGAAACTTACATGGTAGATTACCGTGCAGCTTGCGTTTGGTTGCAGGCTTGCAGCACGCTAGGTTAGACGAACGTGGCCTCATGATCGTGGGATCAGGTTGCCGAAGGGCAAAAAATGGTTTGCGCCTTGCTTGCGGCGTGCTGGTTCAAGCTGCAAAGGGCGACCTGGCATCTAGGTCGTCGGTCCTGGTGTGCCAGCGTGACTAGCGTTCAGGCAGATCGACTAGCTGGTTGGGTGTGGCGGCGAGGCCGGTGGCCATGAGCGGTGGACGCCGGAGACCTAGCGATTAGCTCGACCAAGCTAGCTGGATGTGGCGGCGTGGCCGGTGGTCAGTGGCCGCCGGATCAACCTGGCGTGGCGGCGTATTGTTTGTAGATCGATGTCAGGGACGAGTCGAGCGGAGACTGCTTAGTCATGGGATCGATCTGAGCTGTTGTTTAGCCAATCGCTACTGCCTTTTTTCCTCTCCCGATAAAAAATCGATGGTTATCTAATTAGCTACGGCCTGCTCCTATTAAGCACGCGGTTGGGCTGCAGGGTATGCCGGACATACCTGGCATACCCTGTAGGTCCGCCACTGCCTCCGAAGGGAGACGGTAATGACGATGATCCAAGTTATTTCTACATTTTATCAAAAGCCTTTGCTCCCGTTAACGCGACCTAACCTTTGCCTCTTACTAGCTTCGCAGCTACATGAGGTAGCCGGTGGGAAATCCTGCGGCCTGCCGAGGACAATGGTGGTGAGGAACTGCATCTATTGCCTGTTTTCCTAGGGCAGGGCTGAATTACCATGCTTCAGTCCGTGTGAGTTGTGAGGATTGTTGGTCAGGCTGCCACATGGTGCTCGATGACAGCGAGATCTATATGTAGGCGGACATATGGAGCTCCTCTCAGGGGTGACACATCGAGCGGGCCTGACCTAGCCTAGTAGCGAGCCAACCCCGTGCATGTGTCCTGTAGCGACTAGGTAATGGTTGGGACATGGTAGTGTCCATGTTATGCATGTCAAATGCGGCTTCGCTAGGTAGCATCGACATCGGGCTAGGATCAATGGAGGGAGCCACAAGGATGCCACTCACTAGCGGTCCCCGATGTTGTGGCTGCGTAATTCTTACGACGAGGAAGACGGGGGATGGCTCGGACCAGTGGTTCTAGCATGAGGCACAATATAGTTGTCGCAGCTTGAGGTTCTGTTGCCCTCTACGACATGCGGTGGAGCTTTTTTGTCGATGGCAGAGTCACGCTGCTCCTTTTTGCTTTGTGATCGTATTGAATTCTGGGCGAAAGGCCTGCATGGATTTCGGCCGGTTCGGACGACGACAACGCCTTCGAGTGTACTTCACCTTCTTGTTTGTGTCATTATGGAGTTTTGATCCTGACCAAAATGAGTGATCCTAAGATCTCTAGGTGAAAACCTAAGATCCATCGGAGTAGTCGGCAAGGACTGACATGTCACTCCCTTCTTGAATGTCCCACCTTAGATTTCTTATACCCTGCGGTGTGACAGGTTCATGGCCGCTAGGCATGATGGCTCTGTCTTTGGGGGAAAGATGTTGAGGCGTCAACCTTGGATGATTGTTATACATCGAGGCAATGGCCTTGGATGATTGTTATGCGTCGAGCCAATGACCTTGGTCTACTATGTAACGACGGTCTTTGGGGCATGACTATCACCTGGCGTGGTTTCGGTGGCAACCTTGTGCTGTGTGTGCAAAGAGGTCGTCAATTTGGATAATTCGAATTTTATTAATTTTACTACTACGTCGGGGCGCCGACCACGTATTCAACGCGATATTCAAGGTATACGGGCGGTTTCCTAGATAATCGCTATGTGGGCGATTGCACCAGAGCCAAAGGTGTTTATTTGTCGTGTTAGTGGACTAGCATTGTGTTGGATGACGAGTTTCCTCGTTTGTGCGTTATTTCGGCCTGATTTTTCTCATCAAGAGGATAGTGTATGGTTTTTGTTCCGGTTTTCGTTATAAGCTAGGTCAACTCTCTTCCTCTAATCGAATATCTGCATTTTGTTGTCAATATTTATTTTCAACAATTCCATTTTTACTTCTCACCTATACATCTCTAATACCTATTGCCTAACTTAGTGAAAATTCAAATGAAACATTGCATCTAAGAAACTGTGAATCCGGTTTTTACGTACCACATTTAGCATTTAGCATCGGCTTGATCTATTGCATATGACCAACATATTTGATGAACGTGGCAACGATGTCTAAAACTCGGAGGGCATCATCGATAATCATGTAAATCATTCTCTTCTCCATCCGTTTAACGATGTGTTGACTTTTAGAGTCCTTAGAAAAAAATATATGTTTGGGAGTATCGATCTTCTGGTTGGGCTTGTCGTGACAGTGGTGTCAAATATTGTTGTGGTCAGTGGTTGTTTCCGCATTATTGCGTTCTGAAGGGGCCGCCCTCGGTGTGTCTTAGAGTTTGGAACTTTTTTTCTGAAAAGAGAGAAAGAAGAAAGACACTAGAAATGAAGCACGAGGTGTGGAGTTGAGGCGTGAAGCTCAGCATTCGTACTCTGTACCGTTTATATTTACACCGAAAGTCTTTGTGCAGGAATTTGTACATGACATTTTTATGCCCGAGTATTTACACCGACATATATGTACATTTCCCCACCCTTGTTTCTGACGGCTAACTTGTCAGAAACCAACTATGAAGGATTTTCTGCGTCCGTCCCCGCGTCGTATCCAAGTCCGACGGCGGCGACGTGGGACGCAAAGACCAGCGAGGAAAAGCTAGATGGCTGCGCCTCTACTCACTCTCCGGGATGGCGGTCAAGTCGGGAGAGAACCTCGGCGGCGATCTCCCGGCACGATACGCGACCACCCGTTTCTTGACCACCGCCGTCTTGGCCGCGAAGGTTGTCATGACCGAATCGTCCGAGTAATCCTCCTCGGATGGCTCGAACATGAGCGGCGTCACTCGTCGGCGCCGGCCGCCGGCAGACGGGGCGGTGGCGGCCTTGACGAGCGCGGCGCTAGCCTTGACGGCAAGCGCGGCGACCTCCTCGAGGGTGAGGCTGCGGCAAAGCATCTCATCCGGGAGCACGAAGTAGATCTGCCCCGGCCGGAGCTCCTCGCCGCCGGCCACCGGCGAGACAGAGCCCTTGAAGCCCATCGCGTCGGCGTCGCAGAGGAACCACCCCTGCTTTCCGTGGCCGACCTCCTCGAGCGCCAGGGACGCCGTTGCCGGATGAGAGTACTCCCGGAGCTCGCCGCTGGGCAGCACCACCCTCGCGGTCGCCGCGCCGTCGGCCGACGCGTCACACGACACGCAGAGACCCATTGTAAGCAGTACGGTATTTTCTCCTCGGTGCTGAAGCGGTCCTGTTGGTGCTGCTGCTGCCTGATGGCTGATGCTAGCTTTTGTCTAGTAGTTTCCTCTCCTGCTCCGTCGTGGTGCTGTGGTGTGCTGCCGGAAATGGCGATGGGGAGTAGCAGGTATATATAGCGGGTGGCTGAGGGAGACTCAGCGGGGAGACAGAGGGAGGGTTGTCGTGTAGTCGGGAGTGGGGGCAGCACAGGCTGGAGCCTGGGGGTTTGTTGCCGCCAGCGGTTGGACTCTGACTCGGCGGGGCTTTCCCCGGTTTATTCTTGATCAAGCTCACGGTGAACTAGCAGAAATATCTGTACACGGTCAAGTTGCACATTACTACAGCCCTGTACGGCTGTACGCGGGAATGGACGCACGAGTACGAAGAAAATACAAGACGACAACTTCTCAAGGACTTATCTGTTATTTGTATTTAAGAATATTCTTCTCAGGACTGGTTTCATGCAGATAATATACGGCCTTAGGTCTTTTCTGCCAAAAAGAAAATCTACACCTCAGATTTCCTGTTTTTCTCTAGTTTGACTGTTGAAATAACTATTTTATTTGTGTGTGTTATCCCTACTTAATTTCAAATTTTTATACTCCCTCCAATCCATATTAATTGTCGCTGAATCAAATGTATCTAGCACTAAAATATGTCCAGATACATCCGATTCAACGACAATTAATATGGATCGGAGTAACAGATTTCTATGTGCCGGCTTAATAACAATGCGCGTAAATACATTATTGTGTTCTACATTATCAACTGGTTTCAATCGGCAAACATGACAGAGGCACATAGCTAGTAGGGGCCAGTTCCTTCCTGCTGGAATTTTTTGTAGACACATCCTTTTATATGTGGATTTTATCTCCAACTTAATACATTTGCCCCTCCTAAGTTGTACAAAGTTCAATGAACACCCGTTATATGAAATTCTTGGCAACGTCTTTATCTGAAAGGGCCGAATTCATAGTTTTTATAGTGGGGTAAGTTTGTCTAGCTTTTGAGTTAAAGGATCAAAATAATGTAACAAATAAGTAGTTTTTTCCTGATAATAATCCTAGTCATATGAAATTCACATTTCACAATCCTCTAAGCACCATGTCTCACTACATGATAAGTGCATGTACAATGCTACATCTTAGCAACGATACATAGGATAATTACTGAGTTGTAAGAGAGAATAATATTTTTCTACCTGCTATTGGCTAAGAGACTGTCTTTGTGTAAGAACTGTATGGTATTTTTCTTCATTGTACAAGATGTATTTTCTTAGTCACATGTTTTGTACTCCCTCTCTCTGAAAATAAATTTGTTTGATTTGTGTAGATTTGTATATGTATCTAAACACCGAAACATGTCTAAATACATGTGAATCTTGACAAACACAAGTCACTTTATGGACATAGGGAGTAGTAGTTTGATTTTAATCATTCAATAATTTTAGGGCAATACAAATATTACAACAAAAGATATATTGTTAGTACAAAATTTCTTCATACACTTAGTCTCATGAATTTTTCAAAATTTAGTACTATCAAAATTTTAGGGCATTGCATACAAGTAGGGATTTTTAGCTCCCGATCACGAGATGATTCCTTTATTTTTTTTAAACTCGAAAATCATGTTTAAAATTTTCATTAAAAAAATCCAATTCTTCTCAATGATGTATCTTGCAAGCATGGAAAATATCAATTTGAACTACTTACTTTTAGCTACAAAGGAATAAAAAAGGTGTGGATTGAAGTACAGTGAAGAAAAAGCATATTTTCAAAACTCTAAAAAGGAATCAGAGTTTATCATTTTGTGTAGCTAAGAAATTTTAAAAAATAGCTTTGCAATTTAATATGCTTGAAGAATACTCCATTGACTACATGATAACTGTTTTCAGATTCTTTTAAATTGTAATACTATGTTTCTTCAAAAAAAAAAAAACGAATAGACATCTAGAGGTCGGGGGTCAAAGAGAGTTTCGGCGGTGGATTCATTAATTACAGGAGAAAGAAGATGCCTTGTATAATAAGCTAGGATTTCTTGCGTTACCTAAAGTGGCATAGAATGCAAAAGAAAATATCGTCACCAACTCCACTCTTGCTGAAGCTTCTGGAATATGCCCTCTCCTCGTTTGCATCAGTAATCCTTTTCAGTAGCGTTTGCGCGTAGGCGAAAAGGGTAGCCAAAAGGTTAGCAGGCTTTGTCATGCAGGCGGGGACAAAAGTTGACGGGGTTCATCGCATGGGTCCGTGCTAGCTACTGGATTACGTAGCTTCAGTGAACGGCTGCGGTTTGTTTGCGTGCACATGCATGCATGATGCATGGTTCCGTCATCGTCCGTTGCGTGCGCACGGAAGAAAAAAAACTAAGGGTATGTCTCAATCGACTGATTTTCTTAAGTCTCAGTTACCTAAATTTTTTTGCAAACGTAGTTAAAAAAAATGTGCAACTCGTTCCAGTTGCACTTTTCTAACAGAAAAGTACAATTACATTTTTCTGTCAGAAAAGTGCAACTAGGTTTCAGTTGGTCGTTTTTTTTAAACGGACGGTTACACTTTTTTTAGGTGACCGAGACTTAAGGAAACTTCAGTCAACTGAGAAATAGCAAAACCGAAAAACTAAAACGCCATAGAGAAGAGTCTCTCGCTGCACCTGTTGGCTCGCACAGTCGCACTCCTGCTTGAACGGGAGATGAACCGATCTTTTGGTGCGTATACTTTGAAACCTTACGGATCAAGTGGAAGCAGTCCACGACCACGACAGTCTAAACTGAAGTGCTCGTTTATAAGAGGGTTTGAGCTAACCATGAATATAGACAATATAGTAGCTACGAATGCATGCAAGTTTTGTGAAGGAAGCTAGCTGAACGGGCGTGTGATTTTAATTCAAAGTTAAAACGCAAACCATGGATAGGCGCAGTTTCGAAACCATGCGACATGCCTAGAAACTTGCTTACATACTGTCAGTCAGAAGAGTAGAATACGGTGTTCGCTATTCTAACCAGCAGCCCCATGCCATGCATGATGGTGCACCTCCGCGACACCACTCGTCACTCGAGACTCATCGGACGCCAGGCCAAACAAGGTCATGATTCATCACACCAGGTGCTCGATCGCGCTGCCCTGGGATCGCGCGTAGAACGCCAAAGGAGACAAACGACACAAACTCTGAGGTCCATGCAACAATCCGGCGGCATAGAGACAGCAGGGCCGGGGCGTCGCCTACCTGCCCGGCCGGCCAGCCAGCGACGAGATGACACGCCAGTGCGTGCGTGGCGCCGTGCATGCGAGCGGCAACGACGAACCGCTTCTCGGCTCCGGCCGGCCACGTCGGGTGGCATGGCGCACATGCACGCCGCGCTGCCCGGCCAGTGGGGAGCCACCACCCGCTCCGCGCACGACAGGCCACTTGGTCTGGTCCGTCCGCCCGGGCGAGCTAGGGAGCAAGCTACCAAAATAATGGAGCCTCCCAATAATCCCCAGGTTTTCCCACGCAACAAAACCGACAGATCCGACCCTGAGCCAACCTGCCTGCCCTGTCGCGCTTGTTCCTCCCGTCCATCGTCGCCTCACCTGATCTGAGCTTGAGCTTCCCTGAAATTTCCCTAGATAGACCGATGCACACGCCACGGTGCAGGTGGGTGCGGAGGCCGAGTGGTAGATCTTGTCGCCGGAGCGTCGGAGCGGAGGGCGGCAAGCGGAATCTTTGGACGGTAGGACGGCCGCTTATTTCAACGTGGCCGCTTATATATTGGTATATGTCTCAAAGAAAAAGGGATATATTGGTACGGTCTACCGGCCGGAGCATCCGTGCACCCGTCGGCGTTGAATTGTACTTGTCGATCGTGTGTATAGCATGCTCAATTCTGCGGGCTGGGTTTTAGGTTGCTGCTATTGTTTCAGGTGATCTATCTGCCTGACAGAGTGAAAAAGTGGTTTAACTAATGTTTTACGATCAGGTTGAGACTACTCGGATACCCGAGCCTCCCGATCGATATCTATTAATATGCGTGTACGTTGCGGTACACAAGCCAATACAAGTTACAATCGAGGATACATATATATTTATGAATAGGACTCTTTTCTATCTCTAACACCCTCCCTTAGTCACAACTTCGTCAAGTTGAGATTATGCTTAAACTCTATAAAGCTACGAATAGGGAGAGGCTTGGTAAACCCATCAACTACTTGAAGGAATGAAGCGAATCTCCAGCTCTTTGTTGAGAACTCTCTCTCGAACAAAGTAAAAAATCTATCTCAATATGCTTGGCTCGTGCATGAAACACAGGATTTGCAGAGAGATATGTTGCTCCCATATTATCACGCCATAAACAAGGCGGTTGAGCCAACTTGATCCCAAGTTCAGCAAGGAGTGATTGTACCCATATTATTTCTGCAGTTGCATTTGCCACAGATTTGTACTTTGCTTCCGTACTAGATCTAGAAACAGTGGCTTGGCTTTTAGCACTCCATGAAATAAGATTAGGCCCAAAGAAAACAGCAAAACCTCCAGTTGATCGACGATCATCTGCACATCCTGCCCAGTCAGCATCTGAAAAAGCACTAACTAAAGTGGAGTTGGACTTTGTAAAAGTTAGTCCAAGATCAACTGTATGCTTAACATATCTCAAGATGCGTTTGGCTGCTGTCCAATGCAGAGTAGTGGGAGCATGCAAATATTGACAGACTTTGTTGACTGCAAAGGAAATATTAGGTCTAGTGAGAGTAAGATACTGAAGGGCACCTACCATGCTTCTGTATTGGGTGCTATCCTTAGGACCCAGTAATTCTCCTTCATGAGCTGTGATTTTTTTCTGAAGAAGATAACGGAGTAGGTGATCCTTTGCAATCTGTCATTCCGACTCGAGTAAGAATATCTCAAGCATATTTTGCTTGACTAAGCACTAGTCCATCATTAGTTTTCTGAACCTCAATTCCCAAAAAAAATGTAGATCTCCTAGATCTTTCAAGGCAAAATCCTTCCTCAAATCCTTCAACAAGGCATCCGTAGCAGCTTTTGATGAACTAGCCACTATTATATCATCGACATAAACGAGCATAAAGATGGTAACATTGGACTTATGATAGATAAACAGGGATGTATCGGATTTTGAAGCAACAAAACCAAGTTGAATTAACTGAGAACTCAACCTTGAATACCACGCCCGAGGTGCTTGCTTCAGTCCATATAGAGCCTTGTCCAATTTACAGACATAGTTCGGCCTTCTCTTATTTTCATACCCTGGTGGTTGTCTCATGAAGACTTCCTCTTCCAGAACACCATGTAAAAATGCATTCTTTACATCCAACTGTCGCAAACTTCATCCTCTAGAAATAGCAATGGCCAGGACAAGACGAATAGTAGCAATTTTGACAACCGGACTAAAAGTATCTTCATAATCTATACCATACCTTTGCTTGAACCCTTTGGCTACTAGTCTAGCCTTGTATCTATCAACTAATCCATCTGCTCGTTTTTTACTTTATATATCCATCGACAGTCAACTATATTTGCAACACGTCGAGGAGGAACCAATCTCCATGTTTTATTTTTTATGAGAGCATCATACTCTTCATTCATCGCTTCTTTCCATCTTGTATCTGCAAGTGCTGCTTGTAAGTTGTTGGGTTCTTCTTGAGTAGCCGAAAGACACCACCGAACGGTACCATCCGTGTACGTTTTTGGTTTGTGTACTCCCTTGGATGCACGTGTACCAGGACGAGATTCAGCTGCCACACGCTGCCCACCAGAAGGACGCACTACAGAAGATCATGGACTCCCATCGCTATCAGCTGCATGTGAAGTGGAAACCGTCGTTGCAGGTGAAGATGTGGCAAATGGCACATGGGATTCTCTGTCCAGCGGTGTGTGCGTTCCTGTGGAAGGAGAGCCTGCTGTGTGTTGCGTCGATACAGAAGATCCCGGAGAGACTAATCTTCCCCTATATCGCCGCCGCAGTCGGTCCCACCTTCCTTCCGCTCTATCGGCATGGCTACGTCTTCCAGCGGTAGCCCAGCGATCCACCTTGGCGAGCCGCCCTCAGAGAAGTTGACTCGCCACAATTACCCACACTGGCGCGCGCAGGTTCTGCCTGCCATACGGGGCGCCCAACTCGTCGGACTCCTCGACGGAACAGATGCAGCTCCGACAAAAACAATGGCCGTCGCCCTAGAAGCCACAGAGAAGGATCAAACGCCCAAGACGGTTCCCAACCCTGAGTATGGGTCCTGGTTGTCTCGCGACCAGATCGTCCTTATTTACCTTCTCAAATCGCTCTCCAAAGAAATCCTCACGCATGTTCTCCGGATCGAGCACACCGCCGACGTCTGGGCCGCGGTCGAAGGGATGTTCGCCTCGCAGAACCAGTCCAAGATCACGAATCTCCGGATTGCCCTGGCGAATACCAAACGGATTCAATTTCCAACAACTTCAGCTTTCCTGACCAAGATGCAGAGCATCGCGGATGAACTAGCTGCCGCCGATCGTCCTGTCCCTGACGAGGAGCTGGTGTCCTTCATCCTCGCAGGCCTCGGTGCAGAATACAACTCTCTAGTCGCGGCCCTTGGCGTGATCGCGAACAAACTCTCCCTCAGCGAGCTATTCTCCCACCTGCATGCCTATGACCAGCGGCAAGATATGCTCGGCAAACAGCCCACCGGCGGGTTTGAAACATCCGCCAACGCTGCCTTGCGTCAACACCGTGGCCGCACTTTTGGTGGAAACAAGAGTGGGCGTGGTGATTACCGCGGTGACTATGATGACCTACGTGGTGACCGTCGTGATGATCGACGGGATGATCGCCGCGATGACCGTCCTCGCCAAGGGCGGGGTGGTGGCCGTGCTACACCTCCAGGAGGGGGGGCGTGGTTGTGGACGTGGTCGTCGACGAACCACGCCATGGGTCGACGTCACGTGCCAAATATGCAACAAGGAAGGCCACCCTGCCAAGGATTGTTGGAGGCGCTTCGACGACGACGATGATGACTCTTTTGGTGACAAGGAAGTTCAAGGAGCTTCGTATGGTGTTGACACGAACTGGTACCCAGATACAGGTGCTACACACCACATCACTAGAGAGCTGCACAACCTAATCGTCCGCGATAATTACCGGGGCTATGACAAGGTCAACACTGCAAGTGGGCATGGTATGAATATCTCTCATGTTGGTCATTCAATTGTTCGTCACCCTGTTCAGAATTTTCATCTTCGCAATATTTTGCATGTACCTGATGCTTCGAAAAACCTTTTATCTGTTCATCAATTCACCTATGACAACCGCGTCTTTATCGAATTTCATCCTTTCTTCTTCTTGATCAAGGATCAGGTCACACGGAAAATAATCCATAGAGGACGATGCGTTGGCAGTCTTTATCCTCTTATTTCATCCCTGGAGTCACCCCCCCCAACCTCAGAAGCATGAGTTTGTTGCCGCCAAGCCCTCTCAAGCAAAGTGGCATAGTCGTCTTGGTCATCCGTCTTTTGCTATTGTTAGTCAAATACTTAGTAAAAATAAACTCTCATATGTTAGAGATTCCAGTTCAGAGTCAGTTTGTGATTCATGCCAACATGCTAAGAGTCATCAGCTTCTCTATCCTACCTCCACTAGTGTCTCTACAACACCTCTTCAATTAGTATTCTCTGATGTTTGGGGTCCTGCTCCCACTTCTGTTGGACGTCATGATTATTATGTAAGCTTTATTGATGACTATAGCAAGTTTACTTGGATTTATATGCTTAAGAAAAAATCTGATGCTTTTGCCGCCTTTGTGAATTTCCAAAAACTAGTTGAGCGTAAACTTGATAGAAAAATTCTTACTATTCAATCGGATTGGGGCGGCGAGTATGTGAAGTTAAATGCCTTCTTTCAGTCTCAAGGAATTTCGCATCATCTCTTTTATCCTCATGCTCACCAGCAAAATGGCTCTGCTGAAAGAAAGCATCGCCATATCGTTGAAGTAGGTCTCGCCCTCCTCGCCAATGCGCATATGCCTTTAAAATTTTGGGATGAAGCATTCATGACTGCCACATATCTCATTAATATGCTACCTAGTAGAGTCATCAACAATGACACACCAGTTCATCGACTTTTGGGTTCTCGGCCTGACTATAATTCTCTTCGAGTTTTTGGGTGTGCTTGTTGGCCCAATCTCTGTCCTTACAACAAACGTAAACTCGCTTTCCGCTCAAAACAATGTGTTTTTCTGGGCTATAGTCCCCGTCATAAGGGGGTTAAGTGTCTTGACATTTCCACTGGCCGAGTATATGTGTCTCGTGATGTCGGTTTTGATGAAGCGGTTTTCCCTTTCAAATCGCTTTATCCAAATGCTGGTGCACTACTTAGGCGGCAAATTCTCCTACTTGACTCATCTCTACATGATTCTGAACATGGGGACGTACACATTGATGATTCACACATGATAAATACTCATACTACTAACACTGTTTCGATACCTGTGTCTCTTGCTCTACGGGGTGCGTCACGACTACTGGAAAATGCCGGTGAAATTTGGGGACAAATGGTGCTGAAACAAGTGCAGGGTGCGTCACGACTACTGGAAAATGCCGGTGAAAATTTGGGGACAAATGGTGCTGAAACAAGTGAAAATAGCACACATGGAATCTTGGCAGAAAAAGACACGGACGCTGGACACGAAACTGATTTGCTGGAGGAATCAGCCCCGGGATCTACGTCTCGATCCGCCTCGGATCAAACTCCGGACAGCACCGGCCCGTCACCTGGTCAGCACAGACCTGCCAACTCTCCAAGATCGTGACGTTGGCATCCATGATTCTGTTCGCGCGTTTCGCACGCGTGATTCCGCCCCTGCTACTCCGCATGCAGAGCTAGCAGGTCTGTGCTGACCAGGTGACGGGCCGGTGCTGTCTGGAGTTTGATCCGAGGCGGATCGAGACGTAGATCCCGGGGCTGATACCATATTGATTTGATGCACTAGCCATCTAGACCAAAAGTCTGAACTGATGGAAAGGCTAGGCGTGTATTATATTCTTAACACCCCCCTCACGTTTAGGCTATTTTAGTCCTTAGCATGGGTACGGTGCAGGCCGCAGAATCTTTTTTGTAACCTGCGTGAGCATGGTCTTGAACTTGAGACCTCTTGGCTCTGATACCATATTAAACTTACGAGTAGGTTGAGCTACTCGGATACCCGAGCCTCCCGATCGATATCTATTAATATGCGTATACGCTTGCGGTACACAAGCCAATACAAGTTACAATCGGGGATACGTATACTTTATGAATATGACTCTTTTCTATCTCTAACAGACCCCGCTAAAAATTGGTGATACCGCTACTACCGTGCAGATTTTGTACGGCTAGAAAGGGTTGACGTACTCGACGGTGCTCGATGCATCTGTCAGAGTGCCATGCCGGTTTATATTTCGGAGTATTTACTTCTTTGCTCTGTTCTTTCCGGGAACCTCACTTGCTTTGTACTCCTAGATTTAGATAAACTCGATGAGAAACCACCGAGAGAAGAAATGATATCTCTCTCTAATCCAAAGAAAATTGAGGTAGATGGTCTAGATTCAACATATGTTAGTGCTAGATTTAGATAAATTCGAGTCAATTAATTTGGATTGGATGGATTACTACTTCTGTCAATACTTCAAAATGTTGTACTTCATGGAAAACCTAGAATGAATTTGTCGAACAAACATTATCTCATTAGTAGAAAACAGGGCTTCTGTTCGGAGCTTTCCGGAGCATCAATCCTGGTCGCGTTACGAACCGGGACTAACGTGAGCATTAGTCCCGGTTCAAACGGCTAGGACGCCGCATGGGACAGGACCAGCATCAGTCCCGATTCAAATAGGACCTTTAGTCCCGGTTAAAGACACCAACCCGGACTAAAGGCAAACGGATATTTTTTCCTCCGGGCAAAAAAAACGTCTAAAAAAATAAAAAAATGATAAAACTTCAAATTCCAAAATCCTTTGACATGTATGTACCTTACGCACCCAACTTTTAGGGAAATTTAAAAATTTGAATTTTGATTTTTTTTCAAAAAAAGGTTGTTCCAAACTAAAACTGCTATAACTTTTGCATACGAATTCGGAAAAAATGTGTAATATATGAAAAAGTATCTATGCAAAAAATTATATCAAATTTCAACTGCCTAAGAAAGTTTGCACAAATGACAGATTTTTAAAATTTCAAAGGGAAATATGAAAGCAGGAAGATTTTAGGTTTTGGTAGGAAAAAATATAAAAATTGATATTATTTTAAATTTTTGAATTTCTTTTGTTGTTTATTTTACTTTACAATTGTTTTTAAGTTTTTATATTATTTTTGCAATTTTGGATTTTTTGAGTTTTTAAATTAATAATTGAATTATGCATAAAGATTATTTGGAATTCATTGTTGCTTATTATTACTTAACCATTGTTGCTTATTTTTAAAATTATTTGGAATTCAAAAAAATAAAATCATGTGTTATCAAAGTCTAAGGTTAATAGACATATTGTTAACAGGAGGTTACGTGCGCAGTTTTGGAAGCTAATTTGGAAGAGACTCAAAAGTTAAGCGTGTTGAGGGTGTAGTAGTGCGAGGATGGGTAATCGAACAGGAAGTTTGACCATAATTATGCACTTTGACATGAGAATATGGCGGTTTGACATTATAATATGGGTGATTAGAGATTAAACTGTCAAACAATTCAAAAATCCAAAACTTTAAAATTTTAAAAAAATCCGAAACTTTTTTTTTGATTTTTAAACCTCAACCGGGCCTCCTCCATCCCAGCACGCGACCGCACCCACATGGAGGCCTTTAGTCCCGGTTTGTGACACAATCGGGACTAGAGGTAGGTCTTTAGTCCCGTTTTGCGCAACCGAGGCTAAAGGGAGTTACGAATCAGGACTGATTTGCCTTTTTTCTACTAGTGTCTAATAAGGTCAATATGTTGGTCGAGCCAAAAAGTGGCACATTTCCATTGCGGTCGAGTTGATTCATAACTCAGCCACATACAATTTTTCTTAACGAAGGCAAAAAAGTTTGTCTCGTCTCATTAGTAAAGAAGGGTCCACTTTTTTTGAAATTGCATGCCCCAAAATGCTGATGCCTCTCCTTGGTCAGTAGTAAGGCTATTTAATTAGTTATATATATAATTACATACCAGGATTCCTAATCATGAAATCGACCTCTAAAAATTTAATTATTTACTGTGCTATAAACTAGAGTAAACACGCACATCTGATTTGAACAGGGACGTACCACCGCTAATGACACAATTATCATATAGGAGTTGACGATGTTTTCAACAACGCGTATTATATACATCAAAGAGTTCTGCCTGCTCTGTTTAAATTATAGTTTCATACCTCGTTCGAGATATATCTAGATGTGTGGTCTATCTATGTGATGGATCATGCATCCATCCGCTAGTTTATCAAGGTGTGCCGTGTTCATGCCTATAAACGTTTTCCACACCCGAAACGTAGAATAGCCTGAAACGCATGACTGCATATCCAGACAGCACGACCAGTGCCCACACTAAATTGCAGATGGAACAACCTTCGTGTGTGTCCGATAATTCTGGCGAGGCCCAAACTATCCGTATAAATGTATACAATGAGCTTGCAAATCTGCTTGTTAAGAAAACAATAAGTTTGTAGATCTTAGTATCGTACTACCTTTGATTACGAGAATTGCTTTGTCATTCAGGTCTCAATCATTTTCTTCCTACAAATCGGTACCACTCATAAAATACAGTCTTGGTTTGGTACTAAACATCGTCCTAGTACCAACTAGAGATCCTATACGTGCGTACGCCGGCAGTATTACTGCATATACGATGCCACACGCAGATGTTAGGGCATCTTCACCGGGACAGCCAAGCGGCCACGCAGATGGTCTGATTTTGTCCGTTTGGGTCGAGTCACGGTTACTTTGGGCTCGTAGTCCGGCTGTCTGGCCAGCCGTATCCAGCAGTGCGACCCAAAGTCCAATCCAAGAGAGAGGAGAGAGAAGAAGGCTCGTTGCATGAATATAACTGGGTCAGTCTGCTAGAAACCGGACATGCCAACGTCCGTGTCTATCGGCGACAGACCCATCCAGGACCCAAATTTGATGTCTGCGTTGGTCCGATCTGAGTTTGTCCGGATGAACCATCCCGCTGGGTCACTGTATTTGACCCAGCTATTCGTGTGGACAGATTAAAACACGGCTGGACCGTTTAGGTCTCGCCCTGGAGATGCCCTTATGTTCCGGCAAAACGGGGGTGTGTTTCAAATGCATCTAACAAACGCCCATTTGGACCCATCGAAACGGCCAAGATTGAAACATCGTGGGTCCATGTGCTCCAACAACCATGATCACCACTACCACCAGCAAGGCAAAAGTGCGTGGCAAGATGCATGAAACCAACGTGCATACATTATTTGTCGTCCTTGCCGTGATCTGCGATAATTACCTGGCGCGGAGCACAAGGACAGGTAGGACATCACCCAGCTGCAAAGCAGGCCAACGAATGGGAAAACAACGTGGTGTAATTCTCTCTTTGTTTTTGTCGTAGCATGACTCGTACCATGCGTCCAGATCTAGCTGTATTAATTCCTAAGCAGACCAACAAGTAGGAGGCATATTCATTTGCATAAGAAAACCATAAAGGATCTCCAAACTGTATTAAGTCCTTTTGCTAGAGTAAGAAACCATATAATCAAATACGTAGCAATGATCCAAAGCACTTCTTTTTTCCATTACACTATTTCCGAAATCTAAGGACTCATCATATGGATATGGAAAATATAGTAATTCCGATGGCATTCCTAAGAGTCACACAAAGAGATATCGATTGCGGAGAACTCTCAACTATAATGATAGCAATGAGGATCGTATTATGTACCGTTTATATTTACTCTGATAATCTTTGTGCAGGAATTTGTACATGACATTTTCATGCCCGGATATTTACACCGACGAATATGTACATTTCCCCAGACCGGTTTCTGACGCCTAACTTATCAGAAAGACAGAAACAACCTATAGTAAGAAGCATTTCCTTCGTCTATCCGGCGTCGGATCCAACTCGGACGGCGGCGACGTGGAACGCAAGACCAGCGAGAAAAGGCGTGATGGTCTATATCGTGGTGCGGTCGCCGCGCCTCTACTCGCTCTCCGGGATGGCGGTCAAGTCGGGGGAGAACCTCGGCGGCGACCTCCCGGCGCGGTACGCGACCACCCGCTTCCGGGCCACCACGGATTTCGCCGCGACAAAGGCCATCATCGAATCGTCTGAGTAATCCTCCTCGGATGGCTCGAACATGAGCGGCGTCACTCGTCGGCGCCGGCCGCCGGCAGACGGGGCGGTGGCGGCCTTGACGAGCGCGGCGCTAGCCTTGACGGCAAGCGCGGCGACCTCCTCGAGGGTGAGGCTGCGGCAAAGCATCTCATCCGGGAGCACGAAGTAGATCTGCCCCGGCCGGAGCTCCTCGCCGCCGGCCACCGCCGAGACAGAGCCCTTGAAGCCCATCGCGTCGGCGTCGCAGAGGAACCACCCCTGCTTTCCGTGGCCGACCTCCTCGAGCGCCAGGGACGCCGTTGCCGGATGAGAGTACTCCCGGAGCTCGCCGCTGGGCAGCACCACCCTCGCGGTCGCCGCGCCGTCGGCCGACGCGTCGCACGACACGCAGAGACCCATTGTAAGCGGTACGGTATTTTCTCCTCGGTGATGAAGCGGCCCTGTTGGTGCTGCTGCCTGCTGCTAGCTTCTGTCTAGTAGTAGTTTCCTCTCCTACTCCGTCGTGGTGCTGTGGTGTGCTGCCGGAAATGGCGACGGGGAGGAAGATGTATATATAGCGGATGGCTGTGAGGGAGACGCAGCGGTGTAACCGAGAGTGGGGGCAGCACAGGCTGGAGTTTTCCTCGGCAAGCACAGTCAATTGGCTACTCATCACTCATCAGAGACGATATTTATTCTGATCAAGCTCACGGACGACGGTGACCAACGAGCAAAACCCGAAGCGGTTAACCTCTACACCCGTAGACGGCCTGTACGCGGGAATGGAGCACGAGGTACCATCAACATACAGTACACGGCATTCCTCGGAAAGAAGAACCAATTAGAAAACAGTCCAGCAGCATCATGGGGAACAATTGACAATTGATGTATCTTAGCTCTATATTCTAGATAATTGTTTATGTGCCATCATAGTTAATAATGACAGAGAGTATTGTTGTTCTGAATCTCGCTTAAGGACGCCCATGTTGCCTCAGTTCGCTCCCTCTTATGCCATCCATGATGGTACTATCGTGCTCCACACCACAACAGTTATGTAACTAGGTTTTTTTGTGTTACCTAAAGTGGCATAGAATGCACAAGAAAATATTATCACCAACTCCACTATTTCTCTAAGAGCGTATTGCTGACGCCGAACACGACGCTCGACGGCAGTCCATCGAGACCCACCTAGCGGGTCTCGACGATGACGATGAGGACTATGAGACCTACAAGTCGGTGGAGGAGCCGCCGCCGCTGCCGGTGGAGGATGACTACTCAGCCTTTGAGATGCAGCCGGAGGACTGGGTGGGGTACGCATTCTCCACCACATAGCGTGGACGGTCGGATAGTTGTAGTACCGTGGTGCGACCACGCAGTCGTGGACCCGCCACCACTGCTTCCACTCTACGCCTTCTACGTCCACAAGCAAGAGGCGGTGGACCCACCGGAAGACTACTCGGCGGAGGACCAAAAGATGACGGAGGAGGAGGAGCTCGTCGCCACCATCGAGCTCTCCGGCAGGAGGAGAAGACCAAGTCGAATGGCCTCCGTGAAACCATGGAGGAGTCCGTGTAGATGGCAACCCCTCCTTAGCCATTGTCGCCTTCACCCCGATGACATGAGTCTGGCCGCCGCCGCAGGTTCTCATCGTCATCGAGAAGGACTAGGCTTCCGGCTGCCCGTCGCCACAACCGTGAGGACTAGGTCCTCATTATCTACTCTCTCGGTTCATTAATGTAAAACCTTATGTATATCTTAATGTAGATTAGATTCAGAATAAATTAGGTGAACTTAAACAATAAAACATGTCTCGACATATGTATTTCTAAAAAAATAGAAGATCTAACATTAGTGGATGGAGGTAGTACATTTTTTATGGAACAATGTCCCTAAATGTAATATATAATGTAAATTATATTTTTCACCTTTTCTTTCTATATATGCATTTTGTTTTCCTCATTATCTGCGCTAGAGACTTAATTACAGTAATAAAACATCTCCTTAATTAATGAAAATGACAAATCTTTTATCTTGTTTCGAAAAAAATATTGAAAGTTTGGTACTTTTGCTAACTCTGCAAAATGGTGTACTTTATGAAAACCAAGAATGAATCTATCGAACCAACAATGTCTAGTAAGTTTAGTAAGTAAAGAAGAGTTCGAAAATTTTAAAATTACAGGACCCTAAAACTGATCCCACCTTGGTGTGTAGTACTTCCTCCATTTCAAAACATAAGATGTTTTAGCTTTGTGAAAGAAGTGCATCTAGACTTTTGTTACTGTGTAGGTTCATGTTGATTTGGCGTGAACCTACACACTAAAAGTGGTATCGATATACTCATTTCACAAAGCTAAAACATCTTATATTTTGAAACGGAGGGAGCAGTAAGGAACTTAAAGCCACTATTAACTATAGGCTGCTTAAATAGTTACGTATATAATTACTGAGATTCCTAATCATGAAGTCATGCTCTAATAACTTAATAATGTAATGTGCTATAAACTAGAGTAAACAGGCACATGTGATGCGAACAGGGAAGTACCACCGTTGCTAGTGACAGAATTGTTGTACACGCGCTGACGATCTTTCCAAGATCGCGTATCATATAACTCCATCAAAGAGCGCTGGTTTAATTTCAGACCGTGTTCTAGATACATCTGGGCGTCGTATAGCTATCTTCTGATAAACACACGCTCCATCCATCTGCTAGTTTTTGAAGGTGTACTGTGTCCCTGGTTATAAACGTTTTGCACACCCGAAATGTAGGATGGCCTGAAATGGATGATTTGCATCCATGGACAGCACGTCCAATGGCCACCTAAACAGCAGATGGAACAACCTTCGGGTGTCCTTCCACTTCAAAACAGTCTTTGTCCGATAATTCTGGCCAGGCCCAACAACCGGTCCTCGATACATGTATACAATTAGCTTGCAAATCTGTTTGTTAGGAAAACAATAACTTTCTAGATCTTAGTATCTTACAGTACTTACCTTTGATTATTACGAGAATCTCTTTGTCATTCAGGTCTCAATCATTTCCTTTGTGCAAATCGATACCACTCATAAAATACAGTCTATGTTTGCTACCTGTGGTACCAAATATCATCATAGTACCAACTAGAGATTTCTATCGACTAGGGCGTGCGTACGCCGGTAGGCGGTAGCATTACTGTATTTTTAATGGCACGTACGCAGTTGATATGTTCCAGCGAAATGGGGCTGTGATTCAAATGCATCCAACAACATTGACAAACAGCTTAAGATTGGAACATACTCCATAGGGGTCCATGGGTCATCGTTGGGCTCCAACCACTACCACCAGCAAGGCAAAAGTGCATGGCAAGGTGCATGAAACCAACGTGCATTCATTATTTGTCGTTCTTGCCGTGGTCGCATCCGATCTGCGATAATTACCTGGCGGAATACAAGGACAGGTAGGACATCACCCAGGCTGGAAAGCAGGCCAACAAATGGGAAAACAACGTGGTGTAATTCTCTCTGTTTTTTTGTCGGAGCATGACTCTACCATGCCTTCGGTTCTACTCCCTCCGTCTACTTGTGTACTTCTAGCTAAGTACTAGTCTGAAGTCAATATTTTTTAAATTTGACCAACTTTGCATATAAATGTAGCAATACATATGACATCAAAATGATATATTATGAAACTACATTTCAAAACGGATTTAGTGGTACTTCGGTGTCATATGTTGCAATCTTTCTCTACAAAGATAAATTTTACTTAGGACAAATCATATAAGCACACTTATTTGTGAACTGAGGGTCTCGTACCTAAGCTCCATCGGATTTTGAGGGCAACGGATGTGTCACTCTCTTCTTGAAGGCGCCGCCTTTGGATTTCTTAGGCATCGCAGTATGATGAGTTTAGGGTGGCTAGAAAGGATGGCTCGGTCGTCGCGGGAAGCGAATTACAAGGCAATGCCCCTTGAAGATTGGTATATTTCGTGGTGATGGCCTCGCTCGGTATGCTATGCATTGATGGTCTTCTAGGGCACAACCATCACCTAGCATGGTTTGGGCGGCGCCCTGGTGCTGTGCGGGTAGAGAGTTCGTTAACCTAGTCGCTTCGCCTTTTATCAATGTCGCTGCTACATCGAGGTGGCGGACCCAGATTCAGCGCGATGCTTGAGGTATGCGGGTTGTTGCCTAGGTAGCTGGGGTAAGATACGACCTAGTCATGTGGTGTTGTCCAACACATACAATGTAGCTGCAAAGTGGTGTGAGCCCGGTCAACTTCTTCGGAGTCAGAGGTGTGTTTTTGTCGTCTTAGTGGATGAGTGTTTTCTTGGACCATGGATCTACTCTCCTCTGTTAATCGAATAGCTGCATTTTGTTGCCAACATTTATTTTCAGTAATTCCAACTTTTACTTCACACTTGTACCTTTGTAATACATATTTCCATACTTAGTAAAAATTTCATCGACACACTAAATGATCCCTTATAAAGTTAGAGGGGCCAACAAATATAAGATCCGGACCCCCAAAATGGCCCATGTCGATTAAATGTAAGCGACCTCGACCGTGCCAGAGAATAATTTATCCCTCCTCCCGCCTCCTACCAAAAGGCTCCTGCCCCCTTCCCCGTAGTGCCCTCCCATCAACCCTCCCGATGGTGCTGATGTCCCCGACTTTGGCCTAAATGGACACACAACTCGATTCCGCACCCTCTTTGGCCATCCACTGGCTCAACATCGGCTCAACTGAGCATATCGCCAGCGCCTGTGGGAAGGAAGAGGTTTGGGACAAACAACGTTGTTCGGGCCACCATAACCTCAGTGAATTCCTTAGGCAAGGGAAGAGGCAAGCACATAGCGGCCCCCGCGATGGCACCTCCAGTTGCCCCGGTGACCGGTAGGCAGCAAAGCAAGCTGACACCAGCAAAACTGGCGCATGCCAAAGTGAAGGAAAACAAGGAGAGGAAGAGGGCCACACCGGCTCCACCAACTCGCAAGGCATCTGGGGAAAAAAACCCTCCTCTGTTCCCCCGCGTCTGGCCATCGCTGCCTCCAAGAACCTCCATGGCTGCCAAGTGTTCGGTTGAACGCGGAAGAGGTAAACGATTTTTTTTTCTCTTGGACTTGCATTCGGTGATAGTTGAAGCCGTGCATGGTGCTTTTGTGGTTTCTTTGTATTGCGTTGGAGGTTGATGTGTCCGACTTCATGTCGCAATTGGACGGTAGCCATATGTCTGTCATTGAAGATCTCATCTTTGATCAAGAACAAGAGGTTGAAGATGATGAAGAAGAAGAGGTTGAGTTTGTGGAGGAAGAGGATGTCGATGGTCTGGTGGAGGATGCTCAAGGACGCATGAAGGGATCAAGGGCACAAAATTGTGGCACACAAGAGGACATTACATTGTTCCATGCTTGGATGAATGTGTCACTTGTTGCATCGGTTGGCACCGATCAATCCAAGGATCGATTTTGGAGTCAAACTGAGGAGTACTACAACAATAGGGTCACCGTTCCAAGCAACCGCACACAAGGCTCCCTCGCCACCATTGGGGCACAATCCAAGAGGAATGCATTTGTTGGTCCGGTTGTGTTGATCAATTGAACCATGCTCACTCATCAAAAGATCCTTAGAGGTTTTGGAGGTGGAGATGGTGGTGGTGAGCATGGAGGTGATGGTGTCATTGGTGGCTGAGGAGGTGGAGATGGTGATGGTGGTGAGAATGGAGGTGATGGTGTTGGTGGTGGCCACGGAGGTGGAGATGATTTCTTTGGAGATGAGGATGCTTGAGTTCATGTGTCATGGGATGACTTCAGGAGATGGTCCACGACATATAAGGTGATATATTTTTTAATCAAACATGGTCGATATGCTTCTTTTTGGATGACCTTGATCGATGTGGTGGTGGTTTGATGAACTCTATGCATATTTAGTTCGAATTGTTCGAGTCGATAAACTATATGTATGTCTATTGTTTAAGTGTTGTGTTTCTTCTATTTGAATTGTTCGTATTTTTGAATTGCTTGTATGAACTCTATTCCAAATATATGAAACGTATATGCCAAAGGCTAGAAGAAAGACAAAAAAAAGTTAAGGACTTAAATATGAAATTCGGTTAGAAACCACCACCTTTTAGAGGAATAAATTTTACTCCTCTAAAGGTAGGAGTCGGGTTACTATTCTGACGGATAGGGGAAGGGGGATCAGCTAGAGATGCCCTAAGAAACTGTGAACCCGGTTCGCAAATCTCATTTACCATTTCCTTGATCCATTGCATACGACCCACGACATATTCGATTGATGTGGCAACATCTCTAAAACTCGAAGGACATAATCTACAATCATGTAAATCATTCTATTCCCCGTCCCGTTCAATTTCTCGCTAGCAATATATCGACTTGGAAAATATATTCCCGCATCCCAAAATAGTTATCCTAAATTTATCTAGATTCATATATCTATATACATACATATCTAGACAAAGTTGTGATACTAATTTGGAACAGATGGTGTATATGCTTGGTTTTAGTGTTCTCGGAGTATTGATCTTGTGTCAATTTTGTTTTGGTCGGTGGTTGCATGTTTCTCGGGTCTTCTTTTCCGCATTATTGTGGCTTGGAGCTTTTTGGGGAACGAGAAATGAAGCACGAGCTGTGGACTTGAGGCGTGAAGAGCATTCGTACTCTGTACCGTTTATATATTTACTCTGACAACCTTTTTGCAGGAATTTGTACATGGCATTTTCATGCCCGGATATTTACACCGACTGTGTATGTACATTCGCCCTGTTTCTGACGCCTAAATTATCAGAATCCAACTATGAAGCATTTCCTGCGTCTGTCCGGCGCCGGATCCAACTCCGACGGCGTCGTCGTAGAACGCAAGAGCAGCGAGATGGTGCTAGTTGTGTCGTGGCCGCGCCTCTACTCACTCTCCGGGATGGCGGTCAAGTCGGGAGAGAACCTCGGCGGCGATCTCCCGGCACGATACGCGACCACCCGTTTCTTGACCACCGCCGGCTTCGCCGCGACAAAGTTCATCACCGAATCGTCCGAGTAATCCTCCTCAGAGGGCTCGAACATGAGCGGCGTCACTCGTCGGCGCCGGCCGCCGGCAGACGGGGCGGTGGCGGCCTTGACGAGCGCGGCGCTGGCCTTGACGGCGAGCGCAGCGACCTCCTCGAGGGTGAGGCTGCGGCGCAGCATCTCGTCCGGAAGCACGAAGTAGATCTGCCCCGGCCGGAGCTCCTCGCCGCCGGCCACCGGCGAGACAGAGCTATTGAAGCCCATCGCGTCGGCGTCGCAGAGGAACCACCCCTTCTGGCCGTGACCGACCTCCTCGAGCGCCAGTGCGGCCGTGGCCGGCAGAGAGTACTCCCGGAGCTCGCCGCTGGGCAGCACCACCCTAGCGGTCGCCGCGCCGTCGGCTGCTGCGTCGCATGACACGCAGAGACCCATAGTAAGCGGTATGGTGTTTTCTCGTCGGTGATGTAGCGGCCCTGTGGGTGCTGCTGCCTACTTCTAGTAGTTCCCTCTGCTGCTCCGTCGTGGTGCTGTGGTGTGCTGCCGGAAATGGCGATGGGGAGGAAGATGTATATATAGCGGATGGCTGTGAGGGAGACGCAGCGGTGTAACCGAGAGTGGGGGCAGCACAGGCTGGAGCCTGGAGGTTCTTTGCCGGCAGCGCTTGGCGTGCAGCCGTGGACTCGACGGGGTTTGCTTGGCAAGCAGAGTCAATTGGCTACTCATATTTATTCTGATCTAAGCTCACGGTGAACTCCGACTAGCAAAACCCGACGCGGTTAATCTCTACACAAGGAGACCGCCTGTACCTGTACGCGGGAATGGGCGCACGAAGTACCATCAACATACAGTACACGGCCTTCGTGGGAGAAAAGCCCATAATTAGAAAACAGTCTAGCAGCATCGTGGGGAACAAAGTACCCCCTCCGACCCAAATTAGTTAACTTAGATTTGTCTAGATTCGAATATATCTAGATTTGTTTTAGTGCTAAATACATTCGAATCTAGCCAAAACCAAGTCAACTAATTTGGGTCGGAGGGAGTACTAAGAAAAAAACACCGATAGCAATAAAGAATTAGAATTATTCTAAGGAACACAATGAACCGACGGGATTCCCAAATAATTTACATTCTAGTGAAACTACTTCTATGTCGACGATAGGAACCATAGGATCTGAATATTGTTATTTTTAAAAACTCAAAAAATCATGATTTGTAATCTTTATCTTCTCAATGATGTATCTACATACACACAAAATATTAATTTAAAATGATTTTAGTTGAGGTACCCCAAAAAAAGTATGGATACGAGTATAGTAAAAGTACATATATTGAAAACTTAAAAGAACCATAGTTTGTCCTTTTTGCGTAGCTAAGAATTTTTCAAAAATCAGCTTTGCGAGTTGATATGCCTAGTATTTGCTAACAAGACAGTCTTTGTGCAAGAATTATATGATATATTTTTTCATGGTAAAATATGTTTTTTCTTAGTCGCATTTTTTGTAGTAGTCTGATTTTAATCATTCAACAAGTTTAGGGCAATGCAAAGATTAATTGCTACTAAATCATATATTGTGAGTACAAAATTTCTTCAAACTCTTGGTCTTATTTCCTTGTCTAATCTAGTCCGATTACCATTTTAGGGAAGTGCATACAAGTAGGGATTTCTAGCCCCAGACCTCGAGTGATACATTTATTTTTCAACACTTGAAAATCATGTTTAATTTTTTAATGTTCTCAATGATGTATCTTGCAAACGTGCAACCCATCATTTTGAACTACTTTATTTTGAGATACATAATATTAAAAAAAAATATGGATCAGAGTATAGTGAACAATGCATATTTTCAAAACTCCAAAAAATCATATTTTTTATTTTTCTATAGCTAAGAATTTTCAAAATTAATTTTGCGATTTGATGTGCTTGCAGAATACTTCATTGGCTACATGCATAATTGTTTTCGGGTTATTTTTAAATTAATATATTTTTTAAATAAACATATATCAAGGGGTCTGGAGTGAAAAAAATCTTGGTGAATACATGAATTACGAGAGAAATAAGATGTGTTATTGCCGGGGGGACCACCCCCGGGTGGCCTAGCCGGCCTGGTCGATGAACAATTTGCGTCATGGAGTACCAAGGGGCTGGCTGGTCCATACGAAAACTTCTGCACTAGCGTCATGCACAATGATACCATGTGTGGCACTATGCTCACGACTGCCCGTCCTACGTGGCATTGTACCCACGACTCCCTGCCTGGCGTGTCACTCTACCGACAACTCCCTATCCGGCAGCATCGTAGATGACTATTAAGTTGGGGCCCACCGACTGCCCCTCCGGTCGGCCATACCATGTATTTTGTGCCCCAACATGTATATAATGGGCACAAAAGCCTCATGTGCAAGGCTGGTCTCTAATCGCTTGTTGAATCCTTTCCAACCCCTTTTTCTTTCTCATGGTGAGGAAGAACCAGATACAGATCACTCGTACTCTGTCACCACTATCATTGATATTGATCCCTTGCAAGAATAGGGCGTTACCTCCATCCGATGGTCCCGAATCTGGGTACATCATTGTGTTTTCAGTGCTTGTCCTGAATCCCGCTTAAAAACGCCAATGTTGCCTTAGTTCGCTCCCTCTTATGCCATCGCTAATGGCACTATTGTGTTCCACACCACGACAGTTATATAACTAGGTTTTTTGTGTTACCTTAAGTGGCATAGAGTGCACAAGAAAATACTATCACCAACTCCGCTATTGCTCTAAGAGCGTATTGCTGAGGCCGAACATGATGCTCATTCTTCGAGATGACTTACTCATCCTTCGAGATGCAACCGGGGGACTGGGTGGAGGATGACTTACTCATCCTTCGAGATGCAACCGGAGGACTGGGTGGGGTACGCATTCTCCACCCTAGAGCGTGGATTGTGAGATAGTCTTAGTACCGTGGCGTGACCACGCAGTCGTGGACATGCCACCGCTGCTGCCACTCGACGCCTACTATGTCCTCAAGCAAGAGGCGGAGGACCCACCGGAAGACCACAAGCCACCTGAAGAATACTCCGAGACGAGGACATGGCTACCTAGTTGTCCACGAGCCACCGCAGACGGACTTAATAGAACAGAATAGAGAAATGCGGTTAGTCGTTGAAGTTGCCTTAAGAGCGTGTTGCTGAAGCTTCTGGAATATGCTCTCCGCTCGTTTGCATCAGTAAGCTTTTTCAGTTGTGTTTGCGCGTAGGCCGAAAGGGGTAGCAGGCTATGGCATGTAGCCGGTCACGGGTATGGACGAGTATACGGCGTAGCGGCGCGTAGTCTCGTATCCGGGAGCGAGGCGCGCGAGGTGGGACCGCCGGAGCGGCGCCATGCCTTGTCCTCGTCATGGGCCAACGGTACACGCGTGGCGCGGCTGCGGTTTTCTTTTCGTGCGCATGTCATGCGTGCATGGCTCAGGTTCCGGTTCCGTCATGGTCAGTTGCGCGCGCGCGGAAGAAGGAACAAAATAAAGAGTCGTATTGAACCGGAGACGAACCGTTCTTTTATTTGGTGCGTAAACGGGACGAGATCAAGTGGAAACATTGTGAAGTGCTCGTTTATAAGAGGGTTTGAGCTGCTCCGTTTTTTGAACGGACGTACTCCTACTTTTAATTCAAATAGGAGTAGTAAGAAAAGGCAAACCATGGATAGGCGCAGTTTTGAAACCATGCGAGGTCAGGCAAAAAACATGGTTGGCTGTCATGCATGTATCATACTATCAGAAACTTGCCTAGCAACGACAGGGCGCCCTTTCACGACCCTATCCACATGCCTAGGAACTTGCACACATACTGTCGGCGGTCAGAAGAGTAGAATACGGTGTTCGCTATTCTAACCAGCCCCATGCATGATGGTGCACCTCTTCGAACCACTCCGTCACTCGATCCACGGACCTTGCTAGCTGCTCCGCGAGACTCATCGGACGCCAGGCCAAACAAGATCAACACACCAGGTGCGTGCTCTCGCTGCGGTAGGATCACGAGGAGAACGCCAAAGGAGAGACAAACGACACCATTCTCCCTCGACCAATCCGGCATAGAGACACAGTGCTTATTAAAACGCAGGGCCTGGGCGTCGCCTACCTGCCCGGCCAGCCAGCGATGCCAGTGCGTGCGTGGCGCCGTGCATGTGAGAGACGGCGACGAACCGCTCCTCGGCTCCGGCCACGTCGGGTGGCATGGCGCACATGCACGCCGCGCTGCCCGGCCAGTGGGGAGCCACCCGCTCCGCGCGCGACAGGCCACTTGGTCTGGTCCGTCCGCCCGCCCGAGCGAGCTACCAAATAATCGAGCCTCCCAATAATCCCCAGGTTTTCCCACGCAACAAAACCGACAGATCCGATCTTGACCCTACCTGCCCAGTCGCGCGCTTGTTCCTCCCGTCCATCGTCGCCTCACCAGATCAGAGCTTGAGCTTCCTAGAAATTTCGCTCGATAGCCCGTTGCACACGTACGCCACCGTGCAGGTGGGTGCAGAGGGGTGTGCCAGATCTTGTCGCCGGTACGTCGGAGAAGAGGGCAGCAGGGGGATATTTGGACGGCAGGAGGCCGCGGATCTCAACGTGACCATATGCGATTGCTGTTTTTGTTTAAAATATATAACCCCCAAGTTTATTTTTTTTATGAACTGGGAAAGGGCCCAGAGGCCCGAGAATCTGCTCCATTAAATTGGTACGTACAGGATACATCGGGGGCTTTTAACATCTCTTGCCCAAAAACTCTCGAAATAGCAGAAGAGTCCCTGGACTTTACATAAAGAACCCTAGAAAAAGAAGGTGAAACGCAATCAAGTCCCTGAGCTTCTTCTCCGCCGGTCGCCGATGACCTCAAGACCGGTGCGCCGAGGTCCGAGAGTCTGCTCGAGGTGCTCTCCTTCCCGGCAATGGTCGCCAACCGCCGGTCACCGAATCGCTCCCGGGGACAAACGACTTGGGTGCGAGACAGCGCCGAGCTCCGGCGGTAGGAACCAGAGAGGGCCTCCACCATGGAGGTAGATAAAGATGGCCACTTCGACCGAGCATAGCGCTGCCGCTTGGAAGCTTCAACTTGAGCAGCAACAATTCCGAGGTCGCCGTCGCAAGAGCCTTCCGACGCATCGCATCCACACATGCTCTGGGCACCATGGCCAGGATGGAGGAGAGGAGACACAGCAGAAGGCCACAACTCGCAGAGGCCGCATGAATGGACCTTATACTGAGGGTGAGCGGAGGTCTTTGATGTCTACGCACTTCTATTCTTGTAGACAGTTGTTGGGCCTCCAAGTGCAGAGGTTTGTAGAACAGCAGCAAGTTTTCCCTTAAGTAGATTACCCAAGGTTTATCGAACTCAGAGAGGAAGTGGTCAAAGGTATCCCCTCTCAAGCAACCCTGCAATCAAGATAGAAGAAGTCTCTTGTGTCCCTAACACACCCAATACACTTGTCACGTGTATAGGTGCACTAGTTCAACGAAGAGATAGTGAAATACAATTGGTATGGATAAATATAAGTGGTAACGGTGCGAGAAAATAGCTTGATGGCGTGTGGTTGACGTGGGAAAAGACTAAAGGAAAACTGAAATAAAGATGGAAGCAAGCAAACATGTAACAGATCTAGTTGCAAACGGTGTTTCAATGTTTAGAAACAAGGCCTAGGGATCATACTTTCGCTAGTGAACAGTCTCATATAAATATCTTCTCTTTATGATACTACTTTGAACTACTCTCCGGTTGGACACTCTAATCCATGGTAGGGCTATAACAGCACTCCTCAAAGTTCGCTTTCCCCATCTAGATACCCCACACTGTCACCTTGAGCACTAGATGGTTCCAACAAATACCACAATTTCATAGAGACATCCAACTATAAATATAACTCATAACAAGTATTTGTAATGTCTAGCCTAAGCGCCAGTGTGCATGTTGTCACTTTCACACACATGGAGAGAGCAGAGATCTATTAAAGCACTTGAGTAGCAAGGTAGATCTACTTGATTACAAAGCTCATGATCACAATATGATCATGCATAGAGAGAGAGATGAACACATAGCTCCCGGTAGAACCCTTAGCCTCGAGAGAGAACTACTCCCTCCTCATCATGGGAATCAGCAATGGCGATGGAGATGGTGGTGGAGATCGATGGAGATAGCTCCGGGGGCACTTCCCCGTCCTGGTAGGGTGCCGGAACAGAGATTTTCTGTCCCCTAAATCTCTCCTTCGGTGGCGGCGGCGCTGCCGAACTTTTTGTGGCTGGAGGCTATTCGATTTAAGGTTTTTGCATCGGAAGGCATCTTCTGGCGAAGAGGCAAGGTCGGTAGCGGCCTGAGGGGTCCACACCACCTGGTGGCGCGGCCAGGGCTAGCCCGCGCCACCACATGGTGTGGCCAGCCCCTGGCCCCTTTCCGTCTCGTCTTCTGGCTCCGTGTCTCCCTTGGTGAAAAATTGACTTTGGCTTTTGTCCCGTCCAATTCCAAGAATATTCATTTTCTGACTTTCCTGGAACCAAAAACAGCAGAAAACAGACAACTGGCACCGTGGCATCTTGTTAATAGGTTAGTTTCAGAAAATGCATAAAAGTACCTCAAAGTGTGGACAAAGCAAATCAAAGTAGATACTAAACAAGCATGGAACATCAAAAATTATAGATACATTTGCAACGTATCAACATCCACAAGCTTAACTCATGCTCGTCCTCGAGTAGGTAAGTGGTAAAAAGAAAGAACAATTTTTGAGGTGACATGCACCATCATAAACTTGATCAAAGTATTTGTAAAACATTCATAGCTGGGATCATAGTACTTCAACATAGCATGAAAGATATAGTTCTAACAATAAGACATAGTAACTATGTTGCAATATGAAAAGGCACAAACAAAAGACATGAATAATAATGCTTTGCAAGACGTTTGTTTGTTTCACATAAAGAAAACATAGATAGTGGCATTCAGCTTGTCCCTCATAGAGTAGCAAATATAAATGCATAGGACACCTTCAAAGTTCATAAGAGTGACTAGATACAAATAGTTTAAGAACAAGCAATATCAAAGTTATGCATCAATCAACAAGTCTTGTGACAATGCACGTAGAACTAAGAATGGCCACTATGCTCTCGAAGTAGGTGCATAAAAATAGAAGGTGGAGACTCAACATAAAAGTAAAAAATGGCCTTCATAGAAGGAAGTAGGGATTCAAGTTTCGTAAAGAGCTTCCAAAAATTATGGTACTTATTAGCTTTCAGCTCTCATTGCCCCTATCATAAGCATCTTGAAGTGATTAAGTTTAAAGTGAACAAACTATGGAGTATATGCTTGACAAAGTATAAGTTGGAAATCTAATGTCCCTTGAATACGAGGGCCGCTCCTCATGCTACTCAAGTTTAGTTACTGGTAAGTTCTTATCATTGTAAGCACATGTGTATCATAGAGAACCGCCAATGGGGTACCCCTTGCCCGATGATACGGAAGAATCCCCATATCAAAATGACAAGGCAAGTAGACAACGAGCATCTCAGCAATCTTCTTATTTACCATGGGAAAATGGTGCTTTTTTCTCTCTTTCTCTCTTTCCTCTTTTCTCATAACTCTTTTTTTTCTTTTTCTCTTTTTTCTCAATATCTGAATCTTTTTTATAAGAAGAATGCTTCATAGACAGCTCATTATGGTTACGCTGCAGGTTTCCACCATGACAGCATGGATTAGACCGGCGGCCCAGGCGTTTCTCTAACACACATACATAACTCCATGGACTTACAAGCTCCCCTTTCATTTCACACCGACGACATCCATAGACAAAAGAGCATGATATCAACTAGGTACAAAGTAGAAGTGCAATGTTGAAAGCGTTCCCCATGAGAGCATGATTCTACTAATCCCCAACATATAAGTGCAAGCATATACAACATATACGACAATATGGTTCAAGTTTATTAGGGGCAAGAAAAGTAAGGTGTGCCATCAAGTTCGTGAGAGCTTTAATCACTAATTTTCACATAACAAGTTTAATTCGGAAGGTAGATAAAAACATGAATATACTTGGAATAGCAAATGCTAATAGGTAGGTATGGTGGACTCTTTGGAATAACTTGGTTTTATTTGGAGTTGGATGCATGAGTGGAACTCATACTTGGTTATGGAGGCTAGCAAAAGACTGGGAGCAACCAACTAAGAGAGCAATAATGGCCATAATCATGCAAAGCGACAAAACATCGTTAATTAAAGCATAAAGTGATATTACAAGTCGAAAACTAAAGGATCATAAAGGCTATGGTGACTTGGGATAGTCTTAACATGGTGTGAGCATGCGCCAAGTCAACCCAAATAAAGCATCAAAGGAGAATACCACAATACTATGCTTTAATATGCTAAAACAACGCATGATTCTTTCAAGGGATATTAAGCAATCTCAATTGTTTATAACATGTCATACCACAACAAAGATCACTAAGCATAAAGCCAAAACAATATCATGCATGACATGAGAAAGCATAGGCCACAATAAAAAACAAGCTCCTTTTATACCACTTATAAGCATGAACTTTCCTACTCTTTTCCAACACCAATCGACTTGTTTGAAACAACTCACAAAGGTAATAATAATAAAGATCAATGAGCCTGTCTCACAAATCCAAAAAGAAGAACTAAAAATTTCTAAGCTGAAAGCACAAGAAAACTAAGGCTAAACATAGTGCTAGCAAAAGAGAACACGCACAAAACAATAAGAATGAAAACTAGAGTGTTCTAAACAATGAAAACGGAGTGTGTCTCTCTCCAAAAGAAGTGTGATGGGATCCAACCAACTTATTGCAGCAAACCAAGCTAAAGAAAACTAAAAACAAAAACTAAGACGCTCCAAGAACAACACAACAGTGCATGAAACAATAAAAACGAAGTGTCTAGAAAGACCTGAGATTTTTATTGATGAAGAAGGGGATGCCTTGGGCATCTCCAAGCTTTGACGCTTGTACTTCTTGGATATTTCTTGGGGTGACACGGGTGGCATCCCCAAGCTTGAGCTTTAGTCCATTCTTCATCTCATTACATCATTCTTTCCTTAACACGTGAAATTATTCTTTCGTACAAAACTTCACACAATCTTCATTAGCAACATTAGTGTACTCAGGATAATAAGTCTTTGGGTTCAGTTTCAACACCAATAAAACTTCCATTAAAACACAAGCTACTGTAGCACTTCCCTCAAAAATCTCAATTCCCCAAAAAGAACTCAAAAAGAAATCAACAAGAAGCAAATGCAAATAATGGCAGAAATCTGTCAAAACAGACAAGCAAGTAAAAACCAATTTTTTGAAGACCTTCTGTTGCTCAAATCGAAAAGTGTTAAACTAACTAAAGTTATATAACAACCTGGGGCAGAAGCATAAAAATTCACGCCTCAAAACGACGTACAGAGATTTTACATAATTTTTTACAGCAAAGCACAAAAATCTGTTTCGGGACAGCAACTTTCCCAAACATTACTTCTCTCTCATTAGAGGTTACTCTTGGCAAAAAAACAAATAAAAAGGATAAGGGGCGGTTATTATAGAGGTAATAACTTCCAAGACTCATCTAAAACTTTTGGGTTATCTCCCAATAAGTACTTTTCTTTAACGCCTTTAAGTTAGACATGATAGTTTGAGAAGATGCTCACATAAGAAATATGAATTGAAGTAAAAGAGAGCATCAAGAAACAAATTCAAAGCATATTTAAGTCTAACCCACTTCCTATGCATAGGAATCTTGTAAATAAACAAGTCATAAATGCACAAAGCAACAAGCATAGTAAAGCAAAACAAGTACAACTTCAAGACTTTCAACATAAAGAGGGGAAACTTAATATTGTTGAGATACATAAAACCATGTTTCTCTCTCTCATAATAACTTTCAGTAGCATCATGAATAAAATTAACAATATAACTATCACATAAAACATTCTTATCATGAGCCACATGCATATAATCATTATTACTTTCCACATAAGCATAGTTATTCTTATTAATTGTAGTGGGAGAAAATTCAACGAAATAGCTATCATTATTATTCTCATCACCATAATCATCAAATATAGGAGGCATATTGTAATCATTAATTTTCTCCTCAATAGTAGGAGGACTGAAAATATCATATTCATCATTGTAATCATCATATATTGGAGGTTTGGTATCATCATAAGCAATAGAATAGCTATCTTCCAAAGCTGGGGAACTAAAAAGATCATTTTCATAAAAACTGGCTTCCCCAAGCTTAGACTTTTCCATAGCATTAGCAATAATGGTGTCCAAAGAATTCATACTAACAACATTGTTATTAGCATGCAAATAAAGTTCCATAGGTTTTTTAATTTCCTCTTCAAACACTTCATGTCCTAACTCAAGATAAATACTATAAATCTCTCTAATTTTGTTGTTGTTTTCCATTAAGCCTAACTAGTGAAAACAAGAAACAAAAAGACCAAATTGCAGAATCTAAAGGAAATAACTTCGAGCACTCACACCGGAGGATGTGAGTACCTTTAAGTGTATTACCCAAGGTTTATCGAACTCAGGGAGGAAGTGGTCAAACGTATTAACCCTGCAATCAAGATACAAGAAGTCTCTTATGTCCCCAACACACCCAATACACTTGTCAGGTATATAGGTGCACTAGTTCGGCGAAGAGATAGTGAAATACAAGTGGTATGGATAATTAAAAGTGGTAACGGTGCTAGAAAATAGCTTGATGGTGTGTGGTTGACGTGGGAAAAGACTAAAGGAAAACTGAAATAAAGATGGAAGCAAGCAAACATGTAACAGATCTAGTTGCAAATGGTGTCTCAATGTTTAGAAACAAGGCCTAGGGATCATACTTTTGCTAGTGAACACTCTCATATAAATATCTTCTCTTTATGATACTACTTTGAACTACTCTCCGGTTGGACACTCTAATCCATGGTAGGGCTATAAAAGCACTCCTCAAAGTTCGCTTTCCCCATCTAGATAACCCCACACTATCACCTTGAGCACTAGATGGTTCCAACAAACACCACAATTTCATAGAGACGTCCAACTCCAAATATAACTCATAACAAGTATTTGTAATCTCTAGCCTAAGTGCCACCATGGTGTGCATGCTATCACTTTCACACACATGGGGAGAGCAGAGATCTATTAAAGCACTTGAGTAGCAAGGTAGATCTACTTGATTACAAAGCTCATGATCATAATATGATCATGCATAGAGAGAGATGAACACATAGCTACCGGTAGAACCCTTAGCCTCGAGAGAGAACTACTCCCTCCTCATCATGGGAATCAGCAATGGCGATGGAGATGGTGGTGGAGATCGATGGAGATGGCTCCAGGGGCACTTCCCTGTCCTGGCAGGGTGCCGGAATAGTCTGTCCCCCGAATCTCCCCTTCGGTGGCGGCAGCGCTGCGGAACATTTTGTGGCTGGAGGTTATTCGATTTAGGGTTTTCGCATCGGGAGGCATCTTATAGGCGAAGATGCAAGGTTGGTGGCGGCATGAGGGGCCCACACCACCTGGTGGCGTGGCCAGCCCCTGGCCCCTCTCCGTCTCATCTTCTGGCTCTGTGTCCCCCTCGGTGAAAAACTGACTTTGGCTTTTGTCCCGTCCAACTCCGAGAATATTCATTTTCTGACTTTCCTGGAACCAAAAACAACAGAAAATAGGCAACTGGCACTGTGGCATCTTGTTAATAGGTTAATTCCAGAAAATGCATAAAAGTACCTCAAAGTGTGGACAAAGCAAAACAAAGTAGATACTAAACAAGCATGGAACATAAAAAATTATATATATATATGTTTGCAAGGTATCAGTCTTCCTTAGCTTCGGCTCTCCACATAAGAGCACCCTCGCCAGAGGAAGAGGGACCGCATCTAGTCGAACAGGATCGAGCATGTTCTTCTCGAAGAACCGGAGGCAAATCTTATTTAGAGGGAAGCTTGCCCTCCACCACGTCGTTTGCGCCACCACCTGCCACCAACAGGGAGCCGCGAATCAGAGGAAGAACAAGGCGAGGAGGATCGAATCGCCGACGACCTCCCACCTATCCTCAAATTCCATAGAGGCAAACGCCATCAACAGCAAATCTAGACTACAACATATCCTACACCTACCAGGACCAGACCACCTAACCATCTTCTTGCCAACCGGCAGAGTCGCCGAGAGAGAGAGGGACACGGGGTGGCGGGGGGAGACGGAGGTCGACTCTAAACGGGCTTGGGTGGAGGAGCGTGAGAGAGGTTGTTTTCTTCAAGTTTATTGTTTTGCTTTGTTCTTTTTTCAAAAAGGAGAAACGCCCCTATGTTTTGTAGAATGTATTTATCAATTTATCTCGAAACAGGCTTCCGCCTCGCTATATCAATATAGCAAACCACCTGATACAATGATACATATGTGGGGGGCTCAACACAGTCACGCCCAAACGAAAAAACAGGGAGAAATAAGAGTGAGAAACAATGACAATAATAGCAAATCGACTAAACGAAGATGGCTCGCAACCACTGCGCCCACCGAAGAAGTCCCACCACGTGCCGAGAACTCCGAAAAATCGCGTATCAAGCAACATATTCTAGAAGGAGAGCAACAAGGACGACGTTGAGGCCACAGGAATGGACCTTATACTGAGGGTGATTGGAGGTCTTCCTTAGCTTTGACTCTCCACATAAGAGCACCCTCGCTAGAGGAAGAGGGACCGCATCGAGTCAAATAGGATTGAGTATGTTCTTCTCGAAGAACCCGAGGCAAATCTTATTTATACGGAAGCTTGCCCTCCACCACGTCGTTGGCGCCACCACCCGCCACCAGTAGGGAGCCGCGAAGCAGAGCAAGAACAAGGCGAGGAGGATCAGATCGCCGACGACCTCCCACCTACCCTAACATGCCATAGGGGCAAACGCCATCGACGACTGATACGTCCAAAACGTATCTACTTTCCCAAACACTTTTGCTATTGTTTCTCCTCTAAACTTGTGTGATTTGGATGCAACTAACACGGACTGACGCTGTTTTCAGACGAATTGCCTTGGTGTCTAGTTTTTGTACAGAAAATCAACTATCAGGAAAAATCCCAGAAAATATGCCAAAAATCCTATTTCACCAGAAGACTCCCGGAGCCAGAATACGAGACGGAGGAGGGTTGGGCCCAAGCCACACCACCTGGCCACGCGGGCTAGCCCAGCCCATGCCAAGGGGTGGTCTGGCTGCCCCAGACACCCCCTCAGTCTCCCTCTTCGCCTATAAGAAGCCTTCTGACCTAAAAACTCCGGGGGGTCGACGTTTTTCCAGAAGGAGTTCCGCTTTGCTGCCACCACCAGATTCCACGATTCGGAACCAGAAACCCCATTCTGGCACCCTGCCGGGACGGGGAACTGGAGGAGATCATCGCCATCATCATCACCATCGCTTCTCCATCGACCATCCATGTTTCCCCCATCTATGAGTGAGTAATCATCCGTTGTAGGCTATGGGGATGGTAGGGATTGGATGAGATCGTTCATGTAATGGCATCAGATTGTTAGGGCATGGTGCCTAGTATCTTCTATTAGTGCTTTATGACTTTGTTGCGACTTGTTATGCTTAATGCTTGTCACTAGGGCCCGAGTGCCATGATTTCAGATCTGAACATGTTATTGATTCATTACGATAGTATTTTTTATGGTCTTACCCACAAGTTGTATACACACGTTGTTGTTCGGAACCGATGGCCCCGAAGTGACATAAATTGGGATAACCGGAGGGAATGGCTTTGATGTGAGGATCACATGTGTTCAAGGAGTGTTAATGCTTTGCTCCGGTGCTCTATTAAAAGGAGCACCTTAATTGCCAGTAGTTCCCTTAAGGCCCCACTGCAAACGGGCTGGCAGGACAAAAGATGTTGTGCAAGTTCTCATTGCGAGCACGTATGACTATATATGGGACACATGCCAAGGATTATCTAGTACTTGGATGTTTTATCTTATTTATCTACAATTGTCCTATGTTCTGATTGCTATGTGAATTGTCTTTTCCATGCAACGCTCGGCCATCCATCCCTATGCCTACCGCACTCGAATCCTATTGTTTACTGATGTCTTTACTTTACTACTGCTGTTACTTTACTATTCCTACTACAAAACTGTTGCTACTGATAAACTGCTGTGAGCAAGATTGTTTCTGGGTGCAGCTGAATTGACAACTCAGTTGTTAAGGCTTATAAATATTCGTTGGCTCCCCTTGTGTCGAATCAATAAATTGGGTTTCACTTCCCTCGAAAATACTGCAATACACCCCCTATACTTGTGGGTCATCAAGACTATTTTCTGGCGCCGTTGCCGGGGAGCATAGCTTTATATATTAAGTTCACTTGGATTCTCTATTGTTCGCTGCCATCCATCCATCATGGGTAAGTCTCGTGATGGCAAGGTTCCTATTTTACCATCCACTACAAGAAGAGGTATTGTTCTGAACACCTCTGTTGCTCTTGATTCACCATCTGTTATGAGTAAGCTCGTTACACCACCACATACACATGATACACACACTGCTACTACTGCTGAATCTGAAACTTCTGATACTTATGATGCTACTTCTACTGTGCTTGATAACAGTGGTTCATTAGGTCCTTTACTAGATGCTACGATTGCTAGAACTATAGCAGGAAATACTGAAACTCCTAATGAAGACACTACTACACCTGTTAGTTCACCTGAGTCTAGTGAGAGTTATGATATTGAAGACGGTTATGTTGAGATGACCGATGAATTTACTAAAGAATGTAAAAACACCCATGATAGGAGCGCTGCTAAGAGTCTCCTTGAGAGGCGTACTATTAGACCCAAATTGTCTCCTATTGCTAAGTTTGCTGCTTCTCCCATAAACATTAAAGATAAAGATTATGATTTCTCTCTCGATCTATCTTACATAGCTATTATTGAGAAAGAACCTTTTTGTGGGACTAAGAATGAAAGTGCGGTAGCACATATGAATGAGCTTTCTACCATGAGTGGCTTGTTTTCTGATGATATTAAGATGCGTACTTACTTTGTTGCTAAGATTTCCCCTTTTCACTGAAAGGAGAAGCTAAAACTTGGTTTAGTAATTTACCTCCTGGATCTATTGATAGCCCAAATTGCCTGATTAGTACTTTCCTGCAGAAATATTTTCCTCCTAGTGCTAGACATGCTATTTTGCAGAATTTTTTTGATTTTAAACAGGGAGAAAAAGAGATATTGCATGAATCATGGGCAAGGTTTTGTGCTTTGATTCATGCACATGCTGGAAGTCCATTACCTAAGAATGTGCTTCTTGATATATTTTATAATGGACTAACTGAAGAATCTAGGACATATCTAGATAGTTGTGCTGATTGTGTTTTCAGGAATAGGACTCCCAAGGAAACTGAGGAATTAATGGCTAAAATAAGCAAGAACTATGAGTTAGGCTCCTCCTGAACCAGCTATACCTGAAGTAATTATACCTGAACCGACTATACCGGTGCCTATTCCAACATCAAAGAAGAGGGGAGTTATTGAATTAAATGATGAAGTGATGAAGGAAGCTAAGAAATGTCTTAAGGAGAAGGGAATTAAAGCTGTAGATATCAAGAATTTACCTCCTATAGAAGAATTATGTAAGCCTATTCCCCACTCATCCACTATTGAGGTACACTCTCTCCAACACTTCGATGAAGGTGATATCCCTTACTCTAAACCTCCTGATCAATGCTTAGAAGAATTCGATATATTTATTGTTAAGCAAGATAATTTTAATAAAAGGGTGCAAAATCATCTAATGGAAAACACCAGAGCTATTGTTGAGTTGAAAGATATTGTGGAAAGAACCTCTAATGATGTTAAACTGATTGTTAAACACTTTCAAATAGTTTAAACTCAAATAGATCAACTCATTAAAGTGCAAAAAGACTTGCTAGTTAACGCTGCTAAAGAAAAACATGCTTATGAAATTAGAACTAGAAGTGGTGCTGCTACCTAGGATCCTCTATATCCTAAGGGGCATCCCAAAAGAATTGAGCAGGATTCTCAACAAGTTGAAAATAGTGGGTCTACTCGTAAGAACAGGAAAAGGAAACATAAAACTATTGTAGAACCCTCTGAGCCTGCTATAGATCCTAACAGTATATCTATTTCTGATGCTGAAACTGAAAGTGGTAATGAAGAAAATGATGTTCCTGATAAAGAAAAAGTTGAAGAAGAACCTGAAAAGCACACTAAGAATACTAAATACACTAAAGAAGATTTTGTTGCCAAGAAACATGGTAGTGAAAGAGAGCCTTGGGTCCAAAAACCTATGCCTTTCCCTGATAAGAAACACAAGTCAAAGGAAGATGAACACTATAATAAGTTTTGTGAGTGGATAAAACCTTTATTCTTGCAGATTCCTCTGACTGAGGCTATTAAATTTCCTCCTTACTCAAAGTATATGAAGGATACTGTCTCGAATAAAAGGAAGATCCCTAATGAAGAAATTTCTACTTTGCTTGCTAATTATTCCTTTAATGGTAAGGTTCCAAAGAAACTTGGAGACCCAGGGATTCAAACTATCCCTTGCTCTATTAAGAATAGTTATATTAGAATTGCTTAGTGTGATCAGAGAGTTGGAGTTAGTGTTATGCCTTTCTCTCTCTATAAGAGGCTTCAACTAGAAAAATTAATACCAACTGATATATCTTTAAAAATGGCTCATAAATCTACTACTATTCCTGTTGGTATATGTGAGGATGTACCTGTTCAAGTGGCTCATAATTGCTTGATATTAACTGATTTTATTGTGCTTGAAATGCATGAAGATGATAATATGTCTATTATTCTTGGGAGACCTTTTCTTAATACTGAAGGGGCTGTTATTAATTGTAATCAAGGAAAGGTGACCTTTAATGTTAATGACAAGGAACATACTGTCTATTTCCCCAAGAAGATTGAAAGGACTTATGGTTTGAATTCAATTGAACATGTTGAGGGCATTCAAGTTGGAGAGATATATTGTCCCATACCAAGAGAAAAATTGAAATTATTATGATTGGGACCATTGCTATCAAGGTTGAGGTAACATAATCATTAGTGGAATACAAAGTTTTGTCTCTTATGGAATTATTTTGATAACAAGACCTGATGAACCTTGTTAACAAAAGGATTTCATTGAACAAAACAATGTTTTCACCATGATTATCTCCGCTTACTTCTATTCTATCCATTTTAGTTTTTTCTTTCATTTTGTTTACCTTTCTTGTGCTAGTTGCTTGCTTTTTAGAGTGTCTTAGAACTTCCGTAGCTTTTGCTTTGTTTTGCATTGCATCTTTTCAAAATCATTTTTTTCTACAGAAAAATCATTCATCTATGCGTGAAAATTGCCAAAAAATAAAGTGTCTCAAAAAATTCCAGAAAATTCATATTAAATTTTTACGTGAAAAAAGGGGCAGAGGAATGCCTGGAAGGTACCAGGGGGACCCACCAGGCAGGCACACCACCTGGTGGTGCGGCTTGCCCTGGGTGGCACCATGCCATGGTGTGGGCTACCCCTGGCCCTCCACTCACTCTCTCATTTGCCACTTTCTTCTCTCTCCTGAGTAAGCTCTAGTTCATTGCTCAAAATCGCGTTCTTGCTATGCTTGATCTCGATTTTTTCGATCTCCTTGCTCAGCTCATCTTTGCTGCTGAAATTTGGAGCATTTGTTCTCCGGTATGTGACTCCTTGATGACCCACAAGTATAGGGGGTGTATCACAGTATTTTCGAGGGAAGTGAAACCCAATTTATTGATTCGACACAAGGGGAGCCAAAGAATATTTATAAGCCTTAACAACTGAGTTGTCAATTCAGCTGCACCTGGAAACAATCTTGCTCACATTAGTTTATCAGTAGCAACAGTTTTGTAGTAGGAATAGTAAAGTAATGGCAGTAGTAAAGTAAAGACAACAGTAACAATGGCAGTAAACAATATGATTCGAGTGCGGTAGGCATAGGGATGGATGGACGAGCGTTGCATGGACAAGACAATTCACATAGCAATCCGAACATAGGGCAATTGCAGATAAATAAGATAAACCATCCAAGTACTAGATAATCCTAGGCATGTGTCCCATATATAGTCATGCGTGCTCGCAATGAGAACTTGCACAACATCCTTTGTCCTGCCAGCCCGTTTGCAGCGGGGCCTCAAGGGAACTACTGGCAATTAAGGTGCTCCTTTTAATAGAGCACCAGAGCAAAGCATTAACACTCCGTGAATACATGTGATCCTCACATCAAAGCCATTCCCTCCGGTTATCCCAATTTCTATCACTTCGGGGCCATTGGTTCCAAACGACAACGTGTGTATACAACTTGCAAGTAAGACCATGAACAATATTATCATAATGAATCAATAACATGTTCATATCTGAAATCATGGCACTCGGGTCCTAGTGACAAGCATTAAGCATAACAAGTCACAACAAAGTCATAAAGCACTAATAGAAGATACTAGGCACCATGCCCTAACAATATGATGCCATTACATGGACGATCTCATCCAATCCCTACCATCCACATAGCCTACAGCAGATGATTACTCACTCATAGATGGGGGAAACATGGATGGTCGATGGAGAAGCGATGGTGATGATGATGATGATGATCTCCTCCAATTCCCCGTCCCGGCAGGGTGCCAGAACGGAGTTTCTGGTTCCGAATTGTGGAATCTGGTGGTGGAGGCGGAGCGGAACTCCTTCTAGAAAAACGTCGAACCCCCGGAGTTTTTAGGTCAGAAGGCTTCTTATAGGCGAAGAGGGAGGCCGAGGGGGTGGCCAGACCACCCCCTGGCGCGGCATGGGCTAGCCCACACGACCAGGTTGTGTGGCCTGGGCCTAGCCCTCCTCCGTCTCGTATTATGGCTCCGGGAGTCTTCTTGTGAAATAGGATTGTTGGCATATTTTCTGGGATTTTTCCTAATAGTTGATTTTCTGCACAAAAACTAGACAGCAAGGCAATTCTGCTAAAAACAACGTCGGTCCGTGTTAGTTGCATCCAAATCACACAAGTTTAGAGGAGAAACAATAGCAAAAGTGTTCGGGAAAGTAGATACGTTTTGGACTTATCAACTCCCCGAAGCTTAGCTTATTGCTTGTCCTCAAGCAATTCAGTTGAAAACTGAGTGCGATAAAAGAACTTTCACGAACACATTTGCTTCATATGATGTATATATTCTCAGCATGTGATCAACTACTTAGACAATTCATAATAAAGAGTATGCAACTAAGTTTACTTAATAGGCATTGCAAGCTATGAAGAGATTCCAACTTAAAAATAATAAGTAGCATGAAGTATAAATATAAGCAACATTACAATGCTCATAACAAGGTATGATAGAGTGGTATCTCGCTTGCCTTTTTATTGTGAATGCCAAGGCACCTCTGAAGTTTAGGTGAAGACTAGAAGTAAATATGTTCAAGATACAAGCATCAAAGTCATAACACAAATAATCAAGTTTTGAGGCAAGCACATTACACTTAGAATGACAACTATACTCTCAAGAAAGTGCTCAAAGAATGTGTGGAGACTCAACAAGGAAATGAAAAAGGTTTTAAATAGTTTGAAAGGCTTCCACATGCTGGAAGTATGGTACTTGTTAGCTTTGAGCTCTCATTTCCCCTATCATAAGCATCTTTAAATGGTTAAGGTTAAAGTGACACAACTAAGAGGATATGCTTGACAAGTTATACATCAAAGTCTCATGCCCCTTACTTACGAAGACCGATCCTCATGCTACTCAACTTTAGTCACAAGTAAGCTCTTGTCATTATAAGTATATACGTATCATAGAGAACCGCCAACGGGGTACCCCTTGCACATGACAAAGGACTTATCCCATAATCAAAATGACAAGGCAAGCAGACAATGATCATCTCAGCGATCTTTTTATTTACTATGTGCATAGTTTTTTATTGAGGATGCTTCATAGAATGCTCATTATGGTTATGCTGCAAGTTTCCACCATGCTTAAGCATGGCTTAGGCTAGCGGCCTAGGCGTTTCCCTAACACATATACAAACTCCATGATCTTACAAGTTCCACTTTTATTTCACACCGCCGGGATCCATGAGCAAAAGAACATGATATCAACGGGGTACAAAGTACTCGTCGAATGTTGAAAGCGTTCCCCATGATACATGGTTCTGCTAACTTCAACTTATAAAGCGCAAGCATATACGCAACAAAGAAGGACGCAATGGTTCAGGTTTATTAAATGCAAGAAAATAAAGTGTGCCATCAAGTTCGTGAGAGCTTTACTAACTAACTTTCTCATAATAAGCAAACATTTTATTAGGAAGAAAATAAGGCATATTGAATATGCACGGAAATAGCAGATGACGCTAATAGGTAGGTATGGTGGACACTTTGGAAATATTTGGTTTTAGGGAGTTGGAAACATGAGTAAAACATACTCGGTGAAAGTGAAGGCTAGCAATAGTAAGGGAGCGACAAACGAGAGAGCAATAGCTGTCATAATCATGCTTGCAACAAAACAGGACTAATCATGGCACGAAAGTGATTCCAAGGCAAAATAATTCATCGAGGCTTAACTGATTATTTCAGTCATATGCATGCATGAGCATGTGCCAAGTCAATTCAAATGAAACATTTAGAGGAGAATACCATGGTGTCATACCAAGTTATGAATAGAGTAATGCAAGCAAACATTCATAAGACATGCTACAAACTATTACCAAGCTGGAACTAATCATACGAAAGCAAGAACTACTAGGCATCCATAAATAACATACACCCTACACGAACAGGCTAAGCAAGCCCACAATGATGAGTATATGTACAAAAATGAAAACAAATAGAGTTCATTACCAGCCTCTTACCACACCTCAAGTTGTCATTAATATTCATTATTGCCTGTCACTTTGTGTGGCTTGAATAATAATATGAAACCAAATCCCACTGAGGACTGCTGAACCCTGCGACAAACTCACAAAACCAAAGAAGAACAACAAATTTTTTGGTGTTTTCGATTTTAAAAAGAAGAACCAAAAAGGAAGAACAAGCAAAGCAAAATCTTTTTGGGTTTTTCGAATAGTTCAAACAAAGCAAAAAGGGAAAAACAAACCAAGGCAAAGAGAAAAGAAGCAAATCAAAGAGAAACAACATAAATATTTTTGGTCTTTTTGTGTTTTAGAAAGCAAAAGAAAAGAAAGAACTAAAACTAAAAAGAGAACGAAACATGAATATACAAAGTACCGACGCAAAATGATATGGAGACGAGTGCGATGTCAGTGTACCTCCCCCCAAGCTTAGGCTTTTGGCCTAAGTGGGTGTCAATCCAGATACGAGTAAGGGTTCCAAGCAGGCGGGTCATTGCAAAAATGATCGTAGTTAGGCCCGTGGGAAGAAGAAGAAGCTCTCCAATCATAAGCAGGCTGCTGATATGAAGACTCCCCCTCATTCGAGGGCTGGACCGAATCATCTGTGACCTCCCTTCTAGTATCCTGCTCCTGCTGGGAGAGCTCTCCCAAAAACGTATCAAACTCCTCCTCCGTGAGGGACCGTCCTACCATGTTTTCAAGGTTAAACAAAAAAGGTGCAGGCTAAAGAACAACGCGCTCGGACTTGCTCCTTCTCCAACCAGCTTTGAGAAAGGTTATTTCATAAGACAACTCACTCAGATTAGCCCAAGAAGAAACAAATTTATGTTGTATCATGGAATTAAGATGAAGCCTTTCTATGGGAAACTATAGGTCTAGATGATGAGGTACTAAACCATGAAATGCTAGTAAACCAGAAGCAACGAGGCCCCCACAAATTCCACCTTTCTCGCGGTTAGCAGCAAGACGGAAAGCTATCAAAGCACCCAAGTTGTAAGACCTATATCGTTTAAGAGCAGCAGAGATGAATGCTAGATCATATGAAGATAACTTATTGGCAGTTTTCCTAGCAAGAACACACTTGGCAATAAAGTAGGCAAAGTAGCGAATGGAGGGGAGATGAATGTTACGGATTTTCCCACTCTCCTTCGAGAAGCTGCTCCCTTGGCAAATTTCTGAGTATAAATCCATGAGTGGTGGAGGTCGCTCTTTAATCCTTCCACATGATCCCCACTGTGGTACCTTAATAGCTGCACAAAAGTCATCGAGAGAATGGTCGACAACAATACTGTAAATTTTGTAGTGGACCATGGGGTTAGGCAAAGAGTAACTAAATTGAAAGTCCTGCACCACAGACATGGTTAGCTTCACAAATTGACAAGGTTCATCTTCCAAAAAGTACTCCAACCCAACATTAGAAACCAAAGTGTGGAAATCCTAGAGAATTCCTGCAGCTCTCATAAATTCAGAGCATGGATAAATGGAAGGAAAAGCTTCCTCCTCCCGGTGAACCTTCATAACCTCAGGCACCCATAGTTCATGTTGGTTAAGTTGATGCTCATTCATCTTCTAATCTAAAATTTAAACACCTATTAAACAAGTGATTGCAAAGTGAATATAATGAAGGGCACTACTCATAGGGACTTGTAAGAGGCCTAAACATGCATCAAAACTATATTTCTAAGCATCAAACAAGCTTACAAGCTCTCATAACCTATCACCTACAGCAGCAAAATACTCAAGATATAATCCACTAAACACAAATCTACTTGGACAAGTGGAGGATTCACATACTGGAGAACAAATACTCCAAATTTCAGCAGCAAAGATGGGCTAAGCAAGGAGATCGAAAAAATTGAGAGCAAGCACAGCAAGAACGCGATTTTGAGCAATGAACTGGAGCTTACTCGCGAGAGAGAAGAAAGTGGCAAGTGAGAGAGTGAGTGGAGGGCCAGGGGTGGCCCACACCATGGCATGGCGCCACCCAGGGCAGGCCGCGCCACCAGGTGGTGTGCCTGCCTGGTGGGTCCCCCTGGTGCCTTCCAGGCACTCCTCTGCCCCTTTTTTCACGTAAAAATTTATTATGAATTTTCTGGAATTTTTCGAGACACTTTATTTTTGGGCAATTTTCACGCATAGATGAATGATTTTTCTGCAGAAAAAATGATTTTGAAAAGATGCAATGCAAAACAAAGCAAAAGCTACAGAAGTTCTAAGACACTCTAAAAAGCAAGCAACTAGCACAAGAAAGGTAAACTAAACGAAAGCAAAAACTAAAATGGATAGAATAGAAGTAAGCAGAGATAATCATGGTGAAAACATTGTTTTGTTCAATGAAATCCTTTTGTTAACAAGGTTGATCAGGTCTTGTTACCAAAACAATTCCATAAGAGACAAACTTTGTATTGCACTAATGATTATGTTACCTCAACCTTGATAGCAATGGTCCCAATCATAATAGTTTCAAAATTTTCTCTTGGTATGGGACAATATATCTCTCCAACTTGAATCCTCAACATGTTCAATTGAATTCAAACCATAAGTCCTTTCAATCTTCTTGGGGAAATAGACCGTATGTTCCTTGTCATTAACATTAAAGGTCACCTTTCCTTGATTACAATTAATAACAGCCCCTGCAGTATTAAGAAAAGGTCTCCCAAGAATAATAGACATATTATCATCTTCATGCATTTCAAGCACAACAAAATCAGTTAATATCAAGCAATTATGAGCCACTTGAAGAGGTACATGGTCACATATACCAACAGGAATAGTAGTAGATTTATCAGCCATTTGCAAAGATATATCAGTTGGTATTAATTTTTGTAGTTGAAGCCTCTTATAGAGAGACAAAGGCATAAGACTAACTCCAACTCCTAGATCACACAAAGCAGTTCTAACATAACTATTCTTAATAGAGCAAGGGATAGTTGGAATCCTTGGGTCTCCAAGTTTCTTTGGAACCTTACCATTAAAGGAATAATTAGCAAGCAAAGTAGAAATTTCTTCATTAGGGATCTTCCATTTATTCGAGACAATATCCTTCATATACTTTGAGTAAGGAGGCAATTTAATAGCCTCAGTCAGAGGAATTTGCAAGAATAAAGGTTTCATCCACTCACAAAACTTATTATAGTGTTCTTCTTCCTTTGACTTGTGTTTCTTATCAGGGAAAGGCATAGGTTTTTGGACCCAAGGCTCTCTTTCACTACCATGTTTCTTGGCAACAAAATCTTCTTTAGTGTATTTAGTATTCTTAGTGTGCTTTTCAGGTTCTTCTTCAACTTTTTCTTTATCAGGAACATCATTTTCTTCATTACCACTTTCAGTTTCAGCATCAGAAATAGATATACTATTAGGATCTATAGCAGGCTCAGAGGGTTCTACAATAGTTTTATGTTTATTTTTCCTTTTCTTACGAGTAGAGCCACTATTTTCAACTTGTTGAGAATCCTGCTCAATTCTTTTGGGATGCCCCTCAGGATATAGAGGATCCTGGGTAGCAGCACCACTTCTAGTTCTAATTTCATAAGTATGTTTTTCTTTAGCAGCATTAACTAGCAAGTCTTTTTGCACTTTAATGAGTTGATCTATTTGAGTTTGAACCATTTGAAAGTGTTTAACAATCATTTTAGCATCATTAGATGTTCTTTCCACAAAATCTTTCAACTAAACAATAGCTCTAGTGTTTTCCATTAGATGATTTTGCACCCTTTTATTAAAATTATCTTGCTTAACAATAAATATATCGAATTCTTCTAAGCATTGATCAGGAGGTTTAGAGTAAGGGATATCACCTTCATCGAAGTGTTGGAGAGAGTGTACCTCAATAGTGGATGAGTGGGGAATAGGCTTACATAATTCTTCTATAGGAGGTAAATTCTTGACATCTATAGCTTTAATTCCCTTCTCCTTAAGACATTTCTTAGCTTCCTTCATCACTTCATCATTTAATTCAATAACTCCCCTCTTCTTTGATGTTGGAATAGGCACCGGTATAGTCGGTTCAGGTATAATTACTTCAGGTATAGCTGGTTCAGGAGGAGCCTAATCCTCATAGTTCTTGCTTATTTTAGCCATTAATTCCTCAGTTTCCTTGGGAGTCCTATTCCTGAAAACACAATCAGCACAACTATCTAGATATGTCCTAGATTCTTCAGTTAGTCCATTATAAAATATATCAAGAAGCACATTCTTAGGTAATGGACTTCCAGCATGTGCATGAATCAAAGCACAAAACCTTGCCCATGATTCATGCAATATCTCTTTTTCTCCCTGTTTAAAATCAAAAAAATTCTGCAAAATAGCATGTCTAGCACTAGGAGGAAAATATTTCTGCAGGAAAGTACTAATCAGGCAATTTGGGCTATCAATAGATCCAGGAGGTAAATTACTAAACCAAGTTTTAGCTTCTCCTTTCAGTGAAAAGGGGAAATCTTAGCAACAAAGTAAGTACGCATCTTAAAATCATCAGAAAACAAGCCACTCATGGTAGAAAGCTCATTCATATATGCTACCGCACTTTCATTCTTAGTCCCACAAAAAGGTTCTTTCTCAACAATAGCTATGTAAGATAGATCGAGAGAGAAATCATAATCTTTATCTTTAATGTTTATGGGAGAAGCAACAAACTTAGCAATATGAGACAATTTGGGTCTAATAGTACGCCTCTTAAGGAGACTCTTATAAGCGCTCCTATCATGGGTGTTTTTACATTCTTTAATAAATTCATCGGTCATCTCAACATAACCGTCTTCAATATCATAACTCTCACTAGACTCAGGTGAACTAACAGGTGTAGTAGTGTCTTCATTAGGAGTTTCAGTATTTCCAGCTATCGTTCTAGCAATCGTAGCATCTAGGAAAGGACCTAATGAACCACTCTTATCAAGCACAGTAGAAGCAGCATCATAAGTATCAGAAGTTTCAGATTCAGCAGTAGTAGCAGTGTGTAGCATGTGTATGTGGTGGTGTAACGAGCTTACTCATAATAGATGGTGAATCAAGAGCAACAGAGGTGTTCAGAATAGTACCTCTTCTTGTAGTGGAAGGTAAAATAGGAACCTTGCCATCACGAGACTTACCCGTGATGGATGGATGGCAGCGATGAAATAGAGAATCCAAGTGAACTTAATAAATAAAACTATGCTCCCCGGCAACGGCACCAGAAAATAGTCTTGATGACCCACAAGTATAGGGGGTGTATCGCAATATTTTCGAGGGAAGTGAAACCCAATTTATTGATTCGACACAAGGGGAGACAAAGAATATTTATAAGCCTTAACAACTGAGTTATCAATTCAGCTGCACCTGAAAACAATCTTGCTCACAGTAGTTTATCAGTAGCAACAGTTTTGTAGTAGGAATAGTAAAGTAACAGCAGTAGTAAAGTAAAGACAGCAGTAACAATAGCAGTAAACAATAGGATTCGAGTGCGGTAGGCATAGGGATGGATGGACGGGCGTTGTATGGACAAGACAATTCACATAGCAATCAGAACATAGGGCAATTGCAGATAAATAAGATAAAGCATCCAAGTACTAGATAATCCTAGGCATGTGTCCCATATATAGTCATACGTGCTCGCAATGAGAACTTGCACAACATCTTTTGTCCTGTCAACCCGTTTGAAGTGGGGCCTCAAGGGAACTACTGGCAATTAAGGTGCTCCTTTTAATAGAGCACCGGAGCAAAGCATTAACACTCCGTGAACACATGTGATCCTCACATCAAAGCCATTCCCTCCGGTTATCCCGATTTCTATCACTTCGGGGCCATTGGTTTCGGACAACAACGTGTGTATACAACTTGCAGGTAAGACCATAAAAAATACTATCATAATGAATCAATAACATGTTCAGATCTGAAATCATGGCACTCGGGCCCTAGTGACAAGCATTAAGCATAACAAGTCGCAACGAAGTCATAAAGCACTAATAGAAGATACTAGGCACCATGCCCTAACAATTTGATGCCATTACATGAACGATCTCATCCAATCCCTACCATCCCCATAGCCTAGAGCGGGGGATTACTCACTCACAGATGGGGGAAACATGGATGGTCACTGGAGAAGCGATGGTGATGATCTCCTCCAATTCCCCGTCCCGGCAGGGTGCCAGAACAGAGTTTCTGGTTCTGAATCGTGGAATCTAGTGGTGACGGCGGAGCGGAACTCCTTCTGGAAAAACGTCGAACCCCCCGGAGTTTTTAGGTCAGAAGGCTTCTTATAGGCGAAGAGTGAGACCGAGGGGGTGTCTGGGGCGACCAGACCACCCCCTGGCATGGCTTGGACTAGCCCGCGCGACCATGTGGTGTGGCCTAGGCCCAGCCCTCCTCTGTCTCGTATTCTGGCTCCGGGATTCTTATGGTGAAATAGGATTTTTGGCATATTTTCCAGGATTTTTCATGATATTGATTTTCTGCACAAAAACTAGACACCAAGGCAATTCTGCAGAAAACAGCGTCAGTCCGTGTTAGTTGCATCCAAATCACACAAGTTTAGAGGAGAAACAATAGCAAAAGTGTTCAGGAAAGTAGATACGTTTTGGACGTATCACTCCTCCACTTGTCCAAGTAGATTTGTGTTTAGTGGATTATACCTTGAGTATTTTGCTGCTGTAGGTGACAGGTTATGAGAGCTTGTAAGCTTGTTTGATGCTTAGAGATATAGTTTTGATGCATGTTTAGGCCTCTTACAAGTCCCTATGAGTAGTGCCCTCCATTATATTCACTTTGCAATCACTTGTTTAATTGGTGTTTAAATTTCAGAATATCAAGCATGAACAACCATACCTTTGGAGAGATATTTGAGAGGGATGCACCTAGGAGGTTGAGGCCCCCAAGATCAGCCTCTCAGTTTAGGCCATCATACAACGAAGATCTCATTGCAACTTGTATTGGTAATGAAGGGATGCTCACCCATCTACTTTTCCTTGTTTTACTTTCTTACAAGCTGCAGGGATTCTTGATGATTTCTTGCTACTGATTCAGAGGGTTTGTTTGACCTCATATATGCAAGATGAGAGTGAGCAATACGCTATGCTCACCAAAACTTTTGTTGAGAGCTTCGTGTTTACTAACACACCCTATCAGTCAACTGTCTCTTTCAAAATCTATAATCTGCCCTTTACCATGTCATTGGAAAGATTTTGCAGTGTTGTAGGTGTAAGCATGATAGGGACCGTGAAGAAGATTCAAGGGCGACCCACTGATTTGCTGGAGCTTTACCGAGGGGTGACCATGATGATGACCGCGTGGCTCAGCGCGAAAAGATAAGAAACATCCAACTCCCCGCCCTTAGATACTTTGCATATTATCTTGCTACTAGCGTTCTTGGTAGGGAGAATACGAGTAATATCTCCAACTATCATTTAGCCTTCCTTGCTGCTGCGCTTAACAATGACACTCGGTACAACCTTGGCTCGCTTATTGCTCGCCGCCTAGCTGCTAGGGGGCCTATCTATGGGGGCATCATTGCCTCGCGTATGGTCAATGGATTATGGCTTTCAGTGGACCCCAATAATACTATATTGGCACCACAAAGGCTTGACCTTGCTGCTATGAAAACACATCACTTTGTCACTACTGATTCTGATTTGGATAGTCTAGTATATAGGATGTTGTTTACTGACAGGGATGAGAGGGAGATCCCTTTGCCGCAATCTACCTTGTTTAGTGTTCACAGGAGACCGTGGTCGCGCTCCAAGGAAGAGGTGGACGAGCAGCTCCGCTTGTTGGGTTTCCACGGGCAGCACCAGGAGGATGTGCCCTCCTACGATTACTCTGTGCACTACGGAGGGACGTACTCGAGCTCGCACCAGGACGAGGGTATCTCCTCGTCGTACCACGGTGACACTTCATCTTGGCCAGCTTGGGATTGACACCCACTTAGGCCAAAACCCTAAGCTTGGGAGGAGGTACGCTGACATCGCACTCATCTCCATATCATTTTGCTTCGGTACTTTGTATATTCATGTTTCGTTCTCTTTTTAGTTTTCATTCTTTTTTTGCTTTTGCTTTCTAAAACACAAAAAGACCAAAAATATTTCTGTTGTTTCTCTTTGGTTTGCTTCTTTTCTCTTTGCCTTGGTTTGTTTTTCCCTTTTTGCTTTGTTTGAACTATTTGAAAAACCCAAAAAAGATTTTGCTTTGCTTGTTCTTCCTTTCTGGTTCTTCTTTTAAATATCGAAAACACCAAAAATATTTGTTGTTCTTCTTTGGTTTTGTGAGTTTGTCGCAGGGTTCAGCAGTCCTCAGTGGGATTTGGTTTCATATTATTATTCAAGCCACACAAAGTGACAGGCAATAATAAGGATTAATGACAACTTGAGGTGTGGTAAGAGGCTGGTAACAAACTCTATTTGTTTTCATTTTTGTACATATACTCATCACTGTGGGCTTGCTTAGTCTGTTCGTGTAGGGTGTATGTTATTTATGGATGCTTAGTAATTCTTGATTTCATATGATTAGTTTTAGCTTGCTAATAGTTTGTAGCATGTCTTATGAATGTTTGCTTGCATTACTCTATTCATAACTTGGTATGACACCGTGGTATCAACCTCTGAATGTTTCATTTGAATTGACTTGGCACATGCTCATGCATGCATATGACTGAAATAATCAGTTAAGCCTTGATGAATTATTTTGCCTTGAGGGTCTTGAATCACTTTCATGCCATGATTAGTCCTGTTTTGTTGCAAGCATGATTATGACAGCTATTGCTCTCTCATTTGTCGCTCCCTTACTATAGCTAGCCTTCACTTTCACTGAGTATGTTTTACTCATGTTTCCAACTCCCTAAAACCAAATATTTCCAAAGTGTCCACCATACCTACCTATTAGCATCATCTGCTATTTCCGTGCATATTTAATATGCCTTGTTTTCTTCCGAATAAAATGTTTGCTTGTTATGAGAAAGTTAGTTAGTAAAGGTCTCACGAACTTGATGGCACACTTTATTTTCTTGCATTTAATAAACCTGAACCATCGGCGTCCTTCTTTGTTGCGTATATGCTTGCGTTTTGTAAGTTGAAGTTAGCAGAACCATATATCATGGGAAACGCTTTCAACATTCCACGGGTACTTTGTATCCTATTGATATCATGTTCTTTTGCTCATGGATCCCGGCGTAGTGAAATAAAAGTGGAACTTGTAAGATCATGGAGTTTGTATATGTGTTAGGGAAACGCCTGGGCCGCTAGCCTAAGCCATGCTTAATCATGGTGAAAACTTGCAGCATAACCATAATGAGCATTCTATGAAGCATCCTCAATAAAAATCTATGCACATAGTAAATAAAAAGATCGCTGAGATGCTCATTGTCTGCTTGCCTTGTCATTTTGATTATGGGATAGCTCCTGTGTCATGTGCAAGGGATACTCCGTTGGCGGTTCTCTAAGATACGTATATACTTACAATGACAAGAGCTTACTTGTGACTAAAGTTGAGTAGCATGAGGATCGGTCTTCGTAAGTAAGGGGCATGAGACTTCGATTTATAACTTGTGAAGCATATCCTCTTAGTTTTGTCACTTTAACCTTAACCATTTAAAGATGCTTATGATAGGAGCAATGAGAGCTCAAAGCTAACAAGTACCATACTTTCAGCATTTGGAAGCCTTTCAAACTATTTAAACCCTTTTTCATTTCCTTGTTGAGTCTCCACACATTCTTTCAGCACTTTCGTTAGAGCATAGTTATCATTCTTAGTGTAATGTGCTTGCCTCAAAACTTGATTATTTGTGTTATGACTTTGATGCTTGTATCTTTAACATCTTTACTTCTAGTCTTCACCTGAACTTCAAAGGTGCCTTGGCATTCACAATAAAAAGGCAAGCGAGATACCACTCTATCATACCTTGTTATGAGCATTGTAATGTTGCTTATATTTATACTTCATTCTACTTATTATTTTAAGTTGGAATCTCTTCATAGCTTGCAATGCCTATTAAGTAAACTTAGTTGCATACCTTTATTATGATTTGTCTAAGTAGTTGATCACATGCTGAGAATATATACATCATATGAAACAAATGTGTTCGTGAAAGTTCTTTTATCGCACTCAGTTTTCAATTGAATTGCTTGAGGACAAGCAATAAGCTAAGCTTGGGGGAGTTGGTACGTCCAAAACGTATGTACTTTCCCGAACACTTTTGCTATTGTTTCTCCTCTAAACTTGTGTGATTTGGATGCAACTAACACGGACTGACGCTGTTTTTAGCAGAATTGCCTTGGTGTCTAGCTTTTGTGCAGAAAATCAACTATCAGAAAAAATCTTAGAAAATATGCCAAAAATACTATTTCACCAGAAGACTCCCGGAGCCAGAATACGAGACGGAGGAGGACTGGGTCCAGGCCACACCACCTGGCCGCGCGAGCTAGCCCAGGCCGCGCCAGGGGGTGGTCTGGACGCCCTAGACACCCCCTCGGTCTCTTCGCCTATAAGAAGCCTTATGACCTAAAAACTCCGGGGGGGGGTCGACGTTTTTCCAGAAGGAGTTCCGCTCCGCCACCACCACCAGATTCCACGATTCGGAACCAGAAACTCTGTTCTAGCACCTTGCCGGGACGGGGAACTGGAGGAGATCATCGCCATCATCATCACCATCGCTTCTCCATCGACCATCCATGTTTCCCCCATCTATGAGTGCGTAATCATCCGCTGAAGGCTATGTGGATGGTAGGGATTGGATGAGATAGTCCATGTAATGGCATCAGATTGTTAGGGTATGGTGCCTAGTATCTTCTATTAGTGCTTTATGACTCTGTTGTGGCCTGTTATGCCTAATGCTTGTCACTAGGGCCCGAGTGCCATGATTTCAGATCTGAACATGTTATTGATTCATTATGATAGTATTGTTTATGGTCTTACCTGCAAGTTGTATACACATGTTGTTGTCTGGAACCAATGGCCCCGAAGTGACAGAAATCAGGATAACTATAGGGAATGTCTTTGATGTGAGGATCACATGTGTTCACGGAGTGTTAATGTTTTGCTCCGGTGCTCTATTAAAAGGAGCACCTTAATTGCCAGTAGTTCCCTTGAGGCCCCGCTGCAAACGGGCTGGCAGGACAAAAGATGTTGTGTAAGTTCTCATTGCGAGCACGTATGACTATATATGGGACACATGCTTAGGATTATCTAGTACTTGGATGCTTTATCTTATTTATCTGCAATTGCCCTATGTTCTGATTGCTATGTGAATTGTCTTGTCCATGCAACGCCCGTCCATCCATCCCTATGCCTACCACACTCGAATTCTATTGTTTACTGCTATTGTTACTGCTGTCTTTTCTTTACTACTACTGTTACTTTACTATTCCTACTACAAAACTGTTGCTACTGATAAACTGCTGTGAGCAAGATTGCTTCTAGGTGCAACTGAATTGACAACTCAGTTGTTAAGGTTTATAAATATTCTTTGGTTCCCCTTGTGTCAAATCAATAAATTGAGTTTCACTTGAAAATACTGCGATACACCCCCTATACTTGTGGGTCAACAACGACAAATCTAGACTACTACCTATCCTACACCTACCAGGGCCTGACCACCTGACCATTTTCTCGTCGGCCGGCAGAGCCGCCGAGAGAGAGAGGGACACGGGGTGGCGGGGGGGGGGGGGGGGGGGGGGAGACGGAGGTCGACTCTAAACGGGCTTGGGTGGAGGAGCGTGAGAGAGGTTGTTTTCTTCAAGTTTATTGTTTTGCTTTGTTCTTTTTTCAAAAAGGAGAAACGCCCCTATGTTTTGTAGAATGTATTTATCAATTTATCTCGAAACAGGCTTCCGCCTCGCTATATCAATATAGCAAACCACCTGATACAATGATATATATGTGGGGGGCTCAACACAGTCACGCCCAAACGAAAAAACAGGGAGAAATAAGAGTGAGAAACAATGACAATAATAGCAAATCGACTAAACGAAGATGGCTCGCAACCACTGCGCCCACCGAAGAAGTCCCACCACGTGCCGAGAACTCCGAAACATCGCGTATCAAGCAACATATTCTAGAAGGAGAGCGACAAGGACGATGCTGCTGCCCGGACCTGTCCTAGGGTTTCCCCCATACGCAGAGGTAAGTGGGAAGGGGTAGAATCGACGACCTCTAAGAAGGAATGGTGACACCCGCATGCATCACCGCGTCGGTGTTGGACTACCGACAAGGATTTCTCCTAACACCCAAAAACCAGTACCCCGAACGCTACGAAGTTCGCCACCGAGCAAAACCGCCCACCAACATGCGCCACCACGGTATTGGCGCCACCATCACCGTCTCACTTTGAACACCATAGCGAGGCCTAGAGGATGGACTAAGAGAGCGCAAGGGAACGAGAGCGGCAATCCTGAAGCCTTGCGGGACGGAACTACCTCCACCGCCATAGTGGTAGCCGACCGGACACGAGAACATGAGCACACTAGGCCTCCCTGGCTCGGCCAAGCCCGGAATGGGCCCGCAAAGCTCTTGCCGCAATGTTGCAGCAAGCTGGCGACAGTGTCGCCACAACCCTGATGCCTAGCTCCCCACCTCCACCTCTAGGAGACACCAACCGCGCTAGCTGCGCCGCCGGCCCATGCAAGCCCATCTGGTGCCCGAAGGGGCCCCAATCTGGGCCGCACGGGCGCAACAACCTCCAGTCAGTTGCAACTCGCTGCCCCGCTGCCAAGGGCCACGCCACCATGCCGGAATCCACCCACGCCTGTGTCGGGTCACCCCACCATCCCGCTGGACTGTCGCCGCCTAGGAGCACCACTCAGGGGAAACCGACCACGCCCGATAACCATCAAAGGAGGAGGGGAGAAGCAGGAGGTCTGATGGAGAAGCGCACGCCGGCCACGACTGGACAGAAGGGGGTGTGGGGGATCTAGAGGAGAGGGATTCGGCGCCGCGGCCCTATCACTCGCGCGGAACGACGGGGTAGCGAGAGGGTCAAGCCTTAGAAACTTGCGTTATGCTTGTACTGTCGCCATTTATCAATTTACCTGAATGCACCATTTGTTAAGTTAAAAAATTTCTGAGTTTGTTAAGAAATAAATGTCCCAAGTTCATATTTGCAGCTTGTGAAATCAATAAATATTTTGATAGAAAAATCATCAAATATTTTCTCGAAACAGGCTTTCCAAAAAATCAAAAAATATTGCACGTACATGTTCAACACTCTTATATGGATCATAGCAGAGATGCATTTAGAGTGTGTTGACGCCTTCACCCACATCCTCGAAAACATGATTTTGGCCCGTTTTATAAATAAAGCCACAACAGTCCAACCGGTACAAAATGATGAGGGGATCCTTTTACGAAGCAGATCGATGATAGAGAAGAGAAAACAAGAAGCGCCGAGCTAGCCACCGAAGACACAAGAGAGAGACCGAGACAACCAGTGCTCACGACGATGCCTCGTGGAGGGTAACGACAATAACCACGATCATCATCGAGATCAAAGGTCAATGGCTTTCATCCAGGACCCAAGTGTGGAGAGGTTAACCACAACGACGCCCTCAAGAGGGTTATGACTCCCGCATGAATCGCCGTTGTTGGTGTTGTAGTGATAGAGGTTTCGCCCGAAAAAACCCTACAAACCACAGACGGACGACCCGCTGAACCAGTCCTTCACCATACGATCTAGGACCTATGCTTGCCTAAGCCGTCAGCACCAGGCTCCCTCGACACCCGCTCCTCGCCACCCTCATGGCCAAGAGAGCTAGGCCATCATCACTGCCACGTCACTCGCTGTAGGGACGCCCGTCCAGTCCACCTTCTAAGGCCGCTTACCTCGCGACCGCGAGTTTGGGACCAATATGCGATAGACCGCTCGCCGCGGGACCAACGAGTCCGATGGTGAGCCGCTAGAAAAGACTCGTGTGGACGACATAAGTGTGGTCGGTACCCAGCCATCTACCAACCATTAGTCACACTCTGCAACCATCGATAGCCGTATTTGGACCCGAAGATCTGGATCCGGCCTCCTGCGGCACCGCGGTCACTGAGAGGAGATCCTTCCTCTAGCGCAAGGTGAGGTCGCCGACCGGACGAAGTAGTAGGGCTTGCCAGTCCCTACAGGCCCGACTAGCCCCGTCGCCGCGCTGCGACACCATATACGTCGCTGCCTTCCACATGCACGTCCATGTCGCAGCCAACCCAAGTTATCTTTGCCGGAGATCTGTAGGCAAGCTGCCACGAGGAAACTGCCGGGCTGTGGTCGCAGGCCAAGGTAGGATTGCATCGCTAGGACCCGCCTCCACCCAGATCTGGTGGGTAGGGTGGCAAGCGGCACCCGCATAACGACCCGCGAAACAAAATATAGACAAAAGGAGGTCTTAAAAGTTAGTAAAATTAGAGAAGGCTTAGTGAAAAAGTTGTGCCGCAACCCGCCCTGCTTGACATCCTAGTGGTGGGCCTGCTGGCCCGCATCGCCAGGTCTCCCTATGCCTCGGCCCTCTTCCACCGCTGGCCGCCCACTCTTGAGCGCCGCCAGTACGGCCCCGCGACACCGCATGAGCCAGATCGGCACAGGTAGCCGTACCACCCAAAGACGAAGTCGACATAGTGAACTATATAGAAATGTCAGGCTAAAGTGTATGGAAAAAGGACACCATTTTTCACGGCTATTGATGAGCGAGAAACCACGAGAGGAAGAAATGATATATTGATAGTTGGTACTTTTGCTAACACTGCAAAATGTTATACTTCATGAAAACCAACAATGAATATCTCAAACAAACAAAAGAAAAAAAAGGTGGCACATTTCCATCACCGTCGAGTTGATTCCATAATTCCGCCACATACAGTATTTCTGAACGGAGGCAAAAAGTTTGTCCTGTCTAATTAGTAAAGCAGCCATTTCCAAAAAAAAAAATTAGTAAAGCAGAGTTCGAAAATTTTAAAATTACAGGACCCAAGAAACTGATGCTTCCTTGGTCCGTTGTAAGGAACTTAAAGTCACCGTTAATTATAGGCTGCTTAGTTATGTAGTAATACTTCTCCTGTCCATATTAATGGTCTTTAATTTATCTAGTTTCTATGTATATCTACTCAAGTATTTACAATACTAGATGCGTCTATATCTAGACAAAGTTGAAGCTATTAATATTAACCGGAGAGAGTAACTTAATGATCTACTGTGTGCTAGTATAAACTAGAGTAAACGGGCACATGTGATGCGAACAGGGAAGTATACCACGGCTAGTGACAGAATTGTTATACACACGCTGACGATATTTTCAAGATCGCGTATATATTATACAATCAAAGAACACTGATTTCGGATCGTGTTCTAGATACATCTAGACGTGGTATAGTTATCTGATGAAACAGGCTCCATCCATCCGCTAGTTTTTGAAGGTGTACTGCGTCCCTGGTTGAAACGTTTTGCACATCCGGAATGTAGAATGGCCTGAAATGCATGATTGCATCCATGGACAGCACGCCCAATGACCACCTAAATTTCAGATGGAACAACCTTCGGGTGTCCTTCCACTTCAACAGTACACTGAGTCCTGACTAATGATTCCGCCGACGCCAAAACGATTCAGGTATACAATGATCGTGCAGATCTGTTTGTTAAGAAACAATAAGTTTATAGATCTTGCTACCTTTGATTACGAGGATCTCTTTGTCATACACGTCTCAATCATTTCCTTCGTGCAAATCGATACCACTGATAAAATACAGTCTAGGGTTGGTACCAAATATCATCGCAGTACCAACTAGAGATCTCTACCGAGACTAGGACGTGCGTACGCAGTGGTATAGCATTACTGCATATACGGTGGCACATATGAGTACACAGGTGTTATATTCCAGCGAAATGGGGCTGTGATTCAAATTCATCTAACGATTGGAACATCATGGTCCATGGGTCATTGGTGGGCTCCAAACCACTAACACCAGCAAGGCAGAAGAGCATGGCAAGGTGCAGCAAGATGCATGAAACCAACATGCATACATTTGTGATTTGACGTCCTTGTCGTGGTCGCAACCCATCTGCGATAATTACGTGGCCGGAATACAAGGACAAGTAGGACATCACCCAGCCTGGAAAGCAGACCAACAAATGGGAAAACAACGTGGTGTAATTCTCTACTAGTGTTTTTTAAGTAAACAAAAAGGTAAATCAAGCAAATTTCAAACAAAAATACATCAAGCAATAGAACAATTTCAGTACCACAAGGAACTGGCATGTTAAATGATCAAGTTAAAAAATTAATAATGTCAAAACAAGCTAACTTATGAGGATCACACGGTAACCATGTTCGACTGCCTCAAATTGATGCTTGCAGCTATCTGGATTGCAGAGCTCCAAGAAAATGCACAACTTTGTATTCAACACTTATTAGTGGCTGAATTAACAAATGATTAGTTTAGTCAATACAGACAAGCAAATTACATATATACTAATTCTATGTAGGAGTTATACTTGATATATTCCGAATTATTAAATGGTTCAATAAAATAAAAAGAAAAGGTATGGCTCGAAGTTGCCACGAATCTTTACATAAAAGCAAGATCTAATATGTAATCAAGTTTGATAATTTTTGTACATCAAAAATAAAAAATAGAAGTTATGACATTTCTTTTGGACCCACTTAGTCGATGGAACCCGCTTGTTCATTAATCACAGAGCATGCTCCAAGTCAAGGGCACTGAATTTTTTGTTAACTCGTGTAGAAATTGTAGAACAACGTAGCCCATATATCAATTTACACAAGCATCTCATGTATTCTCGAGATATGCTAATATATTCACAAAAAAATTCAGTTGCAAAGCCTAAGAGGGGTCAAAATCAGCTTATTCTGCTTTTTGTTTGAGAAATACATACGTGTTAATTGTTGAAGTGACATGAAACACGACCGTTTCTAGCAAGGCGCGACCATTTCTTTCCCTGTTAGCGCTCCATGCTTTCCATTCAGCGGGGCTTCCGGTCGGTTACTGTAGATTTCGGGTTCTGACTAATCGCTCTGCGCTGCGTTACCGCATGTCTCGCGAGCCTTCTCCATGCCTCGCGAACCTCCTCGTTATCTTCCTCGCCACCGACAAAGCATAGCGGTGGACGGGTGTGCGAGGTCAGGGGCGATTGTTGAATCGGTACTAGGCAGGTTCGAGGCGGGAAAGTAGAGGCGACCCATGCTGGACGCGAGAGCTAGACGGTAGGCGGTGGCCTCGTGAGTAGAGGGGCGGAGGGAGTAGAGGTGAGAGGGAGAGCTCGGGAGCGGAGGGAACGACGCAGGTTGCTGGGGGAGACAGAAGAGGGGCTAGGATGGACGGGAGCTCGGGACTCGGGAGCTCGGGTGGAGGAGAACATGATCGAGATGGGGTCGGGGTAGGGGCAGGGACGGGAGGGACCAGGTCGTAATACTTCAGTCAACACCTAAAATTGCACGGTTGAGATGACTCAGAGTCAAAATCAAATGGCCAGAAACACGCGCGCGGACATATGATCTCAGATGGCTCGCTTTTTTCTCACGCTTAATCTATAATATAATGTGTGTGACTTTGTCCTAACATGACTCATACCATCATAGGTACCTTCGGTTCTAGTTGCAGATAGACAACACCTTATGTAAGCCCTAGAGAGGTTTATTCCAAGAACCGACACGAGCTAGTAATGCGGCTATATTCATTCATTTTTGCTCTGGTGTCCTCCCCGGGGAAAAGGTTGGAAGCGATGCTGGAACGGACGGCTACTATCAAATCTCGGACGGTTAGGATCAGTGCAGGTTGAAAGGTTCGGTCGGTATTGGATCCCCTTGTAAATCCCGCTACGACGCGTATGTATGGTATGGTGTACGGTGCGAGCGTACACAAGTGCACGTGACGCGCACGTACACGTACACAAATGTACAGTGTACGTATAATATGCAATGACGTTATCAGACGTAGTGCCATCATCGGAACTGAATCGTTTGGTCATATAAAAGGTCCCTCTTGACCGTGTCGCCTTCTTCCCCAACCCACTTCCCTTTGTCTCACCAGATTGGGAACGATAAAACCCTCGTCCCCACCGCCTGCCACTCCAATCTTCTCCATCTCCTCTCTCATTCATCGATTCCACGGGGGGTGGAGGGGTAGCAGCTCTGCAGCCGCGACCGCTGCTGGTCGGGGCAGCGTCACCGGTGATGATGCGGTGGAGGATGTTGGAGGTGCGGATCATGGTGCGGCCACGTCAGGAGGGTTCGTCGAGGCGGCGGCGGATCAGGTGGAGTTGACTGTGCTGGATCTGAATGCAGCACCTGCACACGCTGCCGACGAGCTTGTGGTGGTGACGCCCTGCCTCTTCTCGTCGTCAGGATAGGTGTCATCTACCTTTAGGGTTTTCTTCTTAGGTTTTGATGAGTATGGATTTCCTTTAGGCAGGTGTCATCTCCATGTTTCGTCTTCTTCCTCTAGGCTAGAATTAGGTATTGTGGTGTTGAATGTTTGTTGATGCTATAATATACATTGTTGTTATTAGGGGTGACAATGTCGTTGGCCCAAAATCAATTATATGTTTTGCTCATTTTTTTTCTTGTTACAACATACTGGAAGGATTTCACTTGCCCCATAAAGCAGGATTCACTGTTTCCTGGAAGGATTTCAACATGCAAATAGGGCTTGGGGTTGTGTTCCTAGACCTAATAGCATTTGGTATAGCATGTGAAGCTTTGTCTAGGGTATATTAATTTTTGTCGAGAGTTATTGTGTACAATGTTGCAATGTTCATGAAGCTTTGGTGGAAGATTATAGGACTAGATATTGTCAAATGGTTATGTTGTGCAATGTTTTACTATGACATGGGAATCATAGATGTGCTCGAATAGCTTTACTATGATGCATAGGGGTTACAACATACTGGAAGATGGATTAGGATTAGGATTACGAATCATAGATTCACTATAACATAGCAATAGTTATTTACTATGACATAAGAATCATAGATGTGCTAGAATATTTTCATGTGGTATGACTTGTGTAACTTGTACTGACTAGTAATCATGGATTAGGATTATGATTAGATTTTGCTTTAGTATGACATAGAAATAACCATGTACTGTCACATAGCAATAACCTTGTACTGTTTATTGTAGTGTAATTCCATGTGTTCTGAAGCATGTGCTTTGCTAAATACCTAACCTTGACTAATATATTTTCATGTGTTATGTGGCGTTTGGTTACTGAACTTTGATTTATTGTAAGATGCTTTTACAGAACAAATTTCATTATGAAGCAGTTGGTTGTTGTTTACTTCTATTGAATGTAGTAAAATTGCATTATCATGCATTTTATAATTAACAATAACTATTGTAGTAACTGTATTGTCTGTTGATGTGCTGGTACTAGCAGAAGCTTGTTGGGCAGAGGAGGAGGAGGAAAGATGACTCTGATGGCCATGATTCAATAAGATTTCTTAAATATGTAGATTTTTTACAATCCAAAAAATTTGTATTCTTCTTAGTGCTTGTTCTAACTTCTATCATTTGTTCTTTTCTTGTAGTACCATTCTAATGATTCTGATAGATCTGTGGATGCATGGAACTAGACCTACACTAATCTGGAGGAGGAGAGGCTATGGAATAGGGGGTGATTGCCTATGTCATGTCTGGTGGCAGGACCTACAGATGCCCATTCCGCAAGAACACCAAGAAGCCAAAGGATGGCATTAGGGGAGCACTGATGCTGTGTGCTCGAGAGTTATATGGTCATGGTCAAACCATGCGTGACAAGTGCAAGCATGCTTCCCTCGCGAGGATTCTTTAGTTTGGGCAGTAAATAAACTAGTTGCTTCATGATGGCACATAATCAAATATATGTAGTGATGATGTTTCTTTTGCAAACATTTAGTACTTTTATGTAAGTATGGACATGTCGTTCCAGTAGCTGAACCTGTGTTGGTTTGTGCTTGAACTATTATGTAAGTTTTAACTATATTTCAACTTGTTTCCTACTGTGAAACTAAGTGGTATTGTATGTTTCTACTTATTTGTGGTGGTCTATATTTCTATGTTTCTACTTGTTTGCTGGTATGGACTTTAGTGGTTTAAACATATGATTTGTGGTTCTATAATATTTTCTGTTATGTTGATCTAATATTAAACTCAATGAGGAATTTAGCATAGCAACTCTATGCTTAGTCTGATAGTAAACAATCTAGTGGTGACATGTTGTTATATTATATTTTCTTTAATTTCTTTTGTCTCAATTTGCAAGGATCAAACTGAAGAAGAAAAAAGAATCTAGAAGAGAAAGAAAGCAACTAGGAAACTAGTTTAGGCCTTTTTTATTGTTTTAATTTTTCAATTACACACTTGTAAAGATTTTGTAATGTCATTAATGTAATAAAGTTTATTTCTTCACTTATATTTATATTTGAATTCTGAATGCAAGGAGTAAATTGCAGAAGTGAACTATTTGAACCTAATTATTTGAAAACTTGGAAAATATTAGGAAATTTTTAATAAAATATAAAAGATACAAAACCTCTGTCCGATACGCCTGCAAATGGGCTAGCCTGTGTGTAACTACCTCGGTAAATTACGCTCTTAGTTACATGCCTGGATGAACGAAAGTGGCTAAAATAGTACGGTGGAGCCCAGGGCCACTCACGGCAGACCTTTCGGCCGTCCTAACCACTTTCAGATCATTGGGACAAGAACGAGCGGCGTAATCGCCAGGCGAAGGGATCAACTAGATACACAAATGAGTATGTATGCAAGCCACATACAATAGTCCTCAGAGCCATTCCATCTAAAAGAAATAGAAATATTGCAACGCCATACGGCAAGATTCAAATATCCTAGATAGAGATAATATTTTAGGATAGCTCCTCATACAACAAACATCAGAGTATCAGACAGAAGCAGAAACAAGATCCGAGTACGGATAAGAAGCAAATCGGCATAAGATGCCACATAAATAAACACATCCCGCCCACAGATCTCACGGATCCCCGTTCCCGGAATCTCTACACCGAGTGGTCGTTGCCAACATCATCTGTCTCCTCCACCCGGTATCCATCTTGCGAATACACCTGTTCATCTGAATCAAACAATTTATCGTGTGAGACCCTAGGGGTACTCAGCAAGTCTTTATGCCACTAAAGGGGACACAACCTGGGGTGACGCAATTGCAGCAAAAGATAATATCTAACAATACTATAGATACTCGCTAACCATCCGCCTAACCAATGATAGACGGATGTCCGTGAATTAAGAACAACAGTTATAACAGTATAATTAACAGATCCATCCTCCTCCCCGCTTACCAACGAGGAAGCGGACGAACAACCCCCATCATCCGTTGGCAGTTTTATTAACCATTCCATAAGTATTGCACTATTTACTAGTCAAGTACTTAGTCAATTTAAAAGCGGTACTTTAGTTATACTTGTCTATGATCGAGAAACTGTGCTCCAAGTCGTCCATAACTGCCGACACGGCTTTCAGAAAGATTTACCCTGCAGGGGTGCACGAATAGCAACACACACTCGATCAACCTCGGAAAAACCAACTCAAAACCCAACGAGGCATTCACGACAAAGCAATCACAGGATTCAAAAATATTTCAGGGGGCCACCCCATTAAGCTACCCGCAACGAAGTTGGCCGGCTCCGAGGCGGACCCAAGGTTTGCGCCAATGGCTGTAAACGACTGGGAACCCGAAAATGTGACTAGGCTTGTCGATACCGCGAAAACACTCCGCAATTCTTAAACAGTACAGGTGCTCCTCGCACAATCTTAATAAAACAGTAACATGCCATAAGTACAGGATAGTAATAAAGCCCCAAACTACTTTGTGGCCCTAAGAAATAAGAATGAATCAAGCTCTGGCTCAGGGGGGTTCATAAGGCCTCCCGAATGTGGATAGTGCGAATAGTCAAGGAACAGGAATCAAGTTCTCGGGGTCCTACGAGACACAAGTGAGCATGAAAACCAAATAGCAGATATTGCTCACCGGTGCCTCTTTCATTCCCATTACTACTCAGGTTATGTTGTTTAGGTACCTCATTTTCATCAGACACTCACATACCCTACACATGCTTTTCTACGACTCGCATGGCTCAAACAACTCCTGTAGTAATGGCTCATGGGATGGAGGAACAAGCTTCGGTGGGGTTTAAAAGTAAAGGCTATGCAGTACTTGGGATTCAATTTAATGCAATCGCGACTCAATGATGCAAGAATAAGATAGAGGCAATAGGTACTGTATGTATGCAAGCATGTGGTAGTACTTTCCTGGCAGCTCAGTTGAAGCGAGAGATGGATCTGGGTAGTACTCCTGTGATTCCTGATAATTCTCCTGCTGGGCGTCTATTCGACGAAGAACCAAACAAACAAGGGCCAACAAAAATAAAGTGCACAAACATATGAATTAAAATGCAACAAGCAAACAAGCATGCCATGATGAATGATGCACAATTTATATGGCATTAAAGTAGCATGGCATGGTGAGGTGTGAGGTACAAGAATAAAGCATTTTATGATTTATCTAGTCAAATTTTATTGCCATAAATAGTTCAGATTTTTAATAGTGACATGATGCACGCTTCAATTCAGAATAAGGACTGCATAGATAGAAAGGACTCGTTGCGCTGATCGATTTAGACATATTATTTGTCGAATTTGGAGTTGTAGAATTAAAGTTATTAATTTATTAAGAAAAGGGCATTTTGATGTAATTTTAATCATCTCGAAATTTAAAGTGCTTAAATAATATTTTGAATAGCATATTTGAATTCCTCACATTTTTCTGGTTCAAAAACATATATTATATGTATGGTTTGGATTTATAATTTAAAGGTTATTTAAAAACTGGTTTGAATTTGAAATTTAAAACATTCCTGGATTTGTTTTATTAAAACAGAGTCGAACAAATACTTTTTATACCTAGGGAGAGTTAGCCACCGCCACAGACATGTGGGGCCGGCGCTGACTCAGCACAGGGAGGCGCAGCGGTTTGGCCAGCTTTTCTCACCCACGGGGAGTTTACCCGCAGCGACCGACAGACGGGCCCGGCCAGGTGCGGGGCCACTCGCGCCCGGGCGACACGTGGGCGATCCGGGTCCACGCGGGCAGGAAAAAGCGGACGTAGGAGTGCCTTTTTGTAAGACGGCGCAGCGGCTGACTGGTGGGCTCGGAGGAGCGCGGGTGAAGGCGGGAAAAAGCTCAAGGGCTTTTCTGCAAAAGCGGCGGCGACGCCGGACTGACGGCTGTCTGTCGTCATCAGAGAAACTGCGCGCGCGGCTGGGTTGCGGCCAGGACCGCGGCTAAACGCGGCGAGTTTCGCCGTGCCGTAAAAAGGAAAAATGAAGAGGGCGGTGCGGGCTACCACTTTTGTTTAGCAAGTACACACGGAGGCAGACCACAATGACCGGGATCTGCCAGAGAACAGAGGGTGCACACGGGGTTTCCTGCTGTTCTGTCGTTCGGCTGCTGCTACTGCTGCGCGGCGTGCGGCGGTGCACGGAGACTGCTCGGCGGAGCGCGGCGGCGTTGCGGCGAGCTAGAGAGGAAAAGAAGATGTCCGGGAGGAAGAAGATGCTCACGTGAGTGCGCCAGCGAAGCCGTGGCAACAGTGGTGGCAGGGTACGGTCGCGGTGCTGGCGGTCCGGTCCTTCGGCCACCTCACGGACACGGCGGCGACGGCGAGGCTCCGGCGAGCTACTGGCCACGTCAACCGTGCGGATCGACGACACCGAAGTCGGGCAACCTTCCGGCGGGCTTGGCTGGCCTGGGGTGCAGCAGATCAGCAGAGGGAGTGGGTGGCCGAGCTCGGGCTAGGGTTTAGGCATGGCCTCGGCCACGTGAAGAAGAAGAAGAAGGGGCTGTGGGGATCTGGAGCTAAGGGGGAGGTGACGACAGGGAAGAGGGTGGAGGCACATGGGGAGGGTTGGCTGGTTAGGTGAGGAGAAGGAGGAAGAGATCGATAGGGTAGGGTTCTCTCTCTCTCCTTTCCTCTCTCTACTTAGCTAGGAGGGGGGTAGCTCGGGTTAGGGTTAGAGAGGGGCTAGGTGAGACCTGTTGGCAGCGAGGGAGAGGTGAGAGAGCAGCTAGGGAGATTGGGCTCGGCTTGGGGAGGCGAGACATGAAGAGAAGGTGAGGTTAAGGTTTTTAGATGATGCCTAAGCATGACATGATCAAGCACCTAGGTGGTTTTGCTTGTGAGGGCTAAGGAGAGTGGGATTAAAGCTTTTGGGTTTGTCAAGCATAAACACATCCATGCATGACTGATCTAGATGAGGGTGGTAGGAAAGAAAGAGAAAGTTGTTAGGGTTTGAGAGAAAAATAAAGAGAGAGGTAGGTAGGTAGATTAGAGAGGGGAGTTAGAGTTTTTAGAGTATGAGTCCCAAGATCCCACAAGCATGGGGTAGTGGAATGGAGAGTGAGAAGAGGGAAAAAGGTGAGAGGGTTTTGTGATGAGCCAACATGAGTAAAGCATGAGATGGAGGAGATGGTGGTTAATGTGAGAATGATTCCACCAAGATCATGTCTAGAAAGATGATGGATAAGGAGAGAGGGCATGGTATGATGGTGAAAGCAAAAGCATGGCCACTTTGAATTGAATCTCAAGGACCATGCCACACTTCCAAAAATACAAGCAAATCCCAGAAGAAGAGGATGGTGGTAATTTGCATGGCCCATGCATGGACATTAAGTGCCATGTTTTATTTTGTGAAAACAATAATAATATCACATGGCATGATTCCCAGGCATTACCAAAATGTGGAATAAAGGCCAAGCAAAAGAAAAAGGAATTGGATCTACACTAACCCACATGAGCTAGATTAAATGCCAAAAATAAATAAAAGCCCATGGGTAATTAGGATGGTGGAATTATAAGGTGGTGACAAGAAAGGTGGTGGAGTTGAATAAAAGATATGCCCCCAACTCAACTTGGGCATCAAGCATTTATCAAGAACCAAATATAATATATCAAAAGGCAAATACAAGTGGTACAAATGCATATGAGAGAAGAACCAAAATAAAAGGGGGTTTTATATGATGCTCAAATGCAAGGTGGCATGATGACATGAGCATGATATCATTATGATGCAACAATTATATGTAGGAAGTAGCATATATATAGACTAGGCTAGTAGCATTGCAATTGTTAGACAATTGGGATGCTACATTGTGCAACACCTAGACCCTGCTACTGCTGGCTAGGAGAAAGATTATGTTCCTCGGCCTGAGTGGTTATCTCATGGGCCGGCTGAACTTGCGGCCCGTTAATGTGCCACACTGTGCTGAGCCATTGCGGGTGGGACTTTTAGTCCCACCTCGCTAGTCTAGGGGGATTCATACCAGCTTATATACGCCATGTGAGAGATGATGCTCGAGCTCCTCTCACTCAACTGTTTCCGACCGAAAGACTATCGACTTCTACCCTATGGGCCTAGACGCTAGGGCCGTGTTATGCCACGGGCCTATGCCCGGATCACTTGTAATGGGCTAGATCTTGATTAGGCCTTTGGACAACAAAACTCTACTGTGAGTCAAGTTGGGTTGTTTTTTTGTTCCTAGGTTTTTTTAGCAATTTTTTGAATTGGTATACGATTTCTTCTATTTCTTTATTAAACATTTTGGATGAAACAAAAATATATTATTAATTTCTATGTACTACGACTAGATGGATGTGGTTTTGCCTAGACAACCATAGTAGATCCAACCCCTAGGAAAGCATAGAAGATGCTGAAATTTTGACCTACCTTTGACCGGGCCACTAGTAATTTAAAAGGTTGTAAAGCCTTGGCCTTCAACATATGTTTGTTCCCTATTTTCCATGGAAATATTAAACATGGGATATATGTGACCTTTCAATTATCTCCTTTCAGAGATTAGTTTCAGAGTGGAAGGTGCGGGCCTCACTAGGCAGATGAGCTAGGTGGTGGCCATGTCCATTACAAACTTTGTCGGAATGATCTTAAATTTGGCAGAGATGTGTCTTGGCATGGAAAAAAATTGGCAAGTTTATTTCCACTTTGCTTAAGGAAAAAATACTTTTTGCATTTTATAATCGCAAAAACGACATTATTTATGAAGCATCTACTAGAATATACATCCAAGTGTGAGAAAAAACACCATGTGGGAGTAGTAGGCCACACTAGAGGAACATTTGACAACGTGGTTGAATGTGAAAGAATAGATAGATGTGGTTTTTCCTCTAGTTAAAGTTTGGTCAAAATTAGGAGAACTTGGATATATTTGAACTACAGGCACTAGAAATGGTTCTCATGGATTTTTTTTAAAAATCACTTTTAGGTAGAGGATGTCATGTTTCTTCATGGATCTAGTCTTAGATTAGTAAGATCCAACCCCTATGTAGGCATAGAAGACACCGAGATTATGACCTTCTCTAGAACATACAAATCGTCTCTTACAAACTTCTCTTTTCGTGACTATGCTAAACTTGGCCTTGCTCTTTTTTATGCTGACATGTTCTCTGGCATAGCTATTATAGAAAGTATAAGCCGCAGCTTCTGAAACAAAAGTCATCTCTATTATCTTCCAGTACGATTTCCCCCTTTACTCCCTTATCTTCATTGTTAGATTCAACATTATATTCATACTTCATGTGGACTTCATCAATGATCTGCACATTGAAAACAACTACAAGCATATGGATAGCATTCATTATTACAAACACAAAGTAATATCACTCACATACATACCTCACTATTGTTTACGGAGTAAGTCTCTGAGTCTGAGTCTTCGTTATAGTCATACACATTATCACTACCAGCTAATACCTGAACAAATAGAAAAAACAAGTTAGTACCAATTTCATCATTGCAACCATATCAAATCACTCAAAGATAACACTAGCATACCTCACAAATGAATTTTGTTTCCTATTCCTCATCTTTCTTCTCTTCATCAGCATCAATCTCTAGCTACACAATATAAAAATCACTACACATAAGTTGCAAATTACCCTAAAAACAATTGCACATAAATTGCATGTTCACTAACATTATCGGTGTTGGCATCAGCGGTATCATCCGTATTGGCCCTCTACTGGACTAGAATATTCAACGTCTATGCATTCGCCATCTTCCTCCATCCTACTTGATTCTGCCATTACCTACAAAATCGAAAATCACGAACTGATAATACCAACCATAGATACATGGACAACATGCCTCGCCAAATGGGTGGACTGTATTACCTCCACGCAGATCAATAATGGAGGAGGTAGGAGGTGGAGGCAACCGACAACTGAAACTCTAGATCGCTCATCTCCCTCGGAGAGCAGATCTTCACGGCGGATCCGATTGCGGTTACTAGGTCGACCTTCTTGTGCGTCGTCCAGCCGTCGCTACAGAGTTAGGGTTTCGGCGGTAGTCGCTGCCCTCGGAGATTGGAGTAGACACAAACAATGATAGCCACGACATGAGCTCTGCAGCGCGAAATCCTAAACAAGTGATGATCGCGGACCCAATCACTGCCACTTGTACGCGCGATTATAGGAGTTGGGACCAGTACTTGTATAATACAGACTCGGACTCGTATCGAATTAGGGGGGTGCGAGTTTTGTTAATGGGATTCGGGCGGGCCAAAACACATCTGCAAACCCGTGCAGGATTTGTAACCCTTCAACTTTTCGGTGGGAGGGGGCTAGGGAGAGGACACTGAAGCAAGCCTCATATTTATTTGTCTTTTATCCTACTCCCTCTGTCCTACTCCCTCTGTTCCATAATATACGATATTTTAGCCTTTTCCTGAAACACATGTACACATGTATCTTAACGTATTTTAGTGGGTAGGTTTATTTATGTTGTTCCGAACCTATATACTAAAAGACGGCTAAATACGCTATGAAAAAAGGCAAAACATTTATATTTTCAAATGGAGGGACTATGAAAGAGTAACATACGCCTAAACAATGTTTGCAGTCAAGGTGTGTGCTTTAGAAATCATCTAGAGTATGGGTCAACCATTTATGTGTAAGGCTATAAGAAATGAGAATATGTCATCCCTCTGAAGAGAGACGATAATGACGATGCTCCCAAATAATATCTACATTTTATCAAAATCCCTTTGCTCCAATTGAGGAGACATGGGAGGCGACTCGTGACCTAGTCGCCGCCTCTTACTAGCTTCGCAGCTACTCGAGCTAGCCGGTGGAAGTCCCAAGCCATGTCGAGGACAACGGTACCAAGAAACTGCATATGTCCTATTGGAGGTGTGTGTTTGTCATGTTAGTGGACTAGTGTTGTGTTGGACCATCGGGTTTCCTTATTTGTGCGGTTTTTTTGGCCTGATTTTTCCCATAAACGAGAAAGTATATGGTTTTTGCTCCAGATTTTTTTTACTAGGTTAACTTTCTTCTTCTGATCGAATATGTGCATTTTGTAGCCAAGATATATTTTTAATAATTACATTTCTTACTTCTCACTTTTACACTTGTAATACAAATTACCCCATTTAGTACTCTGTACCGTTCATATTTACACTGACAATCTTTTTGCAGGAATTTGTACATGACATTTTCATGCCCGGATATTTACACCTACGTATATGTGCATTTCCCCAGCCCTGTTTCTGACGCCTAAATTAGTAAATTATCAGAAACCAACTATGATGCATTTCCAGCGTCTGTCCGGCGGCGACTTGGAACGCAAGATCAGCGAGAAAACCGCTAGATGGTGCTAGACTTTTTAATCTGGCTATATATCGTGGCGCCGTCGACGCGCCTCTACTCGCTCTCCGGGATGGCGGTCAAGTCGGGAGAGAACCTCGGCGGCGACCTCCCGGCACGGTACGCCACCACCCGCTTCCGGACCACTGCCGGCTTCGCCGTGACAAAGTTCATCACCGCATCGTCCGAGTAATCCTCCTCGGAGGGCTCGAACATGAGCGGCGTCACTCGTCGGCGCCGGCCGCCGGCAGACGGGGCGGTTGCGGCCTTGACGAGCGCGGCGCTGGCCTTGACGGCGAGCGCGGCCACCTCCTCGAGGGTGAGGCTGCGGCGCAGCATCTCGGCAGGGAGCACGAAGTAAATCTGTCCCGGTCGGAGCTCCTCGCCGCCGGCCACCGCCGAGACAGAGCCCTTGAAGCCCATCGCGTCGGCATCGCAGAGGAACCACCCCTGCTTGCCGTCAACGCCGCCGTGGCCGACCTCCTCGAGCGCCAACGCCGCCGTGGCCGGCTGAGAGTACTCCCGGAGCTCGCCGCTGGGCAGCACGACCCTCGCGGGCGTCGCGCCGTCGGCCGTCGCGTCGCACGACACGCAGAGGCCCATTATAAGCGGTGCGGTCTCTACTCCTTTGTGACGAGGCGGTTCTGTTTGTGCTGCTGCTAGCTTCTGTCTAGCAGTAGTTTCCTCTGCTGCTCCGTCGTGGTGCTGTGGTGTGCTGCCGGAAATGGCGATGGGGAGGAAGATGTATATATAGCGGATGGCTGTGAGGGAGACGCAGCGGTGAGACAGAGGTAGAGTTGTCGTGTAACCGAGAGTGGGGGCAGCACAGGCTGGAGCCTGGAGGTTTTTGCCACCAGCGGTTTGGCGTCGAGCCGTGGACTCGATTGGCTACCCATCAGATTCAGAGACGATATTTGTTCTGAAAACAGTGTACTTACGATCAAACACGGTATTCCTTGGAAAAATGCAATTCAGAAAACAGTCCAGGAGGACAGCTTTATCATCCCACGATGGCGGGGAACAAAGTAAGAAAAACAATACTCGCAAAAAAGAAGTAAGAAAAACAATACCGGTACTAAAGAATCATAATTATTCTAGTAGAAGGAACACAATGAACCGGCGAATTTACCAAACAATTTTTTCTTCCGAAAAGGACCAAACAATTTACATGTCAAACTACTTCCATGTAAAGAACCATAGGCTCTGAATACTGAGACTCCCTGCAAATACAAAGTGACCACAAGATTTTTTTTTTTTTGGAGGGCTAAAAATGTCGAGCAAGAAGTAGCCGGTCCTAATAATTTACCAGCATTCAGAAAAAATCTACATATGTCCCGATTTCTCATTGGTTCTCCTAATTAACTTGTTGTTTTGTTTTTATAATTAAAACTATTTGTTTTTTTAATAATCATTCCCCAGATATCCTGTTTTTCTCTCTTTATAAATAACTATTTTATTTGCTTGTTTTATGTTTTGTTATCCACTTAATTTGGAATTTCTAGAACATTTTTTTTGCTGACATAACAACCGTGTGCTTGAATATCTTCTACATGATCGTACTAGTTTGAGTCGGCAAACATGGGCCAAGCTAGTAGGGACGAAGTGGAGCCATGGCTCCCCATGCTAGATTTTTTTTATCAAAACATTCTTCAATATCTGGATTTTATCTCCAATTAACCTCTTTGGCCGCTTCTAACTTGTAGAAAGTTCAATTGATCCCCTTGTATGAAATTCTTGACTCCATCGTTGTCCGAAAGGAGCAAATTCGGAGTTTTATATTGTTTGATGAGTTTGTAGTTTTTAAGTTAAAGGGGAAAAATAATGTAACAAATAGTAGTTTGTTTAGTCATGGGAATTTCACAACTATCCCCTAGACCATTTACCACTACATGGTAAGGGAATGTACAATGTTACATCTTAGCCATGCCACATAGAATAATTACTGAGTTGCAAGAGAGAGTAATATTTTATTTACTGCGATTAGCTTCGAGATGGCCTTTGAGTAAGAACTAGTGTACGGTATTTTTCTCATTGTACAAGATGTCTTTTCTTAATCACATGTTTTTAGTTGTTTGGTTTTCATCATTCAACAATTTTAGGACAATGCAAAGATTAATTGCTAAAAAATGATATATTGTGAGTAAAATAATTCTTCAAACTCTTGGTATCATGTTTTTTATTTAATTTAGTCCTATTATAATTTTAGGGCGTCGCATACGAATACGGATTTGTGGATCCTCATCTCAAGTGATCTCTTTATTTTCTAAAACTCCAAAGTCATGTTTATTTATTTTTTAGAAAATGTACAAAGAATCTTTATGTTAATAATGATGTATCTTATAAACATGCAAAAATATCAATTTGAATACTTTTATTTTGATCTAGATAAATGTAAAGAAAAGTATTGATCTGAGCATAGTGAACAACGCATATTTTCATATCTCCAAATAAATCAAAATTTGTCATTTTTGTGTAGCTAAGATTTTTCAGATTTAGCTTTGTGATTTGGTATGTTCGCAGGATACTCCCTCCATCCAATATAAGAGGTTTTGCAATTAATTAATTTAATAAAACATGGTATATTAATAAACAAAGATAGTACATCGTTTACATGCATAATTGTTTCCCAATTTTCTAAAATTTATAAACATTTTTTTAAGAAATGAAAGGATATCCAGGAGTACTCAAGAGAGTTCTCTCGGTGCATACAATAGTTTTCTTTATCAGAAGGGCCACACGGCCCCCAATTTTATTGAAGAAACTAGAGTTCTAGGAAAGGCAAGTTATGAGCCTTCTAACCGTTAACCTTTAGGAGCATTCTCAATATTACTCTAGATCAGATTACTCGTGTGAAAACTTTTTGGTACCAAATGCGCGCTCAAGGCTTATTTTACTCGTGTTTGGTACGGGATTATTCTCCAGCTGAGTGTATATATTCGTGCATACCATAAAATGAGCCTTGAGGTTTATTTGGTACCAAAAAGTTTTCCTTTGGAGGCATTTTTGTAGAATTGCCTCGAAAAGTTTTTGCATACATGGTATGAAAATGCCTTCAAAAGTAGTCTATTAGAGACAATCTTATTTTTTGCCTTCAACAATCTATTTTTTGTGGCATTTTAGACTATTTCTTAAATTTTTGAGGCATCATTTACCAAACTGCCTAAAAAAGAACAATTTAAGGCAGTAAAAAAAGTGCCTCCATCGTGGTGCCTCCAATACCCGAACGTGAGGGTGCACGTGTGGACCGTGTGTGGTCTCGTCTTAAGAAACGTACGGGACGAGATTAATCGATTGGGGATACTCAGCTCTATGGATGTGATCACTGAAGTGCTCGTTTTCACTTCAGATCCAGTACGAGCTAGAGCTAGCCAACAAATCCATGCATGCATGTCCGTTAACAAAAACCGAATCCATGCACCCATGAAAGTTTACCGAACTTTGAGTTCGCAGAAGAAAGGTCAAACCATGTAGGGAGTAGAGAAATGTGGTCTTCTTCGTGTTGGGCCAGGTCCCTCCACATGGAGGTGTGTTGGCAGCCCGACGCCAGCCCGTGAAGTCCAACAAGTTTCAACCGTCTTTGATGGTGCAAGTCACCTCAAAAATTATTCTTTCTTTTTATCTCTTACCTACTCGAGGACGAGCAGGAGTTAAGTTTGGGGATGTTGATACATTGCAAATGTATCTATAATTTTTTATGTTCCATGCTTGGTTTTATCCACTTTCTTGTGTTTTGTTCCAACTTTGGAGTACTTTTCATATGATTTCTTGGACTAACCTATTAACAAGAGCCACAGTGCCAGCTGCCTGTTTTCTGCTGTTTTTGGTTCCAGGAAAGTCAGAAAATAAATATTCTCGGAATTGGACGGGATATTTTTCTGGATGTCATCAAGTGCCGGAATACGAGACGGAGAGGGGCCAGGGGGCCACCACACCACCTGGCCGCGTGGCCAGGCCTGGCCCGCGCCAGGGGGTGGTGTGGCCGCTCCCGGCACCCCCTCGGCCTCCCCTTCCGACTATAAGATGCCCTCGGGACGAAAACCCTAAGTACCCGATCAAAAATCCACGAAAGAGTCTGTAGCCGCCGTCATCTCCATCCCTAGATCGGGAGGGATCTGAAGCTCTTCCCGGCACCCTGCCGGAGAGGGGAATTCACCCTGGAGGCCTTCTTCATCACCATGCAAGCCTCCGGTGTGATGCGTGAGTAGTTCATCCTTGGACTACGGATCCATGTAGTAGCTAGATGGCCGGTTCTCCTTCTTTGTTCTTTCATGTCTAGATCTTGTGAGCTCCATTCATGATCAAGATCATCTATTTGTAATTCTGCATGTTGTTTGCAGGGATCCGACGGATATTGAGATGCTATTTCAGATTGATTATTGATTCTATCATGTCTTTGTTATTTGAGATCTTGCATGCTTTCCGTTGTTAGTAGCTATCTTGGCCAAGTAGATGCTAGCAACTCCAACAGTTAGTATTTATGCTCGATAGTGGGTTCATGCCTCTGGTAATCTGGGGAAGTGACATAAATCTCTAAGGTACTAGATGTGTTGTTGCTACTAGGGAGAAAACAACAATCCTTTGTTCATTGAACAATCGTATTGTTTACTTTACACGCAGTTCGTAAAGCAATAATCTGTTGCTTGCAACTTAATACTAGAGGGGGTTCGGATGATAACCTGAAGGTGGATTATTAGTCATAGATGCAGTTGGATGGCGGTCTATGTATAATGTTGTAATGCCCAATCAAGTCTCAAAGGAGTCAAGATGATTAGTATATGCATGTATTGCTTTCTCGGTGTTTGTCAATTGCCCCGCTGTAATTTGTTCACCCAGCATGTTATCTATCTAAGGAGAGCCACCTCTAGTGAACTATGGATCCCGCTCCTTTCTCTTTACATACAATCTACAACTGTTTACTTCTTTGTGTTTACTTTCTGCAAACTTTTACTTCTTTCCATTCGATACGTTTAATCCTTTGTTTACCGCAAAACACGGTGAGATTGACAACCTCATCGCAAGTTGGGGACAAAGTTCTGTGGTTGTGTTGTGCAGGTCTCGACGTTGCTACTAGCACCGGTAGTGCGCCCTGCCAAAGCTCAGCTAGTAACACCTTTGAGGTATTTCCTTACTCCTACTGGTTCGATTAAACCTTGGTTTCATAACTGAGGGAAACTTGCTGCTGTGCTCATCATACCTTCCTCTTGGGGTTCCCAACGAGCTCTACATCAACACCACGCACCAAGCACTTTTTTGGGCGCCGTGTATTGAGCCATCAAGCGATTTTCTGGCGCCGTTGCCGGGGAACGAAGAAGAAGAAACTCCCACGTCAACTACACGCCATTAAAGATTTTCTGGCGCCGTTGCCGGGGAGTCAAGGACATCTTCACAAGGGGAGTCCCTCATAACCAATCTCTTTACTTTGTTGTTTTTGTTTTGCTTAGTTTCTTTTTGCTTTGTTTGCTTGTTTTGTTCTTCAAAAAACCCAAAAAAATTAGTTTTACTTGTTTTGCTTTCTTATTTGAAAACCCCAAAAAAAATGACTACTCTTGAAAACACTAAGTTGTATGACTTTACTAGCACCAACAACAATGATTTTATGAGCACACCTATTGCTCCACCTATGGCTGAAAATACTTTCTTTGAGATAAAACCTGCTTTGCTCAATCTTGTTATGAGAGAGCAATTTTCTAGTATTGGTAATGAAGATGTTGCTTCCCATCTAAATAACTTTGTTGAACTTTGTGAGATGCAAAAGCATAAGGATATAGATGGTGATATTATTAAACTGAAATTGTTTCCTTTCTCTTTGAGAGGAAAAGCTAAAGAATGGTTGAATTCCTTAACTAGGAATAGCATTGATTCTTGGACTAAGTGCAAAGATGCTTTTATTGGAAAATACTATCCTCCTACTAAGATTATATCCATCAGAAGTGAAATAATGAAGTTTAAACAACTTGATAATGAGCATGTTGCCCAAGCTTGGGAAAGAATGAAATCTTTGGTAAAGAATTGTCCCACTCATGGACTGACTGCTTGGATGATCATCTAAACTTTTTATGCAGGATTGAACTATTCTTCAAGGAACCTATTGGATTCAGCTGCTGGAGGTACTTTTATGGCCATCACTTTGGGTGCTGCAACAAAACTTTTGGACAATATGATGGTTAATTATTCTGAATGGCATACTGAGAGAGCTCCACAAGGTAAGAAGGTAAATTCTGTTGAGGAAACCTCCTCCTTGAGTGATAAGATTGATATAATTATGTTTATGCTTGTTAATGGGAAAGCCTATATTGATCCAAATAATGTTCCTCTAGCTTCTTTGGTTGCTCAAGAAGAGCAAGTTGATGTGAACTTCATAAGAAATAACAACTTTGGCAACAATGCTTATGGTAATAATGCTTATAGGAACAATTTTGGTAACAACAATTATAAGCCATATCCTCCCAACAATGGTAATGCTTATGAAAATTCTTACAACAATAATAAGAGTGCTCCTTCTGAACTTGAAGTTATGCTTAAAGAGTTTATTAGTAAACAAACTGCTTTCAATAAAACTATTGAGGAAAAACTCTCTAATGCTGAAAGGAATATAGCATCTTTGGATGAAACTCAATCTACTTTGAATAAAATGGCTGCTAAACCTGAAACTAATTAGAATCCCTTTGCGGCTACTAATGCTATACAAGTAAGAATTGATGAAAATGTTAGACTATTAGCTGAATTACATGCTAAGTGGGAAAGAGAAGATGAAATTGCTAGAAACATTAGTGTTTCTACTATTACCACCACTAGTGTTGAGGCTAGTAATAGTTCTACTACTTTAGATGATAAAGTTGATTTTGATCTTGATGGTTGCAACATCTTTGAAGTTATTAAGTTCCTACAAAAGCTTTCTAAAAGTCCTAATGCTAGTGCTATGAACATGGCTTTTACAAAACACATTACTGATGCTCTCATAAAGATTAAAGAAGAAAAGATGAAACATAAAGCTTCTATTCCTTATGGTTGGGAACCCATCATTAATATGAAAGTGAATGACTTTGATTTCAAAGCTTTGTGTGATCTTGATAGTAGTGTTTCTATTATGCCTAGAAGGATTTATGATATGCTTGATTTGCCTCCTCTTGAAGATTGTTACTTAAATGTCCCACTTGATGCTAATGCTAAAAATAAACTCATGGAGAGTCTTAATGATGTTCTTATTATGGTTAATGATTCCTATGTCCCCGTTGATTTCTATGTTTTGGATGTTGAATACAATGCTTCTTGTCCTATTACTTTGGGAAGACATTTTCTTAAAACTGTTGGTGCCATCATTGATATGAAAGAAGGCACCATTAAATATCAACTCCCACTCAAAAAAGTTATAGAACACTTCCCTAAAAAGAGAGAAAATATTTCTTTTGCTTCTCCTATGAAAACAAAAATTGGTCTTAATGCTTCTTCATTCGAGAACACTTGATTCTTTCTTTGGTTCTTATGCCTAACTTAAAGGCGTTAAAGAAAAGTACTTGTTTGGAGATAACCCAAGAGTTTTAGTTGAGTCTTGGAAGTTATTATCTCTGTAATAACCTCTCCTTATACTTTTTATTTGCTTTTTGTGCCAAGAGTTACCTCTAATGAGAGTGAAGTAATGAATGGGAAAGTTGCTGTTCCGAAACAGATTTCTGCGCTTCACCGTAAAAATTCCTGAGAGAGCTGTGTAAGTCGGATTGAGTTGTAATTTTTTTTTATTCTGCCCCAGGTTGTTATCTAACTTTCGTTAGGTTAACACGTTTTTATTTGAGCAACATAAGATCTTCGAAAAAATTCGTATTTACCTGCTGGTCTGTTTTGACAGATTTTTGCCATTTTCTGCATTTGCTTCTTGTTCGTTCCTTCTTGAGTTCCTTTGGGGAATTGAGCTTTTTGAGGGAAGTGATACAGTAGCTAGTGTTCTAATGGAAGTTTATTTGGTATTAGAACTGACCCTTGAGACTTATTTATCTTAAGTGCACTAATGTTGCTAATGAGATTGTGTGAAGTTTTGTATGAAGGAAAATTTTCAGGTGTATGGAAGGAATGAGTAATGAGATGAAGGATGGACTAAAGCTCAAGCTTGGGGATGCCACGCGTGTCACCCCAAGAAATATCCAAGAAGTACAAGCGTCAAAGCTTGGGGATGCCCAAGGCATCCCCTTCTTCATCAATAAAAATCCCAGGTTTCTTCCAAACGCTTCATTTTTATTGTTTCGTGCACAGTTGTGTTTCTCTTGGAGCGTCTTGTTTTTGTTTTTGTTTTGGTTTTTAGTTTGCTTGGTTTGCTTAGTTTTCTGAATTAGTTGGTTGGACCCCCTCTTTCACACTTTGCTTTGCAAATAGTTTGGTTTGATTTTGGAAAAGAGTAGGAAAGTTCATGCTTATGTGGTAAAAAGAGCTCGTTTTTGACTGTGGCCTATGCTTTGTCATGCCATGCTCGATATTGTTTTGGCTTTATGCTTAGTATTCTTTGTTGTAGCTTGACTTGTTATAAACAATTGAGATTGCTTAATGTGCCTTGGATGAATCATGTGTTGTTTTAGCATATTAAAGCATAGTATAGTGGTATTCTCCTTTGATGCTTTATTTGGGTTGACTTGGCGCATGCTCACACCATGTTATGACTATCTCAAGTCACCATAGCCTTTATGATCCTTTAGTTTTCAACTTGTAGTATCACTTTATGCTTTAATCAATGATGTTTTGTCGCTCTGCATGATTATGGCCATTATTGCTCTCTTAGTTTGTTGCTCCCAGTCTTTTGCTAGCCTCCACAACAAAGTATGAGTTCCACTCATGCATCCAACTCCCTAAACCAAGTTACTCCAAAGAGTCCACCATACCTACCTACTAGCTTATGGTATTCCAAGTATATTCATGCTTTTGTTTACCTTCCACTTGTTATGAGAAAACTAGTGATTAGAGCTCTCACGAACTTGATGGCACACTTTACTTTATTGCCTCTAATAACTTGAACCATTGGGTCCTTCTTTGTTGCGTATATGCTTGCGCTTTATAAGTTGAAATTAGCAGAACCATGTTTCATGGGGAACGCTTTCAACATTGCACTTGTACTTTGTACCCCGCTGATATCATGTTCTTTTGCTTACGGATCCCGGCGGTGTGAAATAAAAGTGGAACTTGTAAGATCATGGAGTTTGTATGTGTGCTAGAGAAACGCCTGGGCCGCTAGCCTAAGCCATGCCTAATCATGGTGGAAACTTGCAGCATCACCATAATGAGCACACTATGAAGCATCCTTAATAAAAACCTATGCAGATAGGAAATAAAAAGATCACTGAGATGCTCATTATCTGCTTGCCTTGTCATTTTGATTATGGAAAAGGTCCCATATCATGTGCAAGGGGTACCCCGTTGGCGGTTCTTAATGATACACATACACTTACAATGACAAGAGCTTACTCGTGACTGAAGTTGAGTAGCATGAGGATCGGTCTTCGTAAGTAAGGGGCATGAGATTTCGGTTTATAACTTGTCAAGCATATCCTCTTAGTTGTGTCACTTTAACCTTAATCACCTTCAAGATGCTTATGATAGGGGCAATGAGAGCTGAAAGCTATAAGTACCATAATTTTTGGAAGCTCTTTATGAGACTTGAATCCCTACTTCCTTTTACAAAAGGCTTTTCTTCCACCATTATATTGAGTCTCCACCTTCTATCTTTATGCACCTACTTTGAGAGCATAGTGGCCATTCTTAGTTCTATGTGCATTGTCCCAAGACTAGTTGATTGATGCATAACTTCTTATTGCTTGTTTGAAACTATTGTATCTAGTCACTCTTATGAACTTTGAAGGTGTTCTATGCATTAATATTTGCTACTCTATTGAGGGACAAGCTGAATACTTTTATGCTATGTTTTCTTTATGTGAAACAAACAAACGTCTTGCAAAGCATTGTTATTCATCAATCTTTTGTTTGTGCCTTTTCATGTTGCATCTTAGTTTCTTTGCTTATTGCTAGAACTTTGTCTTTCATGTTATGATTGAAATACTATGATCCCAGCTTTGAACGTTTTGCAAATATTTTGATCAAGTCTTTGATGGTGCATGTCACCTCAAAAATTCTTTCTTTTTATCACTTACCTACTCGAGGATGAGCAGGAGTTAAGCTTGGGGATGTTGATACATTGTAAATATATCTATAATTTTTGATGTTCCATGCTTAGTTTTATCCACTTTCTTGTGTTTTGTTCCAAATTTGGAGTACTTTTATTATGATTTCTTGGACTAACCTATTAACAAGAGCCACAGTGCCAGCTGCCTGTTTTCTGATGTTTTTGGTTCCAAAAAAGTCAGAAAATGAATATTCTCGGAATTGGACGGGACAAAAGCCAAAGTGCATATTTTTCTGGAAGGGATCAAGTGCTAGAATACGAGACGGAGAGGGGCCAGGGGCCGGCCACACCACCTGGCCGCGCGGCCAGGCTTGGCCCACGCCAGGGGGTGGTCTGGCCGCCCCCAGCACCCCCTCGGCCACTCCTTCCGCCTATAAGTTGCCCTCGGGACGAAAACCCTAGGTACCCGATCAAAAATCCACGAAAGAGTCTGTAGTCGTCGTCGTCTCTGTCCCTAGATCGGGGGGGATCTGAAGCTCTTCCCGGCACCCTGCCGGAGAGGGGAATTCACCCTGGAGGCCTTCTTCATCACCATGCAAGGCTCCGGTGTGATGCGTGAGTAGTTCATCCTTGGACTACAGATCCATGGAGTAGCTAGATGGCTGGTTTCTCCTTCTTTGTGCTTTCATGTTTAGATCTTGTGAGCTCCGTTCATGATCAATATCATCTATTTGTAATTCATACATGTTGTGTTTGCGGGGATCCGATGGATATTGAGATGCTATTTTAGATTGATTATTCATTCTATCATGTCTTTGTTATTTGAGATCCTGCATGCTTTCTGTTGTTAGTAACTATCTTGGCCAAGTAGATGCTAGCAAGTCCAAGAGTTAGTATTTATGCTCGATAGTGGGTTCATGCCTCTGGTAATCTGGGGAAGTGATAGAAATATCTAAGGTACTAGATGTGTTGTTGCTACTAGGGAGAAAAAAACAATCTTTTGTTCATAGATCAATCGTATTGTTTACTTTACACGCAGTTCGTAAAGCAATAATCTGTTGCTTGCAACTTAATTCTAGAGGGGGTTCAGATGATAACCTGAAGCTGGATTATTAGTCATAGATGCAGTTAGATGGCGGTCTATGTATTATGTTGTAATGCCCAATCAAGTCTCAAAGAAGTCAAGATGATTAGTATATGCATGTATTGCTTTCTCGGTGTTTGTCAATTGCCCCGCTGTAATTTGTTCACCCAGCATGTTATCTATCTAAGGAGAGCCACCTCTAGTGAACTATGGATCCCGGTCCTTTTTACTTTACATACAATCTACAATCTTTTACTGCTTTGTGTTTACTTTCTGCAAACTTTTAATTCTTTCCATTCGATACATTTAATCCTTTGTTTACCGCAAAACACGGTGAGATTGACAACCTCATCGCAAGTTGGGGACAAAGTTCTGTGGTTGTGTTGTGCAGGTCTCCACGTTGCTACTAGCACCGGTAGTGCGCCCTGCCAAAGCTCAGCTAGTAACACCTTTGAGGTGTTTCATTGCTCCTACTAGTTCGATTAAACCTTGGTTTCATAACTGAGGGAAACTTGCTGCTGTGCTCATCATACCTTCCTCTTGGGGTTCCCAACGAGCTCTACATCAACACCACGCACCAAGCACTTTTCTGCGCGTCGTGTATTGAGCCATCATGTATTCATCCAGAGGTTCTCAGGTGATGATTTTATCATGTTATTGCTCTATGTGGATGATATCTTGATTGTTGGCAAGAATGTCTCTAGGATTGCTAGAATAAAGAAAGAGTTGAGAAAAAGTTTTTCCATGAAAGACTTGGGTCCAGCAAAGTGTATTCTCGGCATGAGAATTGAGAGAGACAGAAAATCCAACAAGGTGTACTTGTCTCAAGAGAAATATATTGAGAAGGTACTTCGCAAATTCAAGATGGACAAGGCAAAGGAAGTGAGCTATCGACTCGCAGCACATTTCAAGTTGAGTAAAAAATAAATGTCCCTCCAATGAAGAGATGGAAAAGGAAATGCAGAAAGTTCCTTATGCTTCAGCGGTTGGGAGTTTGATGTATGCTATGGTGTGTGATGGCTCAATGCACGGCGCCCAGAAAAATGCTTGATGGCAGTGTTGATGTAGAGCTTATTGGGAACCCCAAGAGGAAGGTATGATGAGCACAGCAGCAAGTTTCCCTCAGTTATGAAACCAAGGTTTAATCGAACCAGTAGGAGCAAGGAAACACCCCAAAGGTGTTACTAGCTGAGCTTTGGCAGGGCGCACTACCGGTGCTAGTAGCAACGTGGAGACCTGCACAACACAACCACAGAACTTTATCCCCAACTTGCGATGAGGTTGTCAATCTCACTGTGTTTTGCGGAAAACAAAGGATTAAACGTATCGAATGGAAAGAAGTAAAAGTTTGCAGAAAGTAAACACAAAGCAGTAAACAGTTGTAGATTGTATGTAAAGTAAAAGGAGCGGGATCCATAGTTCACTAGAGGTGGCTCTCCTTAGATAGATAACATGCTGGGTGAACAAATTATAGCGGGGCAATTGACAAACACCGAGAAAGCAATACATGCATATACTAATCATCTTGACTCCTTTGAGACTTGATTAGGCATTACAACATAATACATAGACCGTCATCCAACTGCATCTATGACTAATAATCCACCTTCAGGTTATCATCCAAACCCCCTCCAGTATTAAGTTGCAAGCAACAGATTATTGCTTTACGAACTGCGTGTAAAGTAAACAATACAATTGTTCTATGAACAAAATGATCGTTGTTTTGTCCCAAGTAGCAACAACACATCTAGTACCTTAGAGATTTATGTCACTTCCCCAGATTACCAGAGGCATGAACCCACTATCGAGCATAAATACTAACTCTTGGAGTTGCTAGCATCTACTTGGCCAAGATAGCTACTAACAACGGAAAGCATGCAAGATCTCAAATAACAAAGACATGATAGAATCAATAATCAATCTGAAATAGCATCTCAATATCCATCGGATCCCCGCAAACACAACATGTATGAATTACAAATATATGATCTTGATCATGAACGGAGCTCACAAGATCTAAACATGAAAGCACAAAGGAGGAGAGACCAGCCATCTAGCTACTACATGGATCCGTAGTCCAAGGATGAACTACTCACGCATCACATCGGAGGCTTGCATGGTGATGAAGAAGGCCTCCAGGGTGAATTCCCCTCTCCGGCAGGGTGCCGGGAAGAGCTTCAGATCCCCCCCCGATCTAGGGACAGAGACGACGGCGGCTACAGACTCTTTCGTGGATTTTTGATCGGGTACTTAGGGTTTTCGTCCCGAAGGCAACTTATAGGCCGAACGAGAGGCCGAGGGGGTGCTGGGGTCGGCCAGACCACCCCCTGGCGCAGGCCAAGCCTGGCCGCGCGGCCAGGTGGTGTGGCCGGCCCCTGGCCCCTCTCCGTCTCGTATTCCGGCACTTGATCCCTTCCAGAAAAATAGGCACTTTGGCTTTTGTCCCGTCCAATTCCGAGAATATTCATTTTCTGACTTTCCTAGAACCAAAAACAGCAGAAAACAGGCAGCTGGCACTGTGGCTCTTGTGAATAGGTTAGTCCAAGAAATCATAATAAAATTACTCCAAAGTTGGAACAAAACACAAGAAAGTGGATAAAACTAAGCATGGAACATCAAAAATTATAGATACATTTGCAATGTATCAACATCCCCAAGCTTAACTCCTGCTCGTCCTCGAGTAGGTAAGTGATAAAAAGAAAGAATTTTTGAGGTGACATGCACCATCAAAGACTTGATCAAAATATTTGCAAAACGTTCAAAGCTGGGATCATAGTGAAAGATAAAGTTCTAGCAATAAGCAAAGAAACTAAGATGCAACATGAAAAGGCACAAACAAAAGATTCATGAATAACAATGCTTTGCAAGACGTTTGTTTGTTTCACATAAAGAAAACATAGCATAAAAGTATTCAGCTTGTCCCTCAATAGAGTAGCAAATATAAATGCATAGGACACCTTCAAAGTTCATAAGAGTGACTAGATACAATAGTTTCAAACAAGCAATAACAAGTTATGCATCAATCAACTAGTCTTGGGACAATGCACATAGAACTAAGAATGTCCACTATGCTCTCAAAGTAGGTGCATAAAGTTAGAAGGTGGAGAATCAATATAATGGTGGAAGAAAAGCCTTTTGCAAAAGGAAGTAGGGATTCAAGTCTCATAAAAAGCTTCCAAAAATTATGGTACTTGTAGTTTTCAGCTCTTATTGCCCCTATCATAAGCATCTTGAAGGTGATTAAGGTTAAAGTGACACAACTAAGAGGATATGCTTGACAAGTTATAAACCGAAATCTTATGCCCGTTACTTACGAAGACCGACCCTCATGCTACTCAACTTCAGTCACGAGTAAGCTCTTGTCATTGTAAGTATATGTGTATCATTAAGAACCGCCAACGAGGTACCCCTTGCACATGATACGGGAGCTTTCCCATAATGAAAATGACAAGGCAAGCAGACAATGAGCATCTCAGCGATCTTTTTATTTGCTATTTGCATAGGTTTTTATTGAGGATGCTTCATAGAGTGCTCATTATGGTGATGCTGCAAGTTTCCACCATGATTAGGCATAGCTTGGGCTAGCGGCCCAGGCGTTTCTCTAGCACACATACAAACTCCATGATCTTACAAGTTCCACTTTTATTTCACACCGCCGGGATCCGTAAGCAAAAGAACATGATATCAACGGGGTACAAAGTACAAGTGCAATGTTGAAAGCGTTCCCCATGAAACATGGTTCTGCTAATTTCAACTTATAAAGCGCAAGCATATACGCAAGAAAGAAGGACCCAATGGTTCAAGTTTATTAGAGGCAATAAAGTAAAGTGTGCCATCAAGTTCGTGAGAGCTTTAATCACTAGTTTTCTCATAACAAGTGGAAGGTGAACAAAAGCATGAATATACTTGGAATAGCATAAGCTAGTAGGTAGGTATGGTGGACTCTTTGGAATAACTTGGTTTAGGGAGTTGGATGCATGAGTGGAACTCATACTTTGTTGTGGAGGCTAGCAAAAGACTGAGAGCGACAAACTAAGAGAGCAATAATGGCCATAATCATGCAGATGGACAAAACATCATTGATCAAAGCATAAAGTGATACTACAAGTTGAAAACTAAAGGATCATAAAGGCTATGGTGACTTGAGATAGTCATAACATGGTGTGAGCATGTGCCAAGTCAACCCAAATAAGGCATCAAAGGAGAATACCACAATACTATGTTTTAATATGCTAAAACAACGCATGATTTATCCAAGGCACATTAAGCAAAATAAATTGTTTATAAAAAGTCATGCTACAACAAAGAATACTAAGCATAAGGCCAAAACAATATCAAGCATGGCATGACAAAGCATAGGCCACAGTCAAAAACAAGCTCTTTTTACCACATAAGCATGAACTTTCCTACTCTTTTCCAAAACCAAACCAAATTATTTGCAAACCAATGTGTGAAAGAGGGGGTCCAACCAACTAATTCAGAAAACTAAGCAAACTAAAAACCAAAATGAAAACGAAAAAGAAGACGCTCCAAGAAAAACACAACTGTGCCTGCAACAATAAAAATGAAGCATTTGGAAGAAACCTGGAATTTTTATTGATGAAGAAGGGGATGCCTTGGGCATCCCCAAGCTTTGACGTTTGTACTTCTTGGATATTTCTTAGGGTGACTCGCGTGGCATCCCCAAGCTTGATCTTTAGTCAATCCTTCATCTCATTACTCATTCCTTCCATACACCTGAAATTTTTCCTTCATACAAAACATCACACAATCTCATTAGCAACATTAGTGCATTTTAAGATAAATAAGTCTCAAGGTTCAGTTCTAACACCAAATAAACTTCCACTAGAACACTAGCTACTGTAGCAATTCCCTCAAAAAGCTCAATTCCCCAAAGGAACTCAAGAAGGAACTAACAAGAAGCAAATGCAGAAAATGGCAGAAATCTGTCAAAACAGACCAGCAGGTAAAGACAAATTTTTCCGAAGACCTTCTCTTGCTCAAATCAAAAAGTGTTGAACTAACGAAAGTTATATAACAACCTAGGTCAGAACCACAAAACATTACAGCTCAATCCGACGTACAGAGCTCTCTCAGGAATTTGTACGGTGAAGCACAGAAATCTGTTTCGGGACAACAACTTTTCCAATCATTACTTCACTTCATTAGAGGTTACTCTTGGCATAAAAAGCAAATAAAAAGGATAAGGAGAGGTTATTACAGAGGTAATAAATTCCAAGACTCAACTAAAACTCTTGGGTTATCTCCCAACAAGTACTTTTCTTTAACGCCTTTAAGTTAGGCATGAAAATTTGAGAAGATGCTCTCATAGGAAATACGAATTGAAGTAAAAGAGAGCATCAAGAAGAAAATTCAAAACACATTTAAGTCTAACCCACTTACTATGCATAGGAATCTTGTATGCAAATGAATGCACAAAGAACAAAGTGACAGACATAGGAAGATAAAACAAAAGTAACTTCAAAACTTTCAGCACATAGAAAGGTGTTTCATTACCAAAAAAACTTCTACAACCATATTTTCCTCTCTCATAATAATTTTTAGTAGCCTCATGAATAAACTCAGCAATATAACTACCACATAAGGCATGCTTTTCATGATCTACAAGCACTAGAGTTTTATTATAAACATTTTCAAAAGAATCCTCGGGAACATAACATTCACCCTCCTTTGATAAGCATGGGGGACAATCAAATAATGTAAGGGATAAAGAGTTACTCTCATTAGAAGGTAGGCATGGGTAGATCCATTCTTCCTCCTTTTGTCCAGCACTCTCCTCCTCTTTTTCATCTAATGAGCTTTCAGGTTCAGCAATTTCTTCTTCCATGGAGGTTCTAGCAGGCGGTGGTTCATCTATTACCTTAGCAGTCATAAAACTGTTCCAAAATAGGAAACTGAGTGAGCTATCCATAATGAAATAGTGATTGGAGCAAAGCTAGTCATAAAGGCAACTTAAGAAAGGAACCATTTTTTTTGTGTTTTTCAAATAAGAAAGAAAAACAAGTAAAACTAATTTTGTGTGTGTTTTTGAAGAACAAAACAAGCAAACAAAGCAAAAAGAAAACTAAGCAAAACAAAAACAACAAAGTAAAGAGATTGGTTATGAGGGACTCCCTTTGTGAAGATGTCCTTGACTCCCCGGCAATGGCGCTAGAAAAATGCTTGATGGCTCAATGCACGGCGCCTAGAAAAATGCTTGATGGCGGTGTTGATGTAGAGCTCGTTGGGAACCCCAAGAGGAAGGTATGATGAGCACAGTAGCAAGTTTCCCTCAGTTATGAAACCAAGGTTTAATAGAACCAGTAGGAGCAAGGAAACACCCCAAAGGTGTTACTAGCTGAGCTTTGGCAGGGCGCACTACCGGTACTAGTAGCAACGTGGAGACCTGCACAACACAAACACAGAACTTTGTCCCCAACTTGCGATGAGGTTGTCAATCTCACCGTGTTTTGCGGAAAACAAAGGATTAAACGTATCGAATGGAAAGAAGTAAAAGTTTGCAGAAAGTGTAGATTGTATGTAAAGTAAAAGGACCGGGATCCATAGTTCACTAGAGGTGGCTCTCCTTAGATAGATAACATACTGGGTGAATAAATTACAGCGGGGCAATTGACAAACACCGAGAAAGCAATACATGCATATACTAATCATCTTGACTCCTTTGAGACTTGATTGGGCATTACAACATAATACATAGACCGCCATCCAACTACATCTATGACTAATAATCCACCTTCAGTTTATCATCCGAACCCCCTCCAGTATTAAGTTGCAAGCAACAGATTATTGCTTTACGAACTGCATGTAAAGTAAACAATACGATTGTTCTATGAACAAAGGATTGTTGTTTTCTCCCTAGTAGCAACAACACATCTAATACCTTAGAGGTTTCTGTCACTTCCCCAGATTACCAGAGGCATGAACCCACTATCGAGCATAAATACTAACTGTTGGAGTTGCTAGCATCTACTTGGCCAAGATAGCTACTAACAACGGAAAGCATGCAAGATCTCAAATAACAAAGACATGATAGAATCAATAATCAATATGAAATAGCATCTCAATATCCATCGGATCCCCGCAAACACAACATGTATGAATTACAAATAGATGATCTTGATCATGAACGGAGCTCACAAGTTCTAAACATGAAAGCACAAAGGAGGAGAAACCAGCCATCTAGCTACTACATGGATCCATAGTCCAAGGATGAACTACTCACGCATCACACCGGAGGCTTGCATGGTGATGAAGAAGGCCTCCAGGGTGAATTCCCCTCTCCGGCAGGGTGCCGGGAAGAGCTTCAGATCCCCCCGATCTAGGGACAGAGACGACGGCGGCTATAGACTCTTTCGTGGATTTTTGATCGGGTACTTAGGGTTTTCGTCCTGAAGGCAACTTATAGGCGGAAGGAGAGGCCGAGGGGGTGCTGGGGTCGGCCAGACCACCCCCTGGCGCGGGCCAAGCCTGGCCGCGTGGCCAGGTGGTGTGGCTGGCCCCTGGCCCCTCTCCGTCTCGTATTCTGGCTCTTGATCCCTTCCGGAAAAATAGGCGCTTTGGCTTTTGTCCCGTCCAATTCCGAGAAAATACATTTTCTGACTTTCCTGGAACCAAAAACAGCAAAAAACAGGCAGCTGGCACTGTGGCTCTTGTTAATAGGTTAGTCCAAGAAATCATAATAAAAGTACTCCAAAGTTGGAACAAAACACAAGAAAGTGGATAAAACTAAGCATGGAACATCAAAAATTATAGATACATTTGCAATGTATCAGTGTGCACATGGCCTGACATTGCTCAAGCAGTTAGTACTGTGAGCAGATTTATGTCCAATCCAGGAAAACCACATTGGGAAGCCGTGAAGTGATTTTTGAGGTATCTCCGGAGCAGCACTAATATGAAGCTTTGCTTTGGTGGTAGTGAGCCTAAGCTGATTGCATATTCAGATTCAGACTTGGCTGGAGATGTTGATGGAAGGAAGTCTACTTCAGGTTATTTGATTACCCATTCAGGGGGAGCAGTGGCATAGCAAAGCAGGTTGCAAAAGTGTGTGGCGCTGAACACAACTGAGGTCGAGTTCATTGCAGTAACTGAGGCGAGCAAGGAGCTATTGTGGCTGAAACGATTGGCTTGTGAGCTTGGTTTTGAGCAAGACAAGTATGTGTTGTTTTGTGATCACCAAAGTGCCATTCACCTGAGTAAGAATGCAAGTTTTCATTCGAGGTCGAAGCATATTGATGTTCGCTATCATTGGATTCGAGATGTGCTAAATTCCAAGCAAATGCAAATTGAGAAGGTGCACACAGATGACAATGGGGCTGATATATTGACCAAGGTGGTGACAAGGGGAAAGCTCGAGGTATGTCGTCGGCTCGCTGGCATGACTGTCGGTTGGCAGTGAGACCCTCGATGATGTCGGGAGGGGGAGTTTGTTGGGCCAGGTCCCTCCACGTGGAGGTGTGTTGGCAGCCCAACGTCAGCCCGTGAAGTCCAACACGTTTCAACCGTTGATCGATGTTCGTATCTAACGACTGAGGTGCTACTTGAGAGAGGAGTATAAAAGAAAACCCTAGCCACCCTTGGTGGCTGTGGGTGGGGGCAAAGTGAGCAAGTGAGAGAAGCAAGCCATCGTGGCTGCTGCTGAGAGAGAGTGAGAGAACACACAAGAACACCACAACCTAGTGAGAAGAGAGGAAGAAGAAGGAGAGGCGATTTCTGTCCAGATTTCTGAGATCTGACTGATTTGTCTTCAAGCTAGTGTTTGAAGGCTCAAGGGTGCTTGGATTGACTCCAAATTTGGTGAGCTCGTTCCTTGCTTTGAGTACTTCGATATGGTTAGCTGGTTTGAGGTCTGGGTCAGTGTAGCTTCAGATTTGGAAGCGGTTTATTTAGTTCGAACTGCTGCAGTTTTAGCACAGAGCAGTTTTGGTAGACGAACAGTTTGGGCAGGCAAACGGTGTCTGATTGACCTGAAATTTGGTGTGTATGTTGGGTACTCGTATGTCAGCTTGTCTACCAAGTTTGGTGCTGATTGGATCTGCGGTTTAAGAGCAGTTTGCTGATTACCAAAGGGGACAGAAACTGAGATACTTTGCTTTGCTGTAATCTTTCTCTCAAGTGGTTGTTGTTGTTGTTGTTGCCGGTTGGCAACATGCTGAGTGTGTTGTACATCTCTAGATATTCTAGAGAAGACTCTGTACCTAGGTTGCTCATAGTGAAGCTCTCGTGGACCGGTTGGTCCGCACCCGTGGGTTTTTCCTCCTCACCTTGAGGAGGTTTTTTCACTGTAACTTGTGCATGTGCTTGTTGTTTTATTTCCACTGCATATCTGTTGATTAAAACTATCCTCGAAAGTTCACCTCAGGCTGGAGCGTGGGAGGTTGTGTCTATCTCCTCCTCCTACCCCCAACACTTCGTGCATGCAACAAAAATTTCTCGTCCATAGTTTCGTACTACTATTAGCTTGTCGCATATATATATGTGGATTACAAGTGGCATTCGTATACTGTAGGTTTTCATGCTTGCATGTTATCTTATCGGAAAACTCCATTCTACCTAGGAACGCGACAACAGTCCGTTTCACAAATCACAACCGGCCCTATCCACATGCCTAGAAACTTGCATGCATAGCATACGGTCAGTAGTAGTAGAAGAATAGAATACGGTGTTTGTTCGCTATTCTAACCAGCTCCACCACGATCGTGCACGTCTCCGAACCACAGGTTTGCCACACGAACACGATCAGCAGACCTTGCCGCTCTCCACGACCACGAAACCAATCAGAGGTCAGTCCACTCCAAACCAGAACCGGAACCGGAACCAGATGCTTGTTTGGACTTGGGTCGCCGAGAACGCCAAAGGAGACAAACGACACCATTCTCCAGGTCCATGCATGCAATGCATGGACGCGCGCACCATGGACCAATCCGAGATCGCGCACTTAAACGGCAGGGCCGGCGCGTCGCCTACCTGCCCGGCACCCCAGCCAGGCAGCCAGCGAGGAGAGGACACGACCGGTGCGTGCGTGGCGCCGTGCATGCGCGCGACGACGACGAACCGCACCTGCCGTCCAGCCACGTCCGGTGGCACGGCGCACATGCAAGCCGTGCTGCCCGGGCGGTAGGGTGCCACCCGCGCCGCACGACGGGCGACTTTGTCTGGCACTCCGTCCGGCGCCCGGCCGAGTCAAGAATCCCCAGGTTTTCCCACGCGCCCAACCGACAGATCCGTTCCCGAGCATCGTGGCCTGTCGCGCCGTTCCTTCCGTCCCTGCTCACTGCTTGCTCCGGCTCCTCTTTCTCTCGCCTCGCCTCGCCAGAGCACAGCTTCCTTGAACTTTCGCCGGAAACTTTGTGTGTTCGGTTCTGGAACCAAAGAGGATGGAATGCAATGATTCCATTCCGACGTTATGGGACGGTTCCGACCTCGTGTTCGGTTCGGAAAAAATGGAGAAACGGAATGGTTCCAAATTCTGTTCGGTTCGGACCAAAATATGTAACGGAATGGCTAGATTTTTACCCATAATTGACTTTTTTGTCCAAAACTTAGTAGCTAACAGCTAAACAGGAATCATCTTATATCAAAATCGGAATAACATGAGCCAAATCGGATGAATAGAGACAAGATCTGATGAAATAGCTAGCAGCAACCGCCGGCAAATAGTCCAAATCGAACCATGGCTAGCGAATGTGCTAGCAGCAACCTGCGCGTGCTCGCCTGCTACGCCGGATTAGCTAGCAGCAACCTGCGAGGCTGCGCGTGCTCGCCTGCTGAGCCAAATCAAGCTAGCTAAGCCGCGCGTCCTGTGCGCCGCCGCCGCCTGCGCGTCCTGCGCGCCACCGCTGCCGCCTGCATGCGCTCCCGCCCGGCCCGCCCTTGCCGCTCCCGACCCGCGTGCTTGGGCCCTGGCCGCCGCGCCGCCGTGTGCCTGGCAGCTTGCCTAATTTCCGACGATGGGAAGGAGTTGGAGCCTAATTATTTTCATGCCATGATTATGCGTGGGTTAGCGAGGCGTTCCTCCCGGTGTTCCACGTATTAGAGGAATATTCCGTTTATAGGGACTACTCGATTCTATTTCTCGCATCAAACCAAACACAAGAATGGGTTCTGGGTACGAAACAAACCTATTCCGTTCCACAAATTCTAGAACCGAACACACCGATCGATCGACCGAAGGGTTCACAGGCTGCAGAGGTGTGTTTGTGTATGGTAGATCTTGTCGCCGGAGCGTCGGACCAGAGGGCGGCAGCGGGAATCTTTGGACGGCCGCGCGCGGGTCTCAACGCTCAACATGGTCAAATGCGCTCAAGGCTTATTTTACTCTTGTTTGGTACGGGATTATTCTCCGGCTGAGTACATCCGTGCATACCATAAGGGCATCCACAGCGTTGCCTAAGCTAAATACCTGTAGAAATCAAATTTAGCATCAAAGACAAATATGGCAGCAACTGCACAGCGTTGCCGTCGCCAAGTTTCTGTAGTGCGGACCCATCACTGAATAAAACTAGGGAAAAAAAGGTCTTCTCTCTCGCAACTTCCAGGGCCTTCGCGCGACGCCATGGAAAAAATCCCCTTTCCAGTCCAAATTACCTCCGTCGATCTGGCTCTCCTTGTCTGCCCTTTTCTTTGGCTCCCACATCCGAAGATGATGGATCCTAGCAAAGGGTTTGCAGCTGTGGGCGAGCGGCGAATCAGAGACGAGCGGCGGCGGCGAGCGACTCGAGCAGTGGCGACGAGCGGCGATGCGCGACTCGAGCGGCGGCTTAGATATGAGGGACGATGCGCGACTCGAGCGGCAGCGCGGAGACGAGCGGCCGCATGGCCCAGTCGCAGCCGCCGATGCACTCACGACGACCCCGCTTGGCCAGGCGAGGCGAAGGCGTACGCGCGTCCAGGAGGAGCCGACCATACGCAAGACCAGCCCGGAGCCAATCGCTCGTCGCCCACATGTCCAGTGCGGTGCAAATAGCACAGATGCAAGTAATACAGGTTTGCTAAATGATCTATTCCCATAGCTTCTTTGTGTGCTATTTTTCTCAACGATGAATACATGCTTCTCTATGTGCTGTTGTGTATCACTCGCATATAATTTTGTTGAATCACATCTGTTCTGCAATTACTGGTTTAATTCATGTTGAAAATTGAAACTTCCAGCCGTTGGCAGTTGGGAGAAGCCGTTGGTAGCTAGGAGAGATCTTGTATTATATTGTGAGGAGGGGATTTGGCATCGAAGCAACTAGTTGCTTCGGTTCCTCTTTTGGCTGTTTGGGAACTATGCCCACAATGTGGGCAACTAGTTCCAAAAGCTAAAAAGGCAAAATAGAACTAGTTTTGGTACAACGCTGTGGGTGCCCTAAGCCTTGAGTTGTACTACTACTGTACTATCGATCGAATTGATTGTATATACTCCTATAGCATGTTCAATTCAGGGTGCTGGGTTCGGTACTGTTCCGGTTTTGGTTGCTGGTTTTGGTTTTAGCTGATCGAATCTTACCTGAGAGAGAGAGGTTTAAGTAATGTTTGACTCTGTTCAAGTTGTCACCACTGGTATACGGTACTAGTTTGGTACGGCTTGTAACGGAATAGAGGCCAGTCACGGATACAAAGGGTTGACTAATCAACATTGCCAATGCATTGTTGTGTCAGCATCTCATGAGTGTATTTTACCTAATGTTCTCTTGGAACATTTTATTAGCTTAACCAAATGTACCGTTTGTTGTGATCGATGTTTTTGACATGGTAGATAATTGCCCCACGAGTTCATATTTGCAGCTTGTAAAATCAACAAATATTTGCATGTGGGAGCCTATTAGTATTCTTAAATGGTTTGTAGGAGAGTCGCAGAGTGCCTCGACCCACATCCACCGGCCATGGCAACTTGGAAGGACATGGCGATCTAGATCTCCGAATATATATAATGTGTTACGCCTGTTTTAGTTTGTTGACAGCCTGGAAGCTTCGGGGGTTTGAATGAGATCATTTGCAAACCCGTACCGCAAGACCCAACTCTCCTACCCCCCACAGCTCTTCTCCCTTCCTCTCTCTTCTGAGCGAACCCCAGGCTTCACCGGCCCGCCCCCGAGCCCCTTTCGCCGATGTCGCCGGTTGGAGGTGGCAGAGGGGTGGTGCCGGAGTAGATAGGGTAGGTAGGTGTAGTGGCCATGTGCCGGTAATGGGCAGTTTGCCCATTGATCGAAGCGGTGGCCTAGATCTCTGCAGCAAGATCTGGGGTTTTCTTGGCTGGCTCGTCAGCGTTCTTCTGGTCAGCAACAGACCGGAGGCGAGGGCGGTTGCGAAGGCTTCGTCAAATAAAGCTGCTGGTGCTGTTGTTGTGCTGTGGCTGCGAGATCTAGTCTGTTTGCTGGCCGGCCGTGGTGGCGAGGGGCAATGGACTAGATCTGGTGGGCGACGACAGGACAAGGCGCCTTCGAGCTACTCCATGGCGCATGGGGGCGGCGTCAGGAGGTCGTCGAGGTCCCTCTCCCATGATGCTCCTGTGGTTGGAGCTAGTGTTGAAAGGTGTTGCTCTGGCGGCTCGAGCATAAAAGGCTCTGGTTCTTCTTCGGTGGTTTGTCGATGCAAAGTCCCCTCCCCTCTTCTCGGCCGGCCGCGGTGGCGAGGGAGAATATGCCAGCGGACTTTGCTTGCTGCTACTGAAGAAGAAGGGGGCTGTCTGGTCGATCCAGACGGCGATACTGCGACCTCTCCGGCGATCTCCAAGCGGAGGCTTTTTGCTAACCGCTATCTCTGGCCATGGCATTGGCCTCGCTGTGCTCGTGTGCCTGTTGAGCCCGAGCTTCTCAAACCGCCAAGGGCGGCCAATCTTCTACCTCCGCGCGGCGCTCAACATTGCAGCTGTTCCAAGTGGTTTTGTCCCCGGCGCCGGAGGCGACGGCCGTGTAAGGAGGCGAGCTTCGTGCGGGATGCAGGGATCGGATCGTGTTTTGCGTCAACCTGCAGGGTGCTTGTTGTAATTCTCAAGATGATGTCTGTAATTTGCATTTTCTTTTGGTACCTGTTGTAAAATGTATCTACCGCATCACTCGCAGTATCTAGGTCCTTCGGGACATATTCCAGTTTAAAAAAAAAAGCAAACTCGTACTGCTGACTAACTAGCCAGACGGAAGTACATTAAATGTTCCATTCGTTACTCCCTACATTCTAAAATAAGTGACTTGAGACTATATCTAAATCTGTATGTATATACATACCAAAACGTTAAATATATACGAATTTAGATAAAAAAAAGTCACTTATTTTGAAAACGAAGGGAGTATGTGAAATGCATCGGGAGAACGCAACATCTGAATGCGAAAAGCTGCGGGGAAGATATGACATATTCCGGACGCCGGTTACATGCTACCTTTATACTCCCTCCGTTTCAAAATATAAGATGTTTTAGCTTTGTGAATGAAGTGCATGTAGACCTCTTTTAGTGTCTAGGTTCATCTAGGTTTAGAGTGAACCTAAACACAAAAAGGGGTCGATACACTCTCTTCACAAAGTTAAAACATCTTATATTTTGAAACGGAGGGAGTATTTACTAGTGCATTTTTTTTAAATACGACGATATACGGCCTTTATATTTACTAGTGCATTTTTTTAAAATACGACGATATACGGCCTAGACAAAAAGAAAAGAGAGAAATTGGCACTACAGGAATGGCGGTCTACGCCGGCGGGAAATTGGCACTACAGGAATGGCGGTCTACATCGGGGCCGTCGGCGTAGACCGCGACCAGGCCAGCCTCTCCAAGCAGTCGTCGGTGTAGAATTGCTCTCGGTGTAACATAACTATGCCGACGGCTGCCCTCGACGTAGCCTACGCCGACGACTGCCCTCGGCATAGTTATTTTTCTTTTTACCTCATTAATTTTTGAAAAATCATAACTAAATCATTCCAATTTTAAAAAATACAAATAATTTATCAAAATTTGCAAAAAAAAGATCTATCTATCTACACTCAAATATTACACATTTGTAAATAAAAATTAAGTGAAACATAAAACATTACCTATAGTATGAAACAGGCATAAAAAATTCAAAAACGATCCAAATAATGCGAAACCTTCGCGTGGTGTCATATTATATGATATAGTTGTAAGAAAAAATATAAAACTTGGTATATTAATTATGTCTCAAAAAACCTTAACAAAATGACATATCTCATTCGAGGTTTCCTGACTTTCGGGTCAATGACCAATGTTATGCCTAGAATCAATGCATAGTTTGTGATAATGTGTCCATATTGTGTATGCATGTGCATCATGGGATGCCAAACAATATTGCAGAAGGAAGTTTTCCTTTTGGTCGCACCAAAAGGCCATTTTCTATTTTCCAAACGCAAAAAACGGGGGAGGGGGGGGGGAGGGAGGGGGGGTGTGAAGGAACCACCAAATGACTAATTCAAAATGCTACCACCCTGTTTTTCAAAAATACTAGACCACTTTACATAAACAATATCCCAACAGAGAGATCTCAAACCTTTTCGTCCATCCCTGGTAAAAAAAAGACAAATTCCTACTGAATCGGTAGGAAGTGGGTCAGATATGAACAACGGATACATGATCTGATGCTCATAATCTTTTACAAAAACCATTTTTAGGTTCAAAATATGCTATTTCCTCAGAGATCCACTTCAAGTTTAGCGAGTCTTAGCCCCGAGCTAAGAATCTCCATGTCCGCCGTTCGACAAAGTTTGAGGATAGTTTAAAACGGACATAAGAAATTCAGAAACGATCCAAACAATGCAAAACCTTCACATGGTGTTATATTATGTGACATAGTTGGAAGGAAAAATATCAAACTTGGTATATTGATTGTGTCTCAAAAAAACTTTCATAAAATGACCTATCCCATTCGACGTTTCCTGACTTTCAGGTCAAATGACCAATGTTATGCATAGAATCAAGGTATAGTTTATGATAAACTTATTTGTAGGTTCACAATATGCTATTTCATCAGAGACCACTTCAAGTTTTCCGAGTCCCAATCCTGAGCTAAGAATCTTTATGTCTGCCGTTTTAAACGGGCAAATGAAATTATGGCTGGAATCACATCATAGTTTGTGATGAGTTGATATGGATATTATATTTGGATTGCTATCATTTTTTGATCAATTTAGACATATTATTTGTCAAAATCCAATTTACGGATTTAAAGATATTAATTATTCTATATTAAATAGAAAAATACAAAATAAAAAAATCGTTATATTTTTATTTGAATTCAATAATATTTTTACTTATTCATCATTGTTTACTTAAATAATTATTTGTAATTTCAAAAAATACAAACATGTGACATGCTGATATAAGAGTTTATATGATTGATACCATAGTATTGACAACAAGGTATAAATTGCTTTGCCGGACCGATTGTGAAGGAACGAACATGTTAAGTGTGCTGGGGGTGGAGTAGTGAGGATGGGTGACCAACCGGAAAGTTTGACCAAGACTGCAATTTGATCAAAGATTAAGTGTAATTAGTGTTAAAAATGTTCCAAGTGCTGTGATTAACGAGTCAAACAATTCAAACATTAAAAAAATAGAGAAAGAAATTTGAAAAAAAATTGATCTTTTTTTAAATTTTTTTTGCACCCGGCCATTAGACTATGCCGACGGCTGCTATGCCAAGGGCAGCCGTTGGTGTAGCCTATGCCGACGGCTTTTTGATACGCCGACGGCCTCTATGCGCTCCGCCGAGGGAGATTTTTGCCGAGGAGCTACGCCCTACGCCGACGGGGATCCGGGCTACGCTGACGGCTTTTGGCTCTAGGTGTAGCATGCCGTTCCTATAGTGTGGAACTATGTATTTCTATGAACAGTACAAATCCAGTCCTTATATCGTTACTTCATCATTTGTCATTTTCGCACAAGTTAGATACTTTAGTATTTTATTTAAAACTTGACATGCACATACCTGCATATATTCTCTACACTCATGATTTATACCGTATGTGTTGTTCATTTAATAGTATTTTACTGATTTTATTTTCAAAAAGGATACACGCTCACCCAATTTCACCAAATCCACATCTCATATTCCATATTCCCGGTGTTACAATTAGGAAACGCTTCAAAGGGTTGTAGTTGAAAACCAAGAATCCTTTTGTCCAGCCAATATTAACCATATATATTAATCTATAATTAAGAGTATGTCTAGGCGTAAATCAACAGAGAAAACCGTATGCCTTAATCAATGGTGCTACCCATCTGATATTAAGGATATTATAACCGGAGCATATAGGAGCTCTCTCAGACCATTAGCGTTTCTGACCGTCCGATAATTGTTCCTACAAAATCCAGTCCGTTTGATTTTCTCTCAACCCACAATGGACCAAATATCCTGAGAGCAGCTACTCTGCGTATCAAATCGTCCCACTCAGGTTAACTGAGTCTAAAATCTGCACTAATACCTAACTGGGCCAGAGAAATACGGTCCGGCCTTTGGATTGCAGAGTCCATTGTTTGGTTGGGAATAGGAGAAGATGTGGCATGGGATGACACCCGGGGGATGCATCTCTCCCTAATAGTATCGTTTTTCAAACCTTCGAATTTCTTATTCTCTTCAGCTTTATGATATTTTTGGGCACGCATCATTTTTTGCTCCCGCACGTGAATCTGTCCCATGATGTTTATGTAGTCAAAGAAGTAGACCTACCGATGGAAGTTATTTTGAAGCAAGCCACTAGGAAGCCTCCATTGCCGAAGCAGCCGAGCAGAGTGACTTCCGGTGGTGAAGCTCTTCATATCATCGACACGGTTCGCGTTATTTGCACTTTGCCCACTCCACCCATTCACTATGCGGATAAGCATAAATCCATGCTCTATTCTCCATTGACTAGACACTATTTACTTAGGTATAATGTAATCAACCTCCATTACCCTATTTAAGAACATGTATAAGTATATTGGGCTAGACTAATATTGAGCTATTCAGTCAGTTTTTTCAATAGAAACCCATAACTAATACACAGTGTGGGAAGCCACGAACTGATTTCAACAACCTGCCAACTACGGGAGTAGACTCGAAGATTCAGGATGATTACGTCAGCGTTTAAGGAGGCGTTAAATGTGTAGTTCTTCAATACAATGATGACAACTATCGTGCGCAGCTCGCCGGTGATGAGTCACGAAGGTGCCTTTACTATTACTTTGCTTGTCCCCTTCAGTTTATAGCCCTATATATTCTTTCCTTGCCTCACGCTTTGTCCATTCCTCTTTCGCCCTCCGGAAACAACAATTCCTATAGAAACAGTTGTGTGGTAGGTTGTTTTTCTTTTCTCAGACGTGGCCCAGACCGATTATAAAAAGAATTTGATCATGCCGAGAAGATCGCATTTCTTTTTCTACCCTACAAACTCCCCCTTTCCACCTGTAGGTTGTATCCTTCATTCTGCATAATGCCCTAAATTTCGAAACAATGCAGGTTCTCTACACCCTGGTCTGATTTAATTAGATCAGTCAATTATTGGAATCTATCTGATATACTAGACTGGTATTTTTGTCTGACAATTTGCATGTATGACGTCACGGTAAATTATTTCTACTTCCATGCACCTCTTTTTTTCTTAATTAGTATCCATTACCAACAATATATTTACCTAATAAATGGGCGCGGCAACGCGCGGCCTACATGATCTGGTAAAATATCAATGCTAAAACACCGAATGGCTCCATACTCCTATTTAGCCATAAGAAAATATGAGAGGGCATACATTCAACAAAGATGTAATCTTAAAATGATGGCCAAGGTGATATTTTAAACTAATGGCATATGCCTGGCTTTAAATTAATAAAGCTCCTGATGACTGATGGAAGATGTTGAAGAAATAACTTGCAAGGCGTAAAAAAAACAAGCAAACAAATAATAAGAGAGGCAGACAACTTAATTGTGGAGGTCTTCATCTACCAAAGCAAGATATATAAGCTAGACGGGATGGATCAGAACTTGAAGTGGAAGTTGGTCATCGAAGGAAGATCACGCCTTCGCCAACCAGAATGATCGGCCTATGTCGTGATGTCATTCGCCTCCGCCACTAAAGAGGACTCATGTCATCTCTCAGTTGCTCTAAGATCATATACAATACAAGATCCGTAGAAAAAGTGCTTAGAAAAATTAATCGGTTTTTGATTTAGCACATGTGTTTATTTATACAAATAAGGTCTAGTGCTTAAGAAAAGGCTTAGCTTATTTTTCTAATCACCGCTCTAAGCACGCGTACTAAGGGACTGAACTACCAGCCGATAGAGTCACTCAGCCTCGAGCATGAAACAAGTGAATGCCATGACAATTATTGGGGGTCGGCATTTAGCCGTCTTACCAGGTCGAGCTTAGAGTAAGAACAACTTCACAATTGTCTCCCACATTACACTCACGTTGGTCTTGTCGTAAGCATAGGATGCGACGTGTAAGAAGAATCAAGGCCGATCCATAGATTTTGGCGGTCCTAGGGCAACACGACACCAAATGCCCCTCGTTTAAAGTGGCGAAGTTTCACTAAGTCAAGAGGAGGGGGAAATGGCCCCCCTATTTCAAAAAAAATGCTTAAATATATCTTTCCAAAAATTAGTATTAAGCATAATTAGCATTATTAGGCCTCTAAACAATTATATAATTCGTACATTTAATAGATCCATGATCTTTGGAATCTCGGTAGAGACATTCGAAACTACTTATTTCTATTGATCGGGCAAACTATTTACCATGATACTTATTCCTATCAATTTCATCTTGTGTACATGTGTATATACATATGTACCTCTAGAATTAATCAGAGAACAAAATTAATAGGTTGAGCTCATATTAAGAACAATTTCGAATTTGTCCCATATTACACTCACGTTGGTATTGTCGTAAGAATAGGATGCGACGTGTAAGAAGAATGTACGACAACACAAGAGAAGAGAGGCAACATGATCTTCAGGGCCGACATTTCCCATGGAAGAAGACCAGGCTTTCAATGCCACACCATCATTCTCTATTGTTAGAGAGAGGAATATGATCATCATCTCACCCAGCAAGGGAATCATGGTCGATGAAAAGAGACACAACATGAGGGCAAAAAGAAAGCAAAGATGTATTCAGCAGAAATTGGCAAGTCATGGTGTAGTTGATGTTGACGAAACAGGGCTCTTCCACAACCAGGGCTCTTCCACAACCAGACATCCACCAATCATGGCACAACTCACTCTTAGACCCTAATTAAGCTCTCGAGATGGTGCTTCAAGAAGGGGACAACACCGACGCACTACCGCCAGCTAGTCTGGGATAAATTTAGAGTTTTCACCTTGGTGCATTGTAGGATCATAGGAACTTCGTTGATGCCTCCATGAAGGTAGACAATGGCTGCAAGCATCAATGCAGTCATGGCTGTAAAAAAGTCCGAGATTTCTCTCATAGCCCCGTACTCAAAGCACAAGCACTATTGCATTGCTAACCCGTTGCTAGAGGCATCTAGGGACTAGGTATGGGACCCGCACCCACCGCTATCTCGCCACATGCATGACCGAGGAGGCCAACCAGCCTTTGTGCTCCAGTTGCAGCTGAGTTAGCACCGCATACCTATTTCGGTGTCGTCGCCTCGGATTCCTGCCCTCAGAGCCATGACGGGACTAAATCCCCACCACCACATTGATCAGCGACCACATAGTCTTGTGTGCCTCTAGTGGCGGAGAAAGGTGGCAACAACAGGACTAGGGTTTCACAATTAAGCCACCCATGAGGGAGGCACAGGGCAAGGGTTTTCTCCTAGAATATTTAGTTCATATCCTCCTCGAAATAGGATTTAAACCCCGCTATATTAATATAACAACCAACCGATACAACTGCGAGATCATTGCTCGGGCAAACATCACAACTCAAGACCAAAAGAAACAAGAAAGAAAAAGAAGAGAAAACAATGCCTACACCGACGGTTCAACGAAAACAGAGATGACAAGCAACCATTGCGCCCTCCGGAGAAATACCACCATGTTCCTTGCACTCCGAAGTGTCGCATATCAAGCAACAACTTCGGGAAGAGAAGCGACGATGTCGACGCTGCTGCCCAGACCGGACCTAGGGTTTCCCCCGGTACGCATCCTAGGGTTTCTCCTGATATGCTACGAGGAATGTGGAAGAGGTGCACCCGATGCCCTCTAGGAAGGTCGGTGACACCCGCTAGTAACACCGTGTTGAAGTCGAGACGACAGAGATTTCTCTGACCCCTAAAAAACCATGCCCCAGATGCTCTGTCTTGCTCCACCAAGCCTGCCACCCAGCAGCACACACCATCATAGTCTTGCAATCACCACCGTCATCTCACTGTGGCCGACAATGCAAGTTTGGTAGGACCGAGGGGAAGGAACTCGGACGAGGGACAACAATGCAGTAGCATGCGGGAGGGTAGTGCTTCCACCCAGGGCCGGTCCTGAGATTTTGGGGGCCCGATGCGGGACTAAAACCTAAGGCCCTTAGCAGTACGAGATTATCAAACAATTTATGCATACTACCTTAAATTTTCTTCTAACATTTCTCAATGCAAATCGCTTGTGTTGGGAGGACATCCAATAATTTTTCTCCATCTGTAATATTGTCAAACCATTTTTACATGTTTTAAATCATTGTTGACCTCAGATAGTTGAAAAGTACTGACTACGAGTGATGTTAGAGACTAAAGAATAGTAATACAATAGTATTAAACATACTCCCTCCGGTCCATATTAGTGTTCTCAAGTTTATCTAGATTCGGATGTATCTAGTTAAATATTTAGACTAGATTTATTCGTGTCTAGACAAAGTTGAGAACATTAATATGGATCGGAGGGAGTACCTCCGATTGGTGAAATAAGTAATATGCTAATATGCTTACCGCATTCTCACAATTGGGCCCCTGGAAATAGAAATCAGGGAAGAACTGTTGAACAGATAACAATCAGATATTTAGAATTAGGAGAAATTTATTTAGAAATTAGAAAGAAAGGAGCGACAATTGTGTTAAGTCTGGAACAGTTACCAGCGCTAGAGATGGTTGAAGCTGAACGGTGCGGGCGAACAAGGTGCGCCGCGCGCTGATGGCCGCTGGCGGACGGGCGAGCACAGGTCCGAGTTTGATTGATCGATCTCTTCCAAGCACGGCGCTCCATTCCGAGTCGTCCCGGCGGCCTGGGCGTGCCATAGAATAGAACCGGTCGACTCGACGATTCGTTTCTAGGGCAGTTTTTTCTCCGTGTTGGGTTTCCTAGTTGATCACGTCAAGGAGACAAGGACTCGAGGCGCATGGTCTTTTCTCTTTAGCTGGCCTAGCAAACATACGTGGTATCCGTGTATATCTAGGATGGGGCCCAGGTGGCCGCACATCCTGCCCACCCCAAGGCCGGCCCTGCTTCCACCGTCGTAGCTGGCGTAGCAAACATACGTGGTATCCGTGTATATCTAGGATGGGGCCCCTGGATTTGGGGGGCCCAGGGCGCCCACCCCAAGGCCTGCCCTGCTTCCACCGCCTTTTGGCAGTAGCCGGTCGGATGTAGTAGCAGGACAAACCCGGCTCTCACCGGCACGGCCAAGCCCGAATTGACCCATACCCGCCACCGCACAGCAGCAAGGACGCCAACAGCACTGCCATCCCGACCAACAAGTTGGTGGAGCGATTTGATTAGTTCATATCTACCTGTTTACCTAGTGAAGGCGATATAGTGACACATTTGCATCACGATCGAGTCGAATTCCATTACTCCGTCAAATACAGTTCCAAATACTCATTTGTCTTGTTTGGCTCCTTGGCTTGTACTAGCAAGGAATTTAAAAATCACCTTACATGTTGTTTAAATAATCGGTTATTTAATTACTAAGCTTCCCACTCATGAGGTCTTGCTCTGAGATACTTAATTGTTCACTGTGCTATAAACTATAGTAAACACGCACATCTCAAGCGAACAGGGAAGTACCACTGCGAGTGGCACAATTGGTATACACGCGCTGACGGTCTTTTCAAGAACCCGTAGAACCAATTGTATTATTTTCTGCCTTCTGACCCGCGTTTGAGAATTTGAGATGATGCATCTAGATCCATCTGATGGAACATCCATTAGTTTCTGATTCTCTGAAGGTGTACCGTGTCCCTGGTTATAAACGTTTAGCACACCATGTATCGAGAATTCCTGAAATGCATGATTGCATTTCTTTTTTTGGTTATCCCAGATTGCAAATGAACAACCAGCGGGTGCCAAAATAAAAAAATTCAGGTGTCCTTCAACGGTCTTGTCCAATAACTCCAGCGAAGCCAAAGCGGTCATCGTTGCCCTGTACACAATGAGCTTGCAGATCTTTTTCGTTGAGAAAACAATGAGAGTTCGTAGATCTTAATGAGAGTTCGTTGATTACACAAGATCTCTTTGTCATCAAGGTCTCGATCATTTCCTTCGTGCTAATCGACATCACCCATACTAGGGGAACAGTTTAGGCGAGATACCAAAATATCATCGAAATACAGCTGTGGATCAAATCCATCTAAATAACGCCCATTCGGACGTAATCGAGAAGTCCAAAAACGAAACACCTGGGCCATCATGGGCTCCAACCATGATCACCACTACCACCAGCAAGGCAAAAGTGCATGGCAACTTGGCAAGGTGCAGCGCAACGTGCTTCTTTGCAACATGCATGAAACCAACCTAAGGGCATCTTCACCTGTGATCCCCGTACGGGCTCTGGCGTGGCCATTTTTTGCCTGTACGGAGGGAGGGGGGCGCGAAATCAGAAATAGGGGTCCGCCGGCGTCCAACCGTTCACCCCAAACCAGCCATTTTTTTATTTTCTGAATTATATCAACACAAGCAAGCAATCAAATTGGAACACAACTTTAATATAAATTCAACATAGTACACTAATAAATTATGTTTAACACACCACACAAATTAAACAAGTTTGAATCAAAATGGCCAACAAACTAGAGAGCTGTTTTTATGTTCCACAAATGCTCGATCAAATCATTTTGCAGCTGGTGATGAGTGTTGGAGTCTCGAAGTTCTTGACGCTTGGCCAGGAAAGAGGCAAAGGCAGTAGACACCTGATGATCAACATCTGCAAGAGGACACTGGCGATAGTATGGTTGAGTGTCGAACACTGGGTTCTCCCACTCGCTCTTGATGATCATGTTGTGCAAGATGATACAAGCAGTCATGACCTCCCACATCTGATCCTTAGACCATGTAAGCGCAGGATACTGAACAATGGCAAATCGAGCTTGCAGCACACCAAATGCCCTCTCCATATCTTTTTGCAAGCCTCCTAGCACTGAGCAAACCAAGCTTTCTTCCCTCCACGCACTGCATTTAAAATGGTCTTGACAAATGTTGACCACTTTGGATAGATGCCATCAGCCAGATAGTAGGCCTTGTCATATTGGTGGTCATTAATCTCATAAGCCACAGGAGAAGAATTGCTTGAAACCAACTTGGCAAACACATCCGAGCACTGGAGCACGTTGATGTCATTGTGAGATCCTGCCATCCTGAAGAAAACATGCCAAATCCAGAGATCCTTACCAGCCACTGCCTCAAGAACCACACCGCATGCTCCTTTGTGGCCCTTATACATGCCCTGGTCAAACGGACAGTTCTTCCATGCCCAGTGCATACAGTCGATGCTTCCAAGCATCCCAGAGAACCCTTTGTCTGCATTCTGTGCCAGCAGACGAGCAGTGTCGCCTTTATTGGGTGTGCGCAGATATGTGTCGTCAAACACCGTCACAATTGCCCTGCAAAACCTATACATGCAATCAATGGCCGTGGACTCGGCCATGCGCATGTAGTCGTCCTGTGTGTCTCCAGGCATTCCATATGCTAGCATCCGAAGGGCAACTGTGCATTTCTGGATAGTGGAGAAGCCTAGCGTACCAACGGCGTCCCTCTTCATCTTGAAGTAGTCATCAAACTCCCTCAGCTTCTCGATGATCTTGAGGAAGAGCTTCCTGCTCATCCTGAAACGGCGGCGAAATGTGACATCGCCGTGCACTGGATCATCGACGAAGTAGTCTGCATACAACATGCAGTACCCTTCCATCCTCTGCCTCGGCTTGCTCTTGCGGCGTCCAGGCACCGAGCCGCCGCGGACCGGCTTGTCCTCCTCGATGATCATGGACATGAGGGCGAGGAGGATAGACAGGTGCTCGTCGTCCCCGGCCGCCGCTGCATTGATCACAACGACCTCCTCATCCATCAGAGCGGCCATGACCTCCTCGTCGTCCGAGTCCATCGCCTTGGCAAATGGTTGAACACCTTGTGTACAGGGAGGAAGTCGGGTGGGAGCAGAGGTTTGCCGGCTGGCGGTTGGACGCAAGGACGACGGAGAAAGAGGCGGTGTGGGTGTTTGGAGCCGTGGAGGGGTTTATTTGTCGGTGGGGAGTGCTACCGGAGGCGGGTTCCCGACGACGAGGTAGGGGTGGTCGCGGCGGCTGCCATGGGGTCGAAAGGGTATAGGACAGGATTTTTGGCCGTTTGTCACCGACAAGGCTGGCCTGCAACGTTTTTCGATGCGCCGACGCTCCCGCTTGCCTCCCTGTACATTGGGTTTTGCCTAGGGCCGTCGGCTAAATAATTGGACCACGCCGACGGAAATTTTGAAATGAGGGCCGCGGTTGGGCGTGTTTTTTGGCGCCGGCGACCCGCATAGGCTTTTGAGGGGGCATTGAGGACCCTGAGTGAAGATGCTCTAACTGCTTCCATTTGTCGCCCTCGTCTCCTTGCCGTCTTAGCAACCGATGTGTGATGCTGACTTGGCGGAATACAAGGACAACTAGGACGTACATCACCCAGGCTGGAAAGCAGGCCAACAAACGGGAAAACAACCGTGGTGTAGTTCTCTCTCTTTTTGTCCTAGCGTGACTCGTACCACGCGTTCTAGTTGCAGGTATTATTTTTTATTTTTTATGAAATGCCACCGATTCAATTAAAAATCATCAGCATCAGTATAAAGAGTTTTTTTTTAAAAAACGAGGCAAAAGCTTTGCCTTTCATTGATATAGCAGAAAAGAGTTGGCCTGTTTTTAAGTAAAACTGGCAAAAAAAAACCGTTACAACACAACACCACACGCCAGCCCCGAGACTGCACTCCACACGGGTCGACGACCAACCAGATCGACACCACACCTCAATGCATCAGGCGGAGGCGAAAGACCGGAGCCACCGCTCCAACTACCACGCCGGCCCCAGGGCCGCGCCCCGCCTAGCCGAAGAGTCTTAAAAAGTAATAAAAATTACAAATAGATCACTGGACCACCTAGCAATGACTACTAACACATCGCCGTCCTCCTCCCTCCATCACCGGAGCCGTACAAAACTTATCGTAGCAAAGCTTGTTATAATAGATAGGCGGAAAATCGTAGCAAAGCTTGTTACAAAACTTATCGTAGCAAAGCAATGACCCCAATGGATCAGCGCACTAGAACAACAACCATCGGATCAGCGCACTAGAACAACAACCATCGCTGAAGATGCAACCATAGATCTTAAGAAACTGACATCAAACCACACCAACAAATATGAAAAAAGATAGGATCCCAAGAGATCCGTCTAATACATGACTCCACACACCCTTCGCCAGCACTAGATGCACCACGGAGCAGGGAGAGAGCAGGGAGGATATTATTCTAAATTTAACATGTAGCCATTGCCTCACCATCCCAAACAAGACACTAAAAAAGACCTACCAAGAAACAAGAACCCTCCTGCCGGCAAGGGGTCGTGGCCCATCACGCCTCCATAGCTCCAAGGCCAATGGAGCGGAGCGAACCAACAGCGTCGCCACCGAGGGGACATAACCCTATATTGGTTTAGAGCCGACGCCCATGATCGACTGGGGGGCTTCCATTCCGTACATGTGGTACGCTTGTGTGTCCTTGACTACCTTTATTTTACAACCGGAGAGAACTAGTAAGGGCATATCAAGTGGCGTGATCCATTTAGGACACCTAAACTGTCTGATTTGGTCCATTTGGGTCGGCCACGGATAAGAAATGTGTTGCGTTCCGGCGCACCCAGTTGTACAACCCATTTGGTCTGAGATGGCCGTACCCACCCTTGTTTCCCGCCACTTTTGGCAGGTTCCCGCCGCATTCGGCTGTTCGCTATAATAGAAGAGGCCGGCCGTTGTGGAATCGGTGCACACACAATGCCCACCATGTCTGATTGTTGTCTTCCCACCACTCGCGCACGCAGCCTAGGCGGAGGAGAGCTGGAGACGCCTCTCCACATCGTCGCTGACGATGAGTAGGAGGACAACGTCTCTAACTTCGACGAGCCGGCATGGGCGCAAGGGCACACAACAACGCTATAACATGAAGCATGCATGTCCCAACTCCCAAATTATACTGGCGAAAAAGCCGGAATGTTCTAGTGAGATGGTATGAACTAAGAGGCAATGACTGAACACATTTTTTCGAAAAGGGGAAGAAACCCCGGTCTCTGCAGCAATCGATGCATACGGCCTTTTATCCATGACTGAACACATGGACATGCTACACATCTTAGGTTCTTAGCTCTCGATCTATTCAGATTCCAATCAAATGTACATGATACACACAAACTATGAACTATTACTTCAGTTATTTTGCGGTCTCATATCATGTCACCTAGATTGCTAAGTGCATTGTCTACAATAAAGGAAACACTTATGAAATAATGGACTCATTCACAATTATATAATTTTAGTAGATAAGATGCGAATACAATAAATTGCTTAGCAGGTGGAGCCAATGAAGAAGAAAAATAGCCTAAGAGCAAACTGTGAGATGAAAAAACCTTATGTTATAATCAGTGATTTAACTTGAAGCACTATTCCAAATCATCATGTATTTTGAAATAACTTTTACATGGTTGAATTTTTTTATAGTGGTGGTAGAAAAATATCACAATGTGGTGGAGATATATTTTTAGCAAAATTGTGGAGAAAAATGTTTGGACAAAAAACAACTATCATTCTCACTTCAAATTTGGCCAATGAATTATACGGTAACTTTCCCCCGCCTTCAAGCCGAAATAGGATATGACTAGGATTATGGTGTCAACAATAGATGCTTTAGATGAGTAGTTGGATATACAAAATCTAGAAGGCAAACAAATTACACAATTAGAATTCAGCAATGTGAAATATTTTGGATTTTGATTTAGTCAAACTCTAAAAAGTTCTACTTCTATTTTTTCTTGATTATAAACTATCATTATGACTATTTGTTCTAGAGTATTATCTAATTCATTTTATCTTGATTTAACTAAGTCAATGTTGTTTGTGAGTAAACATAGCGGAAGCGAGACATGAATATTCACATATATGTTGCATAAACACCTATAGTACAACGACAAATACGAAGCAAGTAAAAATCATTTACTTTGCTCAAGTTCATTGAACTCTCTAGGTTTGCTAGTTTTAATAATTACATAACATTACTTCTTCATAATTACACTTTTTTTAAATATTAAAGGAGATGTGAACTTTCAAATTGAAAAAAAGACCATGAAGGTGATGCCCTGGCATTTGCGAGGGCCACCATGCTCGTTATATAAGCAATATAAGAGGTTGTACTAGAGACATTACGTTAATCCATATCATCAAAATTATTGCGATGGTTAGATTTATGACTTACGGCTATGATTTAACAAAAATAATAGTCTTTTTGACACGAGATATGTTAAGAAGATAATGTTTGGTAGTCACACTAATATTTTACTTTTTTTAAGGGGAGCGACCAGTTGGCTCAAAAATAAAACAGTTTGATGTTAAGAACATCATGTTTGGTAGTCACGCAAAAAAAAAATTAAGGGGAGCGACCAGTTGGCCCAAAACTAAGATTCGGTTTAATCTCCATAAAACAGTTTTGACTAGATAATACTCAATCTGTTTCAAAATATAAGATGTTTAGCTTTGTGAATGAAGTGTAACTAGACCTCTTTTAGTGTCTAGGTTCACTAGGTCTAAATACACTCCTTTCACAAAGCTAGAATATCTTATATTTTGGAACTGCGGGAGTAGTAGTGTATGTATTAACTTAAAGTTGGTAGTCATCACGTTAAAAGAAAAAAGTCGGCTAGCGACCCGCTGGGCCAAAGAAAAATTCCATTTGATCCCGTAATATGTTTTGGGTATGTTTTAACTATAGTGTTCATATCTCTCTCTCTCTCTGAAAGAAGAAGTGTTTGTATTTTCTTCGTTTGAGAGCAACGGTGTCCGCATCAAATTTAAGTTGGTAGTCACCTCAGTTTTTGACCTGGTTGGAACGCTGGTACTTCTCAAACCAAATCAAATCAAAATTGTCAAAAATAAAAAAAATAACCCGCTGGAACGTGGTACTTTTCTTACGATTGTTGGAACGTGCCAACGTGGTACTGTGGACGTAAAGAAACACTCAGACTAGCTCAAACGTGGTGGCAACTGGAAAGGCAAAGAACAGCTAGAGTGTTGTACTATGTACGATTGATTAAGATATTTGACGAGTTGTAAAAAAGGTTTAATAGTTCATTTTGTTATTAGGCGGGGACACAATCATTTAAAAAGGAATGGTAAAGGTGACACTTTTAGAAATGTATGCATGTCTAAATAGTTATGTATTTACCGATGAGTATGATAAGTAGGAGGCATATCATTTGCATAAGAAAACCATAGTTGCTTAGGATCTCCAACCTGCGTTAAGCCCTTTTGCTAGCGTAAGAAACTATATTATCAAATAGAATGATCCTTAGCACTTCCCTTTTCCATTATACTATTTCCGAAATCCAAGAACTCGGTCAGATGGATATGGAAAATAGAGTAATTTCGATGGCATTCCTAAGAGTCACACAAAGAGATATGGACTGAGGAGAATTGTCAACTAGTATGATGATAGCAGTGAGGATCATATGGTGAATAACATAGTGCACACCATTTTTTTTATGAATGCACGACAATGTTCACCTTTTTCTACGATGCTTCTTTGGATTGATGTTACTGGCCTTTGAAATATTAATCAATGCATAGAGACCTTGCTTTTTGGTTCTGGAGTAGTCTATTCACTGTAATTAATGCATACATGACTTGCATGTCTTGTAGGCACTGCATGGCCAAATGGCTAATGGAAAATATTCAAAAGTTTGCATATGATGGCCTTAGTATTTCCGACCACGGAATTTGTATTTTGACTCGCAGGTGGAAATGAACCTATTATGAAAATATGTAAAAAAACAGAAAAATCCGAAAGATATTTTCGTGTGGACATCTGGACATTTTGTGTTCGTACACAAGTTTTCAAAGAAAGAACATTTTATGTAACCGGTGTAAAAGGACAAAAAAAATGCCCAAGAATAATCATGTTGGAGCATTCAGGATTTTTATACGGGACACAAAAAGTATTCCCTTTTCCAGAAAACTTGTATGCGAACAAAGAATATCCAGATGTACATGACAATACTATTTTTCTAAATTTCTAACATTTCAAAATATGTTTCCAAACAATGGGTTCATCTACACCCATGAGTCAAATTGGATTTCAGACCACAATTACACATTATGTTGTTATTTCTCTGGTAGATACTAATTGTGATTTGGTATAGAACATTAACATCTACAATCTGAACTTCAAAATCAATTATTGATCTAACATCGCACAACTGTCAAGCCGAATAGATAAATGAAATTTAATTTGATGTCTAATAAAACATACAAAATATATAAATATGTTCATTCATGTGAAAATCTAGGATAGCGTAATCATATATTTCCACAAAATAAAATAATTATGAATCTTTTCCAAACCGGTATTATTTTATTTTAGCTAGAACCATATTATTTTTGAATCACATAACAAAAATCTAAAATCACAAATTTATTTCTCAAACATATGTTGTGCACTAAGCAAGATGCTCTCGCATTTGCAAGGGCTACTGTGCTGCCTTTTTAAAAAAACCGAGTCCGCTTCCACCCAGGTATCGCTAGCTATTTTCGCTGGAAATATGTCATATCTTTCCTCGGGGCTTTTCCCATCGAGATGTTGTGTTCTCCCAGTGCATTTCATATACTTTTTTTTTCGAACCGAGCATTTTATATACTTCCCTATGGCTAGTTTGTCAGCAGTACGGATTGCAGATGATCCCGGTCAAACCCCGGCCCGAAGCTTCCTGGCTGTTAACAAATTAAAACACGCGTATTCTAATCTAAGTTTCTAACAAACACATTATGTTTACTTGGAGATCTAGATCGGCAGATCGCCATCTTGTCTCGTCTTTCCAAGTTGTCGGCTGTGGGTCGACGCACTCTACGTTTCTCTAATTAGATAACACATGCAAATATTTGTTCATTTTACAAGCTGCCAATATGAATGTGGGGCAATTATCTACCATGTCAAAACATCCATCATAACAAACGGTACATTCCACTAAAAAAGGGTACATTTAAGTGAGCTAATAAAATGTTCCAAGAACACATTACACAAAACACACTGATGACATGGCTGACAGAGCAATGCATTGAGCAATAGTCAACCCTTTGTATTCCATTACAAGCCGTACGAATCTCTTTTGACAACTTGCAGGCCGAGTACCAGATTAGTACAGTTAACTAGTGGTGCTGTTCCCCCGAGATGAACGGGGTCAGACATTACTTAAACCTCAATCTCAGGCAGATGGATGAGCTAAACCAAAACCAGCAACCAAAGCCGGAACAGGACCGAACCCAGCACCTGAATTGAACCTGGAGTATATGCCATCAACTCGATCGATATTCGATACTAGTATACAACTCAACGTTTATGGTATACAGGATATAGACTCAACCGGGGAATAATCCCGTACCAAACATGAGTAAAATAAGCCTGTGAGCGCATTTGATCACGTTGAGAGTTGAGACCCGCGGCCGTCCAAAGATTCCCGCTGCCGCCCTCCGGTCCGACGCTCCGGCGACAAGATCTCTGCACTACCTGCACCCACCGTGGCATGGCCGTGGCGTGCATCTCGATCGATCGACCTGGCGAAAATTCAAGGAAGCTCTGGTCTTCTGTGGCGAGGGGAGAATAGAAGAGCCGGAGAAATTGAGCTACTGCAACGGAAGGAGCGGCCGACGGCGCGACAGGCCACGATGCTGGGCAACGGATGTGTCGGTTGGGCGCGTGGGAGAACCTGGAGATTATTGGCTCGGCCGGGCGGACGGAGTGCCAGAGCAAGTGGCCCGTCGTGCGGCGCGGGTGGCGCCGTACCGCCCGGGCAGCACGGCCTGCATGTGCGCCGTGCCACCGGGCGTGGCTGGAGCTGGTGGAGGACAGGTGCGGTTCGTCGTCGTCGAGCGCATGCACGGCGCCACGCACGCACCGGCCGTGTCCTCTCCTCGCTGGCTGCCTGGCTGGGGAGGTAGGCGACGCGCCGGCCCTGCCGTTTAGGTGCGCGATCTCTGTACGTGCCGGATTGATCGATGGTGCGCGCGTCCATGCGTGCACATGGACCTGGAGAATGTTGTCGTTTGTCTCCTTTGGCGTTCTCGGCGACCCAAGTCCTAACAAAACAAGCATCTGGTTCCGGTTTGGACTGACCTCTGATTTGTTTCGTGGTAGTGGAGAACGAGCGGCAAGGTCCGCTAATCGAGTGGCGAGTGGTCGCGACAACAAACCTGTGGTTCGGAGACGTGCACGGTCGTGGAGCTGGTTAGAATAGCGAACACGATATTCTGTGAATCTATGTACTATGTAAGTTTCTAGGCATGTGGATAGGGTCGTGAAACGGACTATTGTCGCGTTGCTACATGTGTACCAGGACATATCTCGATCTCTACTTGGTGTGACGACATATCTTCTTTGAACTCAAAGTTCTGTACACTTTGCATGCATGCATGGATTGGTGGCTAGCTCGAAGCGGATCTGAAGTACTAGGACATCAGTTCTCACTCTCATGGAGTGTCCCCAATTGATTAATCTCGTCCCATTTCTTAAGACGAGACCGTGCACACACGGCCCACAGACCACAGGTGTTTTCCATGGATGCATGTCCGGTTCTGAGGGATGAGCCAACAGATCGATACAGGGAGACAGTACCACGCTTTGTTCCGTGTGTGCACGTACGCAGCACGCAACGGACGATGACGGAGCTATGTGTGTGCACACAAACAAAACCGAAGCCGTACTTCACTGGACCTACGTACGCAACATGGTACTGTGTGAATGTGTGAGCTGTACGCACTATAGCATTAACCCATGCGATCGATCACGTGAACCCCGTCAACTTTTCTCCGCCGGCCGCGCCACGCGTATCGTTCCCCCATGACGAGACGCGGCCGGCATGGCGCCGCTCCGGCGCACCCACCTCGCACGTCTCGCTCCCGGATAGGAGACTACGCGCCGCTACGCCATACTCGTCCATACGGACCATACCTGTGGCCGGCTACGTCACATAGCCTGCCAGCAACTGAAAAAGCTTACTGACGCAAACGAGGTGCGACGGCATATGCCAGAAGCTTCAGCAACACGTTCTTAGAATGTTGGAGTTGATGACGGTATTTTGCTTACAATCTTATTATGCCACCGTTAGGTAACCCAAGATAACATATCTTTGTACAACGCATAGCTTTTCTCTTGTATATGTACGCACCATGACAACTCTCTGTGTGACTGCCGAGCTCTAGATATCTCATTCTTTTAAAGTCGAAAATTATGTTCACAAGTTAAAAAAAATCTAAAAACTGTTTTGCATGTAGTTCATGGTGTATCCTTCGAGGATGTAAAATCTCAACACTATTTTTGTTAAAATTCCAGGCTACAATAAAATGAGATATCTGTTTTTGGTGTTTCGAAAAGAAAAAATGCTTCGTTCACTATACTTAGATCCATACCCCTTTTTTGTGTAGCTCAAAATAAAGCAGCTCAAATTAATGTTTTCCATGTTTGTAAGATACATCATTGAAAACATAAAGATTTTCCTTTTACATTTTTAGATTTGTTAAGCATGTTTTTTTTGTTTTAAAAAATGAAGAGATCATTTGAGATCTAGAGCTCGAATTCCCTACTCGCATGCACTACCCTATAAGATTATAATAGGACGGAATCAAAAAACATGAGACCAAGAGTTTGAAGAAATCATGTACACTCACGGTATATCAAATTTTCTAGCAATTAATCTTTTCACTGCCCTACAATTATTGAATGATTAAAATCAACCAACTATACAAAACATGTGACTAACAAAAGACATCTTGAACAATGAAGAAAAATACCATATGGTGCTTAATTATTTAAAGACTATCTCTTGGCTAATAGGAGGCAAACCAAATCTATTGCTCTCTCTTACAACTCAATAATTATCCTCTGTGGCATATCTTGGATGTACAATTGTATCTTCCTGTACTCGCGCGTCCATTCCGGCATACAGGCCGCGTCTTGGGTACTAGGGGTTTTGCTTGCTAGTCGGAGTTCGCCGTGAGCTTTGGTCAGAACAAATATCGTCTCTGATGAGTAGACAATCGACAGTGCTTACCAATGAAACCCCGCCAGTCGAGTCCACGGATCCACGCCAACGGCTGGCGGCAACAAACCTCCACGCTCCAGCGGTCCAGCCTGTGCTGCCCCCACTCCCGGCTACACGACAATCCTCCCTCTGTCTCCCCGCTGCGTCTCCCTCACAGCCATCCGCTATATATACCTCCTCCTCTCCATCGCCTTCTCCGGCAGCACACCACGAGTCCACAACACCACGACGGAGCAGGAGAGGAAACTACCACTAGACAGAAGCTAGCAGCAGGCAGCAGCACCAACAGGGCCGCTTCATCACCGACGAGAAAACACCATACCGCTTACAATGGGTCTCTGCGTGTCGTGCGACGCGACGGCCGACGGCGCGGCGACCGCGAGGGTGGTGCTGCCCAGCGGCGATCTCCGGGAGTACTCTCAGCCTGCCACGGCGGCGCGGGCGCTCGAGGAGGTAGGCCACGGCGAGAAGGGGTGGTTCCTCTGCGACGCCGACGCGATGGGCTTCAAGGGCTCTGTTTCTGCGGTGGCCGGTGGCGAGGAGCTCCGGCCGGGGCAGATCTACTTCGTGCTCCCGGGCGAGATGCTGGGCCGAAGCCTCACCCTCGAGGAGGTCGCCGCGCTCGCCATCAAGGCCAGCGCCGCGCTCGTCAAGGCCGCCACCGCGCCGTCTGCCGGCGGCCGGCGCCGACGAGGCTCCGTGGTGCCGCTCGTGTTCGAGCCATCCGAGGAGGATTACTCGGACGATTCCGTGATGGCCTACGTCGCGGCAAAGCCGCCGGTGGCCCGGAAGCGGGTGGTCGCTTACCGCGCGGGGCGGTCGCCGCCGAGGTTCTCCCCCGACTTGACCGCCATCCCGGAGAGTGAGTAGAGGCGCGGCGACGGCACCACGATATAGCCAGATTAAAGAACGTCTAGCACCATCACGCCTTTTCTCGCTGGTCTTGCGTTCCACGTCGCCGCCGTCGGAGTTGGATCCGACGCCGGATAGACGAAGGAAATGCTTCATACTATAGTACTAGTTGGTTTCTGTCTTTCTGATATGTTAGGCGTCAGAAACCGGGCTGGGGAAATGTACATATACGTATGTGTAAATATCCGGGCATGGGAATGTCGTGTACAAATTCCTGCACAAAGATTGTCAGTGTAAATATAAACGGTACAGAAGACGAATAAACGGTACTCCCTCTGATCCATATTACTTGTCATTAAAATGGACGTATCTAGAACTGAAACATGTCTATATACACTCATTTTAGTGACAAGTAATATGGATCGGAGGGAGTACAAACTTTTCTGGTTCCCAAGAAAAGTTTCAAGCTCCAAAGCCACACCGAGGACGGCCCCTTCAGATCACAATAATGCGAAAAAGAAGATCGCAGAAACATGCTACCACTGACCAAAAAAAAAATCGACACAAAATCAGTACTCCGATAAACTGAACGGGATGGAGAAGAGAATGATTTACGTGATTTCTCTAAGACACCACATCGTTAGCGAGAAACTGAACGGGATGGAAAAGAGAATGATTTACGTGATTGTCGATTATGCCCTTTGAGTTTTAGACATCGTTGCCACATCGATCTAATATGTCGGCCGTATGCAATAGATCAAGCGCATGCTAAACAAGGTATGCAGAGGGTTCACTGTTTCTTTGATCCAGTGTTTGGGTGAAATTTTCACTAAGTGTGGTAATATGTATTACAAAAGTACAAGTGTGAGGTAAAAATTGGAATTTCTGAAAATAAATGTTGGCAAAAAATGCAGATAATTCGATTAGACGAGGAGAGTAGACCAGGTTTATGACGAAAAAGGGACAAAAACCATACACTATCTGTTTATGAAAAAAATCGAGCGAAAAAACCCACAAGTGAGGAAACCTATCGTCCAACACAACACTCATCCACCAACTCGACAAAAACACATATTCGACTCCGAACCAGTTGTCGGGGCTTACACCACTCTACACCGACATTGTACGTGCCTTGGCAACCGGCAGCATACCTCAGACATCACACCGAATCCAGGGCCGCCACCCTAACGTAGCATCTAGGCTGATAAAAGCCAAACCGACTAGGTCCAGGCCGCCACCCAAACCATGCTAGGTGACAGTTGTGCCCCATAAGACCATCGATGCATAGTAGAACGAGGTCCCTCGCCTTGAAGCATACCAATCGTCAAGGGCCATCTCCTCGGCATTCGCTTCCTCCAAGACGGAGCCATCCTTCCTAGCCGCCGGGAACTCATCACACCGCGGGGGCTAAGAAATGCAAAGGCGACACCTTCAAGAAGGGAGCGAGGAATATGTATCCCTAGGTCCGATGGAGCTTAGGTTTTCACCCAGAGGTCTTAAGATCACTCGCGCTGGCCAGAATCAAAACTTCACAATGACACAAACAAGGAGAACGATACTCAAAGGTGTCTTTGTTATCCGCATTGACCGCAATCCATGCAGGCCTTTCGCTCGTAGTTCAATCCGACCGTGAAGGGAAATGAGCAACAAGAGGGGTACCGTGACTCTGCCTCGCCAACAAAGCTCCACCGCTTGCCGTAGCGCTCGATGAAACCTCAAGCCGTGACAACCACGTTGTTCCTCCCACCACAACCACATATCTGAGGCTGCCCCGGCTTCCTCATCATAGGGATTATGCAATCATAGCACCTGAGAATGCTAATGAGCGGCACCCCCATGCCTCCCTCCACCGAGCCTATCCCGATGCCGATGTAGATCCAACTCATGTAGCTCCCACACCAGCGCAACCACCACCTAGTTGTTACATACCCGCACGCATAGGGCAAGCTCACTGCTATCCTAGGTCAAGCTCGCTCGATGTGTTGCCCCTGCGCTTCAAGGAGCTCCACATGTCCACCTATGTATAGATCGCTCCATGACTGAGCGCCATGCGCTAGTAGGACGCACCATCAGTCCTCACAACTCACGTGGACTGCCCCGTCCCAAGAAAACACATAGAATATGCAATTCCTCACCACCTTCGTTCCCCACAGGGCCACAGGGTTTCTCGCCAACTGTCTCGGGTTAGCCATTTCCCACGAAGAAAGACCTGGCAAGGGCATCATAGTCGATGAATATGATCATCATCTCACTCGCAAGGGCATCATAGTCGATGAAAAGAGACACAACATAATGTTAAAGAACAAAGAAAGAGGGATTCAAGGGAAGCTAGCAAGCCATGATGTAGTTGACGTCGACGAAACCGGACTCTGCCATCGCCAGGTATTCGCCAATCATGGCACAACTAATTCTTAGACGCTAATTAAGCCCTCAAGACGGCGCCTCCAAGAAGGGGACATGACCGACGCACTACCACCACCCAGTCCGGAATGGATTTAGGGTTTTCACCTCGGGGCATGGTAGGATCGTAAGAACCTCGTTGATGCCTCCATGAAGGTAGAAAATGGCTGCAAGCGTCAATGTCGTAATGCCCATCAAAAAGTCAAAGATTTCTCTCGTAGCCCCGTACTCAAAGCGTGAGCACTATTGCATCGCTAACCCGTTACCAGAAGCATCTAGGGACCAGGTCCGTGACCCGCACCCACCGCCATCTCGCCACATGCACGTCCGAGGAGGCTAGCCAACCTTTTTGCGCCACTTGCAGCTGATTCGGTACCACACACCCTTTCGATGTCGCTGCCTTTGGTTCCTGCCCTAAGAACCATTGTGCGACTAAATCCCCACCACCACCTTGATCAGCGAGCACACATGATTGTCTTTAGTCTGCCTCTTGCGGCGGAAAAAGGGTGGCAACAACGAGACTAGGGTTTGACACTTAGGTCACCCATGAGGGAAGGCGCATGGGCAAGAGTTTTTCTCATATAGTGTTTAGTTCATGTCTACTTATGCACCTAGTGAAGGCGATACAGTGACACATTTCCATATATCACAATCGAGTCGCATTGCATTACTCCGTGAAATATAGTTTGAAATACTTGTTTATCTTTGGCTCCTTGGCTTGCACTTCGTTGAAGTTGCGTAACAAATCGTGTATTCAATTACTGAGATTCCTTCTCATGAGCTCTTGCTCTGATAACTTAATTATTCAATATGCTATAGACTATACTAGTAAACACGCACATGTGATGCGAACAGGGAAGTGCCACTGCTAGTGACACAATTGGTATACACGCGCTGACGATCTTTTCAAGAACCCGTCGTATAACCGTCCTATTTATGTTTCAAACCCGTGTTTGAGATACATCTAGATGTGGTCTATTATCTGATGAAACATTCATTAGTTTCTGAAGGTGTACCGTGTCCCTACCATGGTTGTAAACGTTTTGCACACCATGAATCTAGAATGTCCTGAAATGCATGCATGATTGCATCACTGGACCAGCACGTCCAACGACCATCCCAGATTGCAAATGAACAGCCATTGCGTTTGTTATATGTTGATCCAAATTTTACAAAGTAGAGGCCAACTTCTGACGGAGCGGAGCGAGACCCGTCGACGGAGGCTTGGACGGATATATACCTCTTGTAAGCCGTCGGCTGGGATAAGTTGCATATGTGAAATCCCCGGCGTTATGTAAACACTCCTCGTTATAGTGAAGTTTCGCTGGCTGGCGCCCATGGTTTTCCCCCTCTCTTTGTTGGAGAGGGTTTTCCACGTTAAATCTGTGTCCCCCTTGCTGCGATTTTATTTTCGTTCTTCGTTATTTACTTGTCGCAAAGCTAACAAGTGGTATCAGAGCCCCAGGTTCTAATCTAGGGTTTGCGACATGTCGTCATTGAAGTTCGATCTACCGCAACTGGACTACTCCACAATATTCTGCTTGTGGCAGGTGAAGATGCGGGCGATTCTCGCCCAAACTTCAGATTTGGATGATGCGCTGGATGGATTCGGGGAAAAGGATGCTAAGAGCTGGTCTGACGAAGAGAAGCGGAAGGACCGTAAGGCTTTGTCTATGATTCAACTTCATCTATCCAATAATATTTTGCAGGAAGTCTTGACAGAGAAATCTGTTGCTGCCCTTTGGGGGAAACTGGAATCAATCTGCATGTCAAAGGATCTAACCAGTAAGATGCATGTGAAGATGAAGTTGTTATCGCATAGATTGCAGGAAGGTGGATCGGTAATGAATCACTTATCTCTTTTCAGAGAGATTATTTCTGATTTGCAATCTATGGAAGTAAAATATGATGATGAGGATCTAGCCCTATTACTCTTATGCTCGCTGCCTAGTTCTTATACTCACTTCCGTGATACAATGTTGTTGAGCTGTGATAAGATAACTCTTGATGAAGTGCAAGATGCCCTCAAACAGAGGGAAAAGATGAAATCTATGGTGCAGGCAGATGGGGCGTCTTCCAAGGCTGAAGCTCTGCAGGTTTGTGGCAGGACCGAGCAGAGATTTAACAACCATGGCAACCGAGATAAGAGCAAAGACGGCAGAAGTCGTTCGAAGTCCAAGGGAAATGACAAGTTCTGCATGTATTGTAAGAAATCTAATCATGTTATTGATGATTGTTGGAAGCTGCAGAATAAGGAGAAAAGGAACGATACTTACCAACCGAAAGATAAGGATCAAGGTAATGGTAAGGCTGCTGTTGTTTCTGGTGATAGTTCTGACGGTGAATGTTTAGCCGTTTTTGCTGCTTGTGCTTCTTGTGATGATGAATGGATTCTTGATACTACATGTTCGTTTCATATTTGCTGTAACAAAGATTGGTTCAGTTCATATGAGTCTGTACAGACTGGAGATTTTGTACGTGTGGGTAATGACAACCCATGCCATATTGTCGGAGTTGGATCTGTTAAGATCAAGACACATGATGGCGTGACGCGTACGTTGAATGAGGTGAAGCACATACCAAGCATGGCCAGAAATATGATCTCCCTGAGTACCATGGACGTTGATGGATACACTCTACGCCGGTGGGCGTAGATTGTTAGAGGTATCAAACGGTTCTCTTATTCACATGATAGGTGATATGAATTCTGCTAAGTTATATGTTCTTAGAGGTAGCACTTTGCCTGGTATTGTTGCTGCTGTTACTTCTAATGATTCTGATGATTGTGGTAAAACAAATCGGTGGCATATGCGTCTGGGGCATATGAGCGAACATGGCATGCAGGGTTGGTTAAGAGAGAACTGATTGATGGTTGCAACTTGGGTAAGTTTGAGTTCTGTGAGCACTGCGTTTTTGGAAAGCATAAAAAAGTTAAATTCAATGCTTCCGTTCATACCACCAAAGGCATTTTAGATTATGTGCATGCTGATGTATGGGGGCCTTCCCGTAAGACATATATTGGTGATGCTAATTACATGTTTACTATTATTGATGACTACTCAAGAAAAGAGTGGCCATATTTCCTGAAACATAAATCTGAAGTTTTTGATGCTTTTAAGAAGTGGAAAGTTATGGTAGAAAAGCAAACTAAAAAGAAGGTAAAGGTACTACGTACTGACAATGGTATGGAATTCTGTTCTAATGAGTTTGAGGATTTTGCAGTAATGATGGTATGATCAGGCACCACACCATCCCTTACACTCCTCAGCAGAATGGCGTGGCTGAGCGCATGAATAGAACCATCATCTCAAGGGCTCGCTGTATGTTATCCAATGCAGGTATGCATAGACGTTTCTGGGCTGAAGCAGCCAACACAGCGTGCTACCTCATCAACAGGTCATCTTCTATTCCACTTGAGAAGAAAAGTCCTATTGAGGTATGGTCAGGTTCGCCTGCTGATTATTCACAGTTGAGAGTTTTTGGTTGCAATGCTTATGCTCACGTTGATAATGGAAAGTTAGAACCTAGAGTTGTTAAGTGCATATTCCTTGGTTATGGTTCAGGAGTTAAAGCATATAAACTATGGAATCCTGAAACTAAAAAGATTTTGTTGAGTAGGAATGTTGTTTTCAATGAATCCGTTATGTATCATGACAGCTTTCCATCAGATCCCTCTCATGTTGCTATTGGAGAGGAGGGAGTTTGTGTGCTGGTGGAGCACCTGCAGAAAATTATTGATAATAATGTTGTTGTTGATGATACTGACGAGGAAAATATTGATGATGATGTTGTTCAGTACTCACCTACTGTTTTGCAGCTACCACAGGAATCTATTGCTGCTGATAGACCGAGAAGTAACATAGTTCCACCTCGTCGTTTAATTGAAGAGTGTAATCTTGCTCATTATGCTTTGAGTTGTGCTGAACAGGTGGAGCATGATACTGAACCTGCTACATACAAAGAGGCTGTTGCATTCGTTGACCGCGAGAAGTGGATTTCTGCTATGCAAGAAGAGATGCAATCGCTTGATAAGAATGGCACATGGGAAGTTGTGCGCTTGCCTAAACAGAAGAAGGCCGTCCGCTGTAAGTGGATATATAAGAGAAAAGAAGGATTGTCTCCTAATGAGCCTCCAAGGTTTAAGGCAAGGTTAGTAGCAAAAGGTTTTAGCCAGATTCCAGGTATTGACTATAATGATGTTTTCTCTCCGGTTGTGAAGCATAGCTCTATTCGTACTTTCTTTGGTATTGTTGCTATGCAAGAACTTGAGCTTGAGCAGCTAGATGTAAAGACAACTTTTCTGCATGGTGAACTGGAGGAGGAGATTTACATGGACCAACCTGAAGGGTTCATAGTTCCTGGAAAAGAGGATTTTGTGTGCAAATTGAAGAGGTCGCTTTATGGTTTGAAGCAATCTCCAAGACAGTGGTACAAATGGTTTGATTCATTTATGATCTCACAAGGTTTTAAGAGATCTCAGTTTGATAGCTGTGTTTATATAAAGTTTGTTAATGGATCACCTATTTACTTGTTGTTATATGTTGATGATATGTTAATTGCTGCCAAGAGCATGAAAGAAATCACTACTTTGAAGGCACACCTAAGTAGTGAATTTGAGATGAAAGATCTTGGTGCTGCTAAGAAAATCCTAGGTATGGAAATTAAACGGGACCGAAAATCTAGATTGTTGTTTCTCAGTCAGCAAAGTTATGTTGAGAAAGTTCTTCAACGTTTTAATATACATGATGCAAAGTCAGTTAGTACTCCTGTTGCTCCTCACTTTAAATTTTCAGCATTGCAATGTCCTAATTCTGATGAAGATATTGAGTACATGTCTCGAGTTCCTTATTCTAGTGCTGTTGGTTCTTTGATGTATGCCATGGTTTGTTCTCGCCCTGATTTATCATATGCTATGAGTTTGGTGAGTCGTTACATGGCTAATCCTGGTAAATAACATTAGAAAGTTGTTTAGTGGATTTTCAGGTACCTCCGTGGCACACCCAACGCTTGCTTGAAGTTTGACAAGACTGATGAGGGACTCACAGGCTATGTGGATTCAGATTTTGCTGCCGACTTGGATAAGAGGAGGTCCCTCACAGGTTATGTGTTCACGGTAGGTGGATGTGCCGTGAGTTGGAAGGCAACGCTGCAACCAGTTGTTGCTCTGTCTACAACCGAAGCAGAATATATGGCTGTTGCTGAAGCTTGCAAAGAGTCTGTTTGGTTGAAATGTTTGTATGCTGAGCTTTGTCAGGATGATTCTTGCATTAACCTGTTCTGTGACAGTCAAAGTGTTATTTACCTTACTAAGGATCATATGTTTCATGAGAGAACAAAGCACATTAATATCAAGTACCATTATGTTCGTGATGTTGTTGCACAAAGTACACTGAAGGTATGCAAGATAAGCACTCATGATAATCCTGCTGATATGATGACAAAGCCTGTTCCTGTTGCTAAGTTTGAGCTATGCTCAAGCTTAGTTGGTATAACTACTTAGCCCAAGTGGTTGTTGGCGCCGAAAGTGTTTTCTTTGTTTGTTCAGAGAGATGATTACTGTTGATACTACAAGAAGGAATTTGTCTCAAGGTGGAGTTTGTTATATGTTGATCCAAATTCTACAAAGTAGAGGCCAACTTCTGACGGAGCGGAGCGAGGCCCGATAGCCCCTGCGGTACGGATCGTTGATGACCTAGGTTACCACCGTTATATATATCTCTTGTAAGCCGACGGCTGGGATAAGTTGCATCTGTGAAATCTCCGGCGTTATGTAAACACTCCTCGTTATAGTGAAGTTTCGCTGGCTGGCGCCCGTGGTTTTTCCCCTCTCCAATTTTTCACGTTAAATCTGTGTCTCCATTGCTACGATTTTATTTTCGTTTTTCGTTATTTACTTGTCGCAAAGCTAACAGCGTTGTCCTTCAACAGCCTGGTCCAATAATTCGGGCGAAGCCAAATCGGCTCTGTACACAATGAGCTTGCAGATCTTTTTCGTTGAGAAAACAATGAGAGTTCGTAGATCTTACTTAATACTACCTGGTGATTACACAAAATCTCTTTGTCATCAAGGTCTCGATCATTTCCTTCGTGCTAATCGAGACAACCCATAGGGAATAGTGTAGGCGAGATACCGAAACAGTATATCATCGTGTCAACTAGAGATCTCTGTTAACAAGCGCGTAGTACAGCAGTAGTTATGATCCAGCGAAATGCAGTTGTGGTTCAAATCCGTCTAAATAACGCCCGTTTGGACCTGTCAAGAAGTCCAAGAATGGATCTAAAAAATAAAAAAAATCCAAGAACGAAACACCTGAGTCCATGCATGTGCCCCCACCATGATCACCACTACCACCAGCTAGGCAAAAGTGCATGGCAACTTGGCAAGGTGCCGGGCAAGTGTCCCTTTGCAACATGCATGAAACCAACCTAGCTGCATCCATTTGTCGTCCTCGGCTAGCTACTCACCGTGGCCGATCGCAACCGATCTGTGATGATTACTTGGCCGAATACAGGGACAACTAGGACAGAACCCAGGCTGGAAAGCTGGCCAACAAATGGGGAGGCCACCATGAGAGAGGGAGATGGTTGGTTGGGACAGGATGCAGCACGTCTGATCTACGTAGCTTTTTCCTGAAGAAAGAAAAACCCACGTGCTCATTTCTCTTTGTCGTAGCATGATCCTTGTCACGCGTCCCAGTTGCAGGCAGACGACAAGCTCTTGTGGCCCTAGCTAGGGTTATTCCTAGAACGGCCGATAGTGTATTTATATATATGTTTGTTTTGCACTAATGAATATAAGGACACAATGTTTGACAGGGCAGTCATGGTAGACTCGCTAGGCTATCCATCGAATCATTCCGGTGTTTAACTAATAGGAATATTCTGTTGGAATTTTAGGCAATTTTCCTATAAGATTAATTGCCGAAATCAAGATTATGTAAGCACTAGCAGATCTAAACACATATAGTCAAGTAATCACATCTAGTAGATCTGAAAATCTAGCAAGAACTAGTGCATACAAATAGAAGAATAACACGTACAGGTTGATCGGGAAGGTCGTCACCGTAGCAGCACCTTGGTCCTTGTTGATATCGTTCATGGTGCTGATGAGGTCGTCGGTTGCTGAAGAAGAACACACGAATGGAGGCGAGCAGCCACGCCGAGACGCTCCGCAAAAACCTTATCGCCCGTCTCCCGGTGCAGGATCTCAATAGAAAGGGTTTCGGAGGCCTGCTCTCTTGGATAGCAGTGCACGCAGCCGTCGGGATGGGGTCTCTCGCTCTATAGCCTAGGAGGTGAGCCGACCGAGTCGCCACGCGGTGGAAGACAAGGACACGCGTCAAACATGCACACAAATGTTGACACGTACTCCACAAAATGAGTTTTTAACTCGATTCACGAAATGCGACGCACGTGCGGGCGAGACGGGCGGCGGCAGAAGAGAAGTGCGCGTGGACTCCTTCTCTTCTCACTCACTTAGTTGGAGTGAAACAGCTCACCTTATAAGCTGGTCCAACTCTCTCCCAACTAGCAATGTGGGACTAAACGTTGTCTCCCACACAGCTCTCAAGCTGCCATAGTAGACGAGCCTTGAGATTTCAGGATTTATTAGATTAGATGGGTTGCCTGCATGGATCATAGCCTATATAAATCTAACATATTTCTTATAAAAAAAACTTATAGGAATATTGTCCCGCTGAAAGTGACGATGATGACAATGGCGCACACACAACATCTGCATTTTTAGCCAAATTCTATTGTTTGCAACTGTTGCCAAGTCAAGAGAACGGGTCGACTTTATATACGAGTCAAAATGATTGCATGTGATAGAAGAAACCGAAGCCATGACAAACAATGAAGAATCTCGGTAAACTTACATCAATCCAGATTATTAGAAATCTTCATCTCTGATTTCATTTTTGCATCTTCACAAATTCATTTAGAAAACCGGACATGCAAACGTTTTTTAGCTGCCTGAGCTGTCCACTTCAATACGTGAGACCTAACAATGTTGAGCACGTTGTGGCCGAGAAGGTGGGGACACACACCTTGCATGGTAGGGTATCGAACCACTGCTTCATCGTATTGCACAACGAACCGAGAGAAATATCGACCAAAATAAACTTGACATTACCATTGCAGACGGCCCGAAGATCCGGCCGGAAATCTGCAAGATTGAGAGTCGTTGACCCGTGGCCCATCACAGGCTCTCCCGACATGGGCCTAGTCAGACGGAATAACCATACTAGGATGGATATAGTCATAGGACTTTTATTCTATGCATCAACACCGATATCATTGTCTACATGAAATATCCCTACTACCTAAAAAGAAGTCGTGTTCCGTATTCACCAATACGTTGTGTCCTTCGTCCAAGTATCCCCGTCCGACGTTTTGATTGTCGTCTGTCCCACAACGTAAACGAGATGAATACAATACAGGTGCATGCTATCAATTTTTTGGTGTATGAGTTTGTTTGTGATGTCCCCCCAAAATGACGTAGCTCTTTAAGTTTCTTGCTTAACTAACAGTAGTAGCTTGACTCTAAATCCATAATGCATGCCATGCTTTAGTTTTGTCGCGATCATGTCTCTTATGGACTGAAAAAATTCAGTCAATGTATCAAATTAACTAACTTAGTATTTGCTATATTTTGTAACTATTTGCATGGTTTTCCAAAGTTTGAGATGATTTGGAAACTGCAATTCTTATATCTATTGATAATTTATAATTGTTTTGAACCTTACGTGATCAAGGACCCAATTTGCATACTAGATGAGTTTTGTTATAGAAGTTAAGCACACACCTCTTTGAGAAGCTAGGAATACTTATGGTTGCATTTGTTGACCACTACACGACTTCTTTTTGTAGCTGATCACAAATCTGTGGTGCCATATTTACAGTGAATCCCTTCACACGAAGCCATAGAAACAATGTCGGTTTTGATTTTCGCTCCTGCTAGATATACGGATTCGCCATAACGGCATGACCTAAGACATTTTTTATACCATTTTGTGTTTTAGTTGCTCTCTTTTGCTGCACCTATGCCGATTAACTTAACCTTTGTGTGCACAGTTCGCTCAAAAGATTCAGGAGTCATTTACCAACGAGGATATTATTGTGGCAAAATCTCTCTAAAGAGAAATGAATAAAATAGTTCATCTATACATAGACCTAAAAGATACTTGGAAGAAACACGATGCTGGAAGGGGAAATGGAAAAATCCCGAGCATCTTCTAGCGCTGAGTAATTATTTTCTGATCACAGCAGACACGTGACAAGTGCAAGCCTGGTGATCCTTTTCTGGTAATTATTGTCGATTTCATTTCACCCCGCAATCTGAATACCAGATGGTACTGCCTCCGATGCTCCTACTCATATTTTGGTGCATGTAAACTTTATTTCTGTTTATGATCTATATTTGGCTATCAGACCGCCTCTCTACTATCCTATTTCTTTCCAACAATTTATCTTTTGCATAATGTTTTCATGTTAATTAGTAAACGCCAAAGTAGTAAACTTATATATTCTAGCTGTGGCAAAGTACAATTATTTTTTACTAATACTAGATCAGAAAGTGTGTAGGGCATGTCTTGTACACATGTTTCAGGATAGTATTGTTAGGCTCCTAGACTTCCCCACGGTGAAATGTGTGGAAATTCGGGTTATCTTTATGCGTCATCGTTGGTCACTTGGTCAGTGAAATAAAACAAACCTGGGGTGAAAGGGTGAGTTGCATCGAGGAGTTTCACTTATTGTTGTCACTACCGTTTTTCAAGTACATGAATGGAGTACTCTGAAACTATAATTTAGATCTCCATAAGTGTCTGCCTTCACGAGTCCAATGCCCTCCTGAATCGTGAACTCGTGAAGATTGATTTTTATGGTGTTGTACTTTGAAGGTGCAAGGAGCCATGGAAGATTCATAACCTCTGAATGACATCGGTTTATCAAGTATAGTAAGAGTATGGCTAGTATAGTAAGAGTATGGCTTGAACATAGAGACATGTTAGTTTTGGAAGACTAGGCATCTTATTTGAAAATTATGAAATTGATGGTACTCATGTACTAAGTTTTCTTTTGATCTAGTGGACGAAATCATTCGGTCATTTAAATTTCAAAGTTGTACTGTGATTTATGATTCTAAATATCAGCAAATTCCCTATCAGTAATATCCATCCAGTATGATAAAACAATATAGAATTAAATGCCGATTTTGCTAGGCTCTAGAAAATGGGTTCATCTGTATTGTGTGATTCAATTGAGTCATCTGATTAGGATGGTGCTTAGTGCCTGCTCAATGCTCAAACTCAACATGAGCTCCACGTGTTTTCATCCGTTTTTATAGCGGTTGATTCATGGTTATTGTAAAATTTCATAACAATTAAACTTGAGATAATAATTGCAATGAGATGTCATATTCAGTAGTATATCGTCGAGTAGTCTGGGACCTCCACAATACTGTTTTCTTTTCTCCTATTATTAATAAATGAGTGGAATTTTGCAAAAAAAAAAAAGCACAGACATGTTTCCTAGAAAAAAAAGTTAAACGTCACTCCAAGCACTGATTTGTGGTTTCCCGTTCTTGGTGTCGGATGGCTCACCGAGGGAACTCGGCAGGATATATTCGGTGGTAGTACAATCTAGTTTTTCTTTTGACCTGTGTTTCTTTCAAGCGGGCAGGCAAATGTTCCATTTTTTTCAGAGAACTTCCCTGCTTTCGTTAATTGTCAATAATATTTACAGGGAAATTTAAACCAACAGGTGGTGTAATAAAGCAAACATGTCTTCCAGCCTCTAGGGATGTAGCAAGGCGGGCCAAGCAATGCGCTTCACCATTAGAACCCCGTCCTTCATGGCGAAACTTGATGAAACTTCTTTCTCTATCTTCCATGGCAATATCCCTCCAACCCCTTGATCACCTCCATATAGTCAGTCGCTATCATCACTGGACCCAAATGTAGGTCGGCCGCTAGGGCCAACGCTTCTCGGCATGCCATAGCTTCTAGGCTCCCTGGATGAGTGACTCCTCAAAAGTGATCGCGGTGGCTCCAAGGAACTGGCCCTCCTCCGATTCATCAGACTGCCGCGACTGCGCCCCTCTTGGCCGCACTTGCTACTGCACCGTCGACATTGATCTTGCAGCACCCCTGCGGCGGAGGGATCCATCTAGGTCCCCTAGGTTTCGCCCTGCACACACTTGGCGACTGCTTCTTCTCCTTCTCGGTTAAGCCCAAGTCACGAATGGAATCATCCACAAACAAGGAAATCGATTTCGGAGTTTGGAAGATGTCTTCATGGATCGCTTTCCTCCGAGCATGCCAGATTGCCCACATAGTAACTAGCATCGGAGTGAGATCACTTCCCTTCAACTTCTCCATCAATGGGAACAACAAATATCTAGCCGATGGTTCCGGAGATGAACACATCTGCTCCACAATGGCTGAATCTGCCAGCGCCCAAACACACCTTGACATCGTGCAGTCCAGTAGTGAGTGCCGCCAAGAATTCTCCTGGCCACAGAGAGAGCATGCACTAGTTCGTGCCATGTTACGGTCATGACACACATCGCCAGTGGGAAGCGAGTGCTGTGCCAACCTCCACAAGAACAAACGGATCTTCGATGGAACCTGACACTTCCAGAGCCTACACCAGCTCTTAGAGTCATCAGAAGACGATGCCCATGGCCCAAACTTACAGCGAGATACAGCCCAAATGCCCATGGCCCGTGTTGCGCGAGAAAGCCCAGACTGTCAAGAGCAATGCACCCAAAGGTTATTGTGACGAACAAACATAACAGGATTTCCCTTAAAATAACATAACAGGTAATGGTTTCTTCAGTTCAGTAGCCTCCATATGGTGTTCCAGTACGTCTCTTGCTTATACAGTATTTATGCACAAAAATCACCAGAAGTTTTACTGATAATAAGGTACTATCAAAAGGCGAATTGATGGTTTCGCGTGGAGCCTCCATGATGGAGGGGATCGGTGCAATCTAAACTTCGGACACCCTTTATCAGCTGGGCATCATAGCCCAGAATGGCTAATTAGTCAGAGGCAGGCTTCTGAATACGAAACCTTCCAAAGCTATACATGTTACTGCATCCAAAACCATGACCCATCTATCGTCGGGGTCATAATACTGCAGTCAGTGACAAGGATCTCGTGTATTCTCATCGTGATCAGCCTCATCACCTGGAGGCGAGGCACCAGAGGTTGAAGAGGGACGAAGCGGCCGTGAGGACCCAGGACAGGAACGCCATCATCGCGGAGAGCTGGTACCTCTCGCACAGCCTCGGGGTCGGGGGGCAGTGTGAGCCATGGAACTCGAGGAGCACGTCGATGACGGCGGCGCTCGAGCTGGCGGCCGCCAGCGAGAGTATCGACAAAACCTGAAAGCGTTCCGGAGAAACAGTTCAGTATCCCTCTTAATTAATTAGAGAGGTGGAATGACCCAAGTAGCACTAAGCAGTGACGCGAGGAGGAGATGCTGATTGAACGTACCCAGTCTCCGGCGACGACGATGGCCATGACACCCGGCATGCGGAGCGGGCAGCCGACGATGACGGAGTACACGTCGATCATGGCGAGCGTGCAGCTCCACGGGATCACCAGCCCCATGATCGTGACCAGGAAGCTGCCATGTTTATCGCACAAAGCAGCGCGCATGCAAAAAGTTCAGAGGACAGAGCGACAGACTTGGACATGGTTTCTGTATTGAGGTTGTAGGAAAGGCGCTGCATACAGATCAGTTTTAAGTGTTCCGTTTACAAAACGTATTTGGTTACACCTGTCACTGTATGGGTTCTGAAGAAATTAAGATACTCCTGCATACGGATCAGTTTCAACTGTCCTGTTGTGCAGAACATTTTCAGTTAGACTTGTCACCGTATGGGTTTGTGAAGAACTTTGGTCCTCAATCCCGAAGCAGGTTCGACATGCAGAACTATTAGTCGATCGAAGCAGAGGCATGACAAAGGTTACATACCAGAAGGCTGTGTAGCTGAAGAACTCGACGCCGACGGACATGAACATGAGCGCGGCCGACGAGAAGACGGCCTGGCCGACACGGAGCCCCAGGCTGCCGGCGCTGCCGACGGCGCCGGCCCCCGCCCTCTCCCCGCGTTCCATCCACTGGCCACGGCGACGCGCTCACACCGCCGGCTCATCCCATACGCGCCCACGATTGTCACAGCCCCCGCGAACTAACCGGCGAGGACGACGACGCGGTGGAGAGATATGGAGAGTGGCGCGAGTGCGGGAGGCAAAGGAACAAAAAAGGCAGCGCAAGGGGGACAGGATTGAAAGGTTCGGAGCTTTGGGTGGATGGATACGAGGGCACGCCCAGATTCCCCCTCTTCCTCTCTAGCTTCCCCGCCTTTCTCGAGAGCCTTTTGATCGCCATGGATGGCTGCCACTTCCGGTTTCAACGACCTCGAGCACCTCTCTTTCTCTCTCTCTCCCGTCGCTTTCTCCACCTGGATCACACTCGTGTACACGACACTACCTAGACTATTTAGCTCAGATTGAATTTGCAAATCACACGCTTACACACACTGATCACGACGTCTCTGGGGAGACGTACGTGGCGGTTGGAGGTGCACACGTGCAGGCGAAGGTGCGAGATCACCGTCGGCGATTTGACTGGTCGTAACCACCGGCGAGGACCGATGCTAATTGTCGTTTCCTGCTCTCCTATGGTGATCCCGACGATCAGTCACCATTCGATCAAATAGTGTTGCAGTGGAGAATAATTCTGGAAAAGAAAGGGGAGAGGGGATAGCAGCCTGCCTCCGGGAAGGACGATGAGCGCACTTTGTCTGGTTGCACTTGCACCGCGGCGATCGACGAGTAAAAAGGCTCCGGAAAGCTTGATTCGACGGGTGCGAGCAAAGCCAAGTGGAAGTGCTAGTAACATGCACAGTCCTAGTTCTGGTTCAAACTGAGCAAATAATTTTTTCCAGATAAAAGACAAGGGTCTGACTTACTATCAGGCTGTATTTACATCTCTCATCACGTCACGTTCATAGAATATGTCTTTCCTTTTTCACAATGGACACCATATCCCGAATCCGAGTCCTCTACACCGCCTCCCCCACCCGACGTGCCATTCTACACCCCCTCCACGCCATTCCTGCCTTAGTCCAACCCTATCCAAAACCTATCCATGTCGTGGCAGAAATTCACCCCCCTTTTCCTACCGCGGCACCATCCGATAACACCAGCCCCACGGTGGCATACTCTATCGCGGCAGCCGAAACGGTTGAAAACTCTATCACGGCAGAGCTGCCGCGCAACCCGACCCTCCCACCCCTTCGCCTGAGTCATCCGCTGCGCCGGGCTCTGCCTCTTCCTCCCCTCCACTCAATCCTCCAGCCCATGCCGTGCCTACTGCTAAACCTACCAATGATCATGTTATGCGTACTCGTGCAAAATCAGGATTTCGCTTACCCACTCAAAAACTTAATCTTAATGTTACTCCATATATCTCTCCCATCCCTAAAACTTACAAATCAGCTCTTCTCGATCCTTATTGGACTTCTGCTATGCATGAAGAATTCCAAGCTCTCATCGATAACCATACTTGGCAACTCGTTTCTCGTCCTCCTGGTGTAAATGTCGTTTCTAGAAAATGAGTTTGTCAACAAAAATTTCACTTTGATGGTACTCTCTCTTGTTATAAAGCTCGTTGGGTTTGTCGTGGTTTTTCTCAACAACATGGTATTGATTACGATGAAACTTTCTCTTCCGTTGTTAAATCTAGTACAATTTAAACAGTTCTTAGTCTTGCAGTTTCTTCATATTGGCCCATTCATCAACTTGACATTAAAAATGTTTTTTTTCATGGATCTCTAAATGACACTGTTTACTATCATCAACCTCTTGGTTTTGAAGATACAACTAATCCCAATCATGTCTGTCTTCTAAAAAAATCACTATATGGTCTAAAACAAGCTCCTCGTGCATGGTTTCAATGATTCTCTACCTTTATTTTCACTATCGGTTTTCAACCATCTCCCTCGGATTCTTCTCTTTTTGTCTATCACACTACCTCTCACGCAGCCTATTTGCTCTTATACGTAGCTGACATTGTCTTAATAGCCTCCACTCAGCATTTTCTCTATCACATCATTTCCTTACTTCACTCTGAATTTTCCAGGACTGATCTTGGTATACTTCATCACTTCTTAGGAATTGCTATCACTCGTGATACCCATGATCCTTTTCTATCTCAGCGACAATATATTCTTGATCTTCTAACTAAATCAGACATGCTTGACTGTCAACCGTCTAAAACCCATGTAGATACAACTACCAAACTTTCCTCCTCGGGTGATGTTTTTCCCAATGCCACTCTCTATCGTAGTATAACCGGCGCTCTTTAATATCTCACTCTCACTCGTCCAGAAATTTCTTTTGCCGTTCAACAAGCCTGTCTCTACATGCGTGATCCTCGCATTCCACATTATAATCATATTAAACGTGTTCTTCGATATCTCAAAGGTACTATTGATCATGGTCTCCACATATATTCATCATCTCCAAACACTTTGACAATATATTCCGATGCAGACTGAGCTGATTGCCCAGATACTCGTCGGTCCACATCAGGATACTTTGTTTTTCTTGATAACAACTTGATTTCATGGTCTTTGAAACAGCAGGTTACAGTTTCACGTTCGTCGGCAGAAGCTGAGTACTAGCCATGGCACATGCTCTCATCGAAATGGTCTGGTTGCATCAGCTTCTCTCTGATCTTTGTCATCATGTCTAGCAGGCTACTGTAGTTTATTGTGATAACATTTCAGCTATTTACATGTCTAGAAATCCAGTGTAACATCGTCGGACAAAGCATATCGAGATCGACATCCATTTTGTTCGTGAAAAGGTGGCTTCAGGACAAGTTCGTGTTCTTCATGTTCCAACCACTGCTCAATTTGCAGATATCTTCACAAAGGGTCTTCCAACAACACCGTTTACTGACATTCAATACAGTCTCAACGTGACACAGCAGGGGTGTTAGATTATAAGTCGGTTTGGTTTTTGCTTGTAACATAAGTTAGGGATTGCCCGACCGGCCACCTATGTATACCTTTTGTAATCTCTCAAACAATATCAATCATTATTGTTAGACTATATTACCGGTTAGACATATTTGCTAGTTTAAGATTGTAATCTAACTCTATCTCTATTAGTCTTCTGGTCCCCCAAGTCTTCTAGTACTATATAAACAGCCTAAGGGCTCACGATATAATCACCTCAATCAATATCAATACAGTTAATATTCCACAATTCTACATGGTATCAGAGCGTGTCTCTCCTTGGCCTAGGGTTTAGCCACCACCGCTTCCGCTGCGCCGCCCCAGGGGAGATCGTTCTCCGTCGGGGGCCGCGCAATAGTAGATTAGATATTCTTCGCAAAATTTTCTCGCTGGCCGCTTGACCGACGTTTCTTCTTATTTCGCCGATCATAGATCAGATTGCGTCGTCCACAGTCGCATATCGTTATCACACGCCTCTACTTCAACCTCGGCATCGACACAACTCCGGCAAATCATCGCCAATAATCGTGCCAAGTTAGCTCCACGCGGCACCCCAAGGGATGCCTTCACGCGCTACGTCGGCTGCTCCGTCCTCACGTCGTCATCACGTCGGTCCTTCTTCGTCAACATCAACTGGGACGCATGTCTCCGAGTACGCGCCTCGCCATCAACAAAGGGTTGCACCTTCATCACCCGTGGCCATCATCGCGGACAACCATCTACACCAACAATATCGCCGCAGCGTCGCTGCCACAACCAAGCATGGTCATCGTCAACGCCAACAAGTTCTTCTTCTCCATGAGCGACGCCGCGCTCATACAAGCGGAAAATACGGGCCTAATCCTGAAATCAACTACCGCTATAACAAATCTCCATTAACAACTACATCTTCGTCTTCATCCACCATGACCTCGCCGCCAGAGTCACAGCCTATTTTTTATTTTTTTTACTTAATCAATTTTCTTCTTGCAACTACTTCATCTACCCGACAAATTCGCGGACAACTTCTACGCACCGACCGTTCACGAAGAATTTCTCTGCTTCTCCCTCTGACTCTGGCTCGCATGGCTCATGATGGCCTTGTCTTCGCACGTCTAGTATTGGCAACACCGACACGTGCCTTCGTCCTCGGCACATTCCCGAGTTTGGCAAGCTCGACAAGGCATGTCGCCTACCTCGACTACCCCGGATCCAACTACGTCTACTACAACTACTACGGTGAATTCTCCAGAATCAACGACGACATCGAACACCACGACCAACGGCACCAACGACCACGACTACAGCGCTCCACACCTTGCTACATCGACATCAGCATCCACCGGCTCCTTCAATTTGCGCCTTCGGATTGTGCTCCAGTCAGACCGTCCGCGACGCTCAGGTTGTTTGCGTCACTATCGATTCGACTGCGGGGGAGTGTTAGAGTATTACCTGTTAGACATATTTGGTAGTTTAAGATTGTAATCTAAGTCTATCTTAGTCTTCTTGTCCTTCAAGTATTCTAGTACTATATAAACAGCCTAAGAGCTCACTATGTAATCACCTCAGTCAATATCAATACAGTTAATATTTCGCAATTCTACAATTATGAGACAGTTATATTTCTACACCACCGTTAGCCAGGATGTAATTATTTGTTTCCCCCTTGTAACCTGAGCACTGAATTTGATTAGCCAATGTTGTTACAAACGTAAATTCGGCACATCATTCGGTTGTTACAAGAAGTGGAGGCTACAACTAGAAGAAGCCAGGAGACGTCCTGGTTCAGACATCAATATTTTGCCATGTCTTTATTTCTTATTATACCGTCCCTAACATCTGAGAATACTGAACAATCCTAGCTAGCCGTATGCGTATCCGACTCTCCTCCTTGGAATGGGCCGACAAATAAAAAAAGCTGTGATCTTCGGGCCTTTGCTGTCACGAGGAAATCAGGAAACAACAGACGCCACCTATGTTCTACAGCAAATAGAGCACAAAGGCCCAGACTGGGTAGACGAATAGCAGGACGATGCCGATGGTGTTGGAGACGCCATTGGCCTTGCTGAAGGCCGCCCTGAAGCCACCCGACGCCTTGATGTGCTCTTGGAGCAGGTAGCACCCGATGAGCAGGCATATGCCGACGCCGACGAAGTTGTTCCTGAATGTGTCTGCGAAGAGGCTGGGGGCCACCACCGTGAGAAGAATCACAGAGCCTGGCAGCTCTAGCCAAGCTGATGCAGACGACGAAAATCATCGTTAGATCCATGTGACTTTTTAATTAATCGGCCTATCGAGTATACAAGCTGGGGAAAAAAAGGACATAGAAATAATACCAGGTAAGTGTTTTCTGCAGAAGAGCTCCAGTAGGACAACAACAAATGAAATCCAGTAACTGACCTCTCCCCTGCAGTGTTGATGCTTCATAATCAGTAATTCGTTTCATATATTACATGTATGGATTGTTTTACAGTTGCAACAGACTAAAAGAACGATCATCAACAGAGTTGGAAGTATACGCAACAAAGCTTGTCTGCAACTAGTGTGGATCCTCCAACCATTAGGTAGCAGGTATTAAAAAAAGTAGCTTACATTTTTGCGGACAGTTAACAATTGCCCATATTGAGCATGTATCTTGCGCCACTTTATCAACTAACTGTAAAGTTCTTTTATGCTATCGTCAGTCTTTCTTTTTTATAGAAAATCGTCATTTAGACCACTTGCTTATATATGTCCAAATCAACTGCCAACAGCATGACACATTGGTATATGTAACCTATCGAATTTGACAGTTCATATTTCAAATTGTTAGTCCACACAAACACAACAATCCTGCAGTTCATTGCAGTTACATCCAATGTTAAAACACGAACGGTTGCAACAGTAGGGAATTTGCGACACTACAATCACCTGAACACCTCGAACAGCGCATCGGGCAGGGTGAAGAACATGTAAGGGACCAGGAGAACCGTCAGCATGTTGGTCTTCCAGTTTGTCCTATCCAATACCAGGAGGTATCTGCAGCAGACCAGAACACAGAGGGTTTCAGTCGATGCATTTTGATGTGTAAATCGACAAAGCTTCAAGAATCGAGAAGTGCTAATCACACGTTAACTGGACAAAAAGATCTTCTCCATTTCAGTTTAGCTTCTACTAGTACGTACTACAAAATTATGCTGCAAGAACTTCCGAACAGCTTAATAGTTCAGTCTGGAGTCTGGATACGGGGTCCATCCCTGCGGGACCTGATTCATTCTGAATCTCCAAAGGAGAGAACACTGTCGAACCAGATCACTTGACCTTTGACTTCTCCAAAGGAAAAAAAATGAATATGTGGGCTGGTACTCACAAGGCGGCGATGAGAGCGAGCCACTTGAAGAGAGAGGTGCCGAAGCCGAGGCCGCCGCCGAGGACGATCGCGTCGTTAGCGAGCTTCCTCGTCGCCATGCTCAGCTCCCGCAGGTCCGACTGGATCAACGCCTGCGCCGCCGCCGACGCAGTATCCGCCGGGTCCGTCTTCACCGCCAGGTACGACGGCATCTTCCCGGTCGCCGAGGAGAGGACGCGAGACCTCAGAAAAATCACAAACTTCTCCCTCTCTTCGGATCGACCTGTGTGTGGGGGTGCGGAGTGTGGTTGAGGAGCGGTGGTTGGTACGATACTAATGGTATGCAGGGGCTTGTGGCGGGCGGCGAAATTTCGTGTGGTTGACTGGCTGCTTGGAATCTTGCCCGCAGTTGCTACGTGTTCAGCGGCGGTCAAAGTAGTACTGCTCCCCCTGCGTGTCACGTCCAAAATTGTATAGATTTACGTGTTTACAGCATCTCTAATATCTCGTACTCCCACTGTTCAGAAATATATGACGTTTTAGCTTGTGAACCGAGTATCTGGTATATTTTAGTGTATAGGTTTATAGAAGTACAGAGTAAACCTATAAACTAAAAGGCGTTTATATACATCTATTTCATAAAGATAAAATATCTTATATTTATAAACGGAGGGAGTAGTATAATATACACCCATATGTAAAAGTTTTAGATCACCAAGATAGATATTTTATATCACGTGTCCACTTTCTTATTTTCTAGACGATGTACTCCCTCAGTTTCAAAATATAAGATATTTTAAATTTGTGAAAGAAGTGTATCTAATCTTCTTTTAGTGTGTAGTGTTGGGGATATACTTTCCGGGTATCCTCACAGATCCTCACTGACCAGGGTGGCCCACTTCGGGTTAGAGTTTTGCTTCACGGGCGGCCTAGTTAGGGAGAGAAGACAGAGTCCAATCCGACTACGGGAAGGCCCAGAAGGCTTATCGATTTAGGCCCATAATGTTACTTGTAGTTCAAGATGTACTCTGTAACCAACTCTTAGTCGTAGCCGGATTGATCTCTCTTGTAAACCCTAGGCCGGATATCTATATAAGTCGTCCTAGGGAGAGCCTTTAGGGCAACACCAGACACATCAATAGTCTATAATCTCAACTCGCACAGGCGAAACCCTTGTAACCCATATTCCGGCTCTGCCGTATTACTGGATTGTTAGCAGGAGTAGGGTCCGTCCAAAGCCGACGGATTCGAACCTGGGTAAACTTGTGTGCTCACCGTCTCGGAACACCGTACGTCTCACACCCCTCTCTCCCGCACGCCTCGAGGACCCCCTCATGGCGTACTTGTCCTCAAACCGACGACAGTTGGCGCCCACCGTGGGGCAAGTGAGCTTCGGATCTATGTTCCGAGCAGAATCTGCAAGAATCGGAATCGGCGAGACCATCGCCGTCGGTCGCATCCTCTACGCCAGCGACGTCCCTCTCATCGTTCTCGACGAGACTTGGATTCCGGCTAGGGAGGCCGTGACTGCCTATACAATCATGTCTTTTGGCGAGATCGATGTTTACATCGGTTTCGCTGAACCTGCCCAACCCACCCCAGCGGTGATGATAGAGGCAGAAGAATCTTCTGGGTCCCCTTTGTCCGCGGAGGCAGCAGAATTCCGGATCTCAGAAAACCCTAATCCCACCCAGCCCGCACCAGTCGCGGAGATGGTGGAGAAATCCGAGCCTGAAGAAGACCTCACGGTCCAAGTCAAATCTGGAGTGGATCTCCCTGGAGAAGCCGGATCCCAGATCGACCCACCCGTGGAAGTCGAAATCCAGGAGGAGCACATCAGCGACACTGATTCCGACTCTGACGATGTTAGGACAGATAGGCCTTTCCTCAGGTACACACTAAGATGTATGATACTGCAAGGCGCTAGCACAGAAGCAATCCTCGAAACCATTAAAAGTTTCGATATGGCTGATCGCGAAAGCCGCAGGTACCTCAGGAAGCACGCATCACACTTCGTCGGATATGTTGGATCCGGATCCGGCTCTGCCAATGCTGGAGAAAACACCGACTCCGTGCTGGAGGCAATTGGAACAAACGCCGACGTTCCCGCATCCTCGGATGAGTCCATGACGTCGGTAGATTACCAAAAATTCTCCGCGGAATATGACGAGGAGTACAACTCCAAAGCTGCAGAAGATGGAGAAGCCATGGACGAAGGATCCGGGGAACACTCTCCCAAAGCGCAGGATGATATGAAAGTCAAAGACAATCCCGAAATCCAGATGTCCGAAAGTACCGATCAGAGCTTGACTCCGGGAAACGGACCCAAAGCCGTCTTTGCTACCGGCGCTGCCAAGAAGGCAAAGAAGAAGAACAAGAAGAACAAGACTTCGGCAAAAGACCCTCTGACAGAGGAGGTGATTGCCGAGGAATACGAGGAAGACTCGGATGGAGCACTTATCCCAGACGAGCCGAAAAAAGAAGCATCGGTGGATGGACACGTGATCACTGAAGGTGCGCGTAAACTCATCGATGCCGCATTAACCACACCTATCCCTACAGCTGTAGAACTTACTGCAGCTGAGCTGGACGAAAGGGCCCAAGCCCTAGAAGCGCGCCATCAACATCTCCTTGATGAAGCCAAAAACATCGAGGTGGAGAAGAAGCGCATGTCAAACAAGGAGTATATGTCCCGTCTACATCAGAAGACACGGAAGCGTCACATAGATGACAACCAATTCCCACGTGTCCGTGCCGTCCTTTTTGGAGATGAGATGGGGAAGCCACGGAAGGATAGCAACGGAGATTGGGTTTACCCAACACCAGTGCAAAATACCGTGGCAGCTCGCGAAATTCTATCGGCTAATCCAGGACCAGAGGAGATACATTTGGGTATCAAACTACGCAATAAGGGACTGGAGCAGCAAAAGGTCGCCCTGTCTGGAAGCCAAAAGCTGGTCTCGGATTCCGACCAGTGTCGCACAGATCCGGCATGGGCTGACGTAAGATCCCACTACGATCGGGCGCAACACCGTCACCCCGAACGCAGGGAAGACAATTATTCAAGAACCGGATCGTCAGGAGAGCACCGCAGAACTACACATAACTGGAGCAACGTCGCTCCAGCAGCCGAGAAAGACGCGATCGCTGCACTGATTCCGAGGAATCCTCCCCGAAAAGGAGAAGATAAAGAGAAACGTCGGGAGGAGGATCGTCAGAAAATGCCACCTCCTAGACATGAAAACCGTCCGGCTGAGCCTCACCATGGTGGGAACGACGGACGAAGGAACGACGGAAACCACGCTGGCACAAACCGGCAGGGGGCTCGTCACAGTCAAGAACCTCCCCGGAACCGGAATAATGATGCTCCACACGGAGGCCGGGGATCAGCTGGAAACAACCCAGCTGCACCACCCTCTCCACAGCACAGTTATCACAACGGCCCCCAGGGAGGTCAAGGAGGACGACATGGCGGAGGAGGTGGTGGCAGAAGCCGAAGTCCGGCTCCAAGGCACCGCAGCCACAGCCGATATTCGGGATGATCCCTATCCCCGAACGACGCAAGGCACAGGATCAACTCCAACATAGAGGCTCGACGCTACGAAAACGATGACGTGTATGTGGGCCCAAAGTGCTTCGAACCATGCATCAGAGCTACAAAATTCCCGGAAGGATTTGCTATCTCAAGACATATTCAAGCCTACGACGGCATTGCTCGGCCAGACACCTGGTTACAGGACTTCTTCGAAGCTTGCTGCATCGCCAAAGGCGGAAACAGCCTGGTCGCAACCCGATACCTCCCACTTATGTTGCGAAAGACGGCACGATCATGGCTCAATGAACTTCTGGCGAACACCATCCACAACTGGTATGACTTACAAAGTGCATTCTTTCAGAATTTCGAAGGCACATATCGGAGGCCCTGTACGGTTGGAGACCTACAACGTTGCACCTAGAAAGCCGGAGAAACTTGCCGAGATTATCTCGGACGATGGATCGACACCAAGAACTCCTGCGAGGGAGTAAATGATCAAACTACGATTGAAGCTTTCATTGCAGGTCTCCCAATTGGTTTACTACGCCATCGCTTGAAGTGTGACAATGTTACTGATCTGGGAGAGATGATAGAAACAGCGAGCAAGTATGCAGATGCTAACGACGATGCAGAGGGATTACTCAACGTCCTGGCTATACCTCAGTCAGCAAAGACAAAGCAACAGGCTCAGAAGCGCAAAAACACCTCGGAAGAAAAACCCAACGCGGAGACGGCAGTAGTCACTACTGTTTCCGGGTCTGGAGGACGAGGAGGACATGGCGGAGGCCGCGGGCGTGGCCGTGGCCGTGGGACATCAAGGGTCCAAGGTAGAGGAGAACAACAACCAGGCAAAACCTACACTTGGGCCGACATCGCCAATAACCCATGTGTGCATCACTTGGACACCAATGGGGGCTCGTCCCACACCAACGTTGAATGTCGGTTTAACGACGACATCAAGAGAGATGATACCGCAGGCTACAAAGCTAAGCGGAAGAAGGGAAAGAAAAATCCCGAAAAAGACAAGGAGACCAAGGAAGATTCCGACATGGAGGAAGCCGACGCTTCAAATCCCAAGTCGGAAGGGAAGAAAGCTTTTCCTACCAAGAAGGACACTTACGTCACCTTCCTCGGATCTCAACCAGCAAAGGTCAAGAAAGCAGTTCTCCACGAGCTCAACGCAACAGTTTCGGCTGTCCCTCTGTATCTGGACTGGTTGGAAGTGGCGATAACGTTTGACCACGCTGATCATCCGCCTAAGCTACACAGGCGAGGAAAATACGCCTTAATCGTCAATCCACTTATTGACGGTTATGGTTTTTCCAAGACCCTCATGGACGGTGGTAGCAGCATCAATATTCTCTATGTAGAAACGCTACGCCAGATGAAGATCTCGGAAACATAGCTTAACCATAGCTCTGTGATTTTTCACGGAGTTGTCCCAAGAAGACAAGCTAACTCCCTGGGAGAGATCACTTTGGATGTTACGTTTGGAACACCAAAAAATTATCGAACGGAGGCACTTTCCTTCGAAGTGGTCCCGTTCAAGAGCGCATACCACGCTATATTCGGACGTCCGGCTTACTAGGCTTTTATGGCTCGTCCGTGTTACATTTACAATATAATGAAAATTCCAGGTCCCAACGGCGTGATCACCATCAGGGGAGACCCGAAGAAAGCGCGAGAGTGCGAGGATGGAAATGCCGCCTTTGCCGAAGCCGTGCTGCACGCCCAGGAGTACCAGGAGATCAAGAAGAGCATAGATCCGTCCGAGATGCCCGCGACGAAGAAGGAGGTGACAAAGCCAAATCCGGAGTTCAAGGCATCAGAAGAGACGAAGACAACGCCATTGAAGGATGATGACCCCTCCAAGGTGACCCAGATAGGCGCAGGCCTAAGTAGCGCATAGGAAAGCGTGCTCGTCAAGTTCCTCCGAGCAAATCAAGATATCTTCGCATGGCAGCCATCTGACATGACCGGAGTACCTAGGGAACTTGCCGAGCACTCTCTAAATGTAAACCCGAACGCTAAACCCGTCAAACAGTCCTTACGACGGTTTGGTGATGAAAAGCGTAAGGCAATAGCTAAGGAACTAGCACGGCTCGAGTTAGCCGGATTCATAGAAGAGGTCATCCATACTGATTGGTCGGCCAACCCTGTAATGGTCCCTAAAAAGGACATCACTGATTTAAAGATGTGTTGATTATACTGCCTTGAACAAGGCTTGTCCAAAAGATCCGTTCGCTCTGCCTAGAATTGATCTAGTTATCGATTCTACGGCAGGCTCGGAACTCCTTTGTTTTCTCGACGCATATTCCGGTTATCACCAAATCCGGATGAAGGAATCTGACAAAATCAAGACTTTATTCATAACCCCTTTCGGAACCTTCTGTTATGTTACGATGCCCTTTGGGCTGAAGAACGCAGGAGCTACGTACCGGCGCACGATGCAGCGTTGTCTCCATGATCAACTCGGACGCAATGTACATGCATACGTGGATGATATCGCGGTCATGTCCAAAAAGAAGGAAACATTGATTTTCGACTTAGAGGAGACGTTCGCCAATTTACGAAAATACAACATCATGCTTAATCCGAAGAAATGCTTCTTTGGAATACCAGCCAGAAAATTGTTAGGTTTTATCGTGTCTCAACGAGGCATAGAGGTGAACCGTGACAAGATTAAGGCTATTTTCAATATTTCCAGGCCAACTCGCCTGAAGGACGTACAAAGATTAACTGGTTGCATTGCTGCGGTCAGTCGATTTGTAAGCCGGCTTGGTGAAAGAGCCGCACCATTATACAAACTCCTGAAGAAGACCAAGGATTTTGTCTGGACTGACGAAGCTGAAGCTGCACTACAAGACCTGAAGAAAGTACTCTCATCTGCTCCTATCCTGGCAGCGCCGAAACCTCAGGAACCGATGTTGTTTTACATTGCTACGACAAATAGGGTTGTCAGTATAGTTATGGTGGTGGAGAGACCAGAAGAAAATCAGGAGCACCTGGTGCAGCATCGACATACTTTGTTAGCGAGGTCCTGACAGAATCAAAACAACGATATCCGCACTATCAAAAGTTGGCTTATGGTGTTTTTCTAGCATATCGTAAGCTACGACACTATTTTCAGGAGCATCCAATTACCGTTGTGAGCAAAGCTCCCATGAGAGATATAATCAACAATAGCGATGCCACAGGACGCGTCGCCAAATAGGGTATAGAGCTTGCAGCTTTTGATATTGAGTACAAACCCCGGACAGCAATCAAATCCCAGATCCTTGCCGACTTTGTCGCTGATTGGACAGAGACCAAGGAGAACATGGTCTTTCCTTAGTTGGAATAATGGACCCTCTTTTTCGACGGGTCCAAGGCTCGAGGGGGCTCGGGGGCTGGCGTGGTGCTCAAGTCACCCCAAGGAGATAAACTTTTATACGTGTTGCAGATCCACTTCACAACGACAAATAAAATTACCGAGTATGAAGCACTGCTGCATGGAATCCGGATTGCTAAAGATATTGGCATCCGACGTTTGATGTGTTACGGAGATTCAGATCTTGTTGCTCAGCAAGTCTCGGATATTTGTAATGCAAATAAGCACATGGCAGCATATAAAGCTGTCGTGGATGATCTATCTAAATCGTTCGAGGGGTTTGAAGTTCAACACATCCCTCGAGTAGAAAATGAGGAAGCAGATGCACTATCTCGAATAGGCTCTGCGCGGAAAGAGGTTCCGGATGGCGCATTTTTAGAACACCTCAAAGTTCCCTCGATAAAGGGAGTAGATGAGGAATATCCGACCAAATCCGACTCACCTTTAATAGCAGTTCTGGCTGTAATTCCCAGCTGGACTCAACCCTACCTTGATTACTTGGTAGATGGCAAATTACCCGAAGACGAGGTGCTGAGCCGGCAGATTATCCGACGAGTAAAAGCCTATACTATTATTAAAGGTGAGCTCCATAAACGGAGTGTTTCTGGGGGTTTTCAGCGCTGTGTATCTCCGGAAGAAGGAGTGGAAATCTTAAGAGAAATCCATGAAGGCGAGTGTGGTCACCACGCTGCAGCCAAATATTTAGTGGCAAAAGCTTTTCGACATGGTTTTTTCTGACTTACAGCTCAAGCAGATGCCGAACGATTAGTCAAGACATGCAAAGGCTGCCAAAAGTACGCCAAACAAGCTCATGTTCCAGTTGATCAGCTGCGAACAATACCTATAACATGGCCTTTTGCGGTCTGGGGGCTTGATATGGTAGGACCTTTTAAACGAGCTCCAAGTGGATTTACTCACCTCTTAGTGATGGTGGATAAATTCATAAAATGGATCGAGGCTAAACCTGTCACTAGTTGTGATGGAGCAATAGCCAAAAGATTTGTCGAGGATGTTATAATCCGGTATGGTTATCCGCGTAGCATTATCACGGACAACGGGAGTAACTTTTCCATGGGAGATTTGGCTGAATTCTGCGACGAGCAACATATACGGCTTGACATTGCGTCAGTCGCACATCCACAGGCTAACGGACAAGTCGCAAGAGCAAATGGTTTAATTCTACAAGGCTTGAAACCAAGACTCGAAGCACCACTCAGACGTGCTGCGGGGGCTTGGGTAGAGGAACTACCCTCTGTAATTTGGAGTTTGCGAACAACTCCGAACAGGTCAACATGATATACACCTTTCTTCTTGGTCTATGGCGCAGAAGCAGTTCTTCCTAGTGATTTGATTCATACTTCTCCTAGAGTGGCCGCGTATATCGAAGAGGATGCCGAGATTTCTTGACAAAATGATCTCGACTTAGTCGAAAAAGTTCGCGTCGTTGCTAAAATGAGATCTACAGCCTATCAGCAGAAGTTACGCAAGTATCATAGCCAGAGAGTCCGAACTAGATCTTTCAATAAAGGTGATTTGGTTCTCCGGCTTGTGCAACAAAGAAAGCACAAACTTTCCCCAATATGGGAATGGCCCTTTTTAGTTAGTCGAGTATTGCACAATGGGTCGTACTACTTAACTGACATGAGGCCAGTCAAAGAAAGACCTGCTACTAAGAAGAGAAAGAGAGCTGGAGGCAGTACAAATCTGGATGAATTAGACAGACCATGGAATATTGCTCAGCTACGTCCCTTTTATTCTTAGTTTTATCTTTCTTTGTAATCATACATATGTACATGCTCTGTGAGAAATAAAAGTTTTGGTTACCTCAAAGTTTTCCTGAGAAGTTTTTACCATCTTATTTCCTACTGGTCATGTCATAGTCAAAAATCCCAGAATGCTTGAAAGTACTTTATGCTCATGTTCGTTCTGGTTTAGATTTTCGATTCTAAAACTGCTACCTTCGGGTATAACTCTAAAAAATTCTAGTCTTTACTTGGGTTATTTGTCTGATTGCTGGATGCGGGTATCTTCCGAGTAGTGAATTGTTGGTACTGGAAGCCGGCTTTGTTTCCGAGTTTAAACTGGTTTAGCAATTGCGCTCCGTTGCTCGGTAAAATTTCTGGCTGAAGGCTTAGCCGGCTCACGAAAGGGATGAGGCGGAAAGCCAGATAAACGATAAGTAGAGGCGGAAAATTCTAAGTGCTTATGAAAACATTTCAGGCACGCAAATAATCTAAGACAAAAGTGCTGAACAGATAAAAAACTTAGCACTAGCAAAAGTCATAGTACTTAATATTTACAAAACGCATCATGTCTTTCTAGAATAATACATAGTTTTCTGATCTATGATGCAGGAGGAGATGAAGGAACTGCCGGAACGCTGGTTACTCCGCCTTGGTATCGTGCCGAGATGTCCGGATCCGAGGTGGTCCGTTCATCGTCGGAAACTTCTTCGGCGTCTTCTGGAGGAGGTGGCGGAGTATCCACGCGGGTGAAGAAGGGCGTCTCGTAGCTGGTCAGATCAGCTACGTGGAACCCATATCCGGCGCAGGAGTGCATGATGGCTTGAAGGTCTTGCTCCTGGCCGTCTTCGTCTACCTTGCAGTACCCTCTGGTCACTTGCCATATTTCCATGTTTCCATGGTGGCTCATGACCATGGTGAGAGCGTTCTGCACAGCAGTCCGCGCGTAGGACATGTTCCTGTCCCGAACAAGCTGCGGCATCTCCTTGGCCTTCTCCCGCACCTGGAAGTCCGACATGCTTGGCATGTCCGGAATCCTGCGAGACTCGCCAATGTCCTCAAGGGACTGGCGGTAGTCATGAAGAAGATCACCGACTTGGGTAAGCCGGTGAGTGCGGGGTTCGGACAAGGAGGAGTCCTTCAAGTTCAGAGGACCTATACACAAAATTGGGATAAGAAAAAAAACCCGACATTGATGAAAGTCGAAGAAATGATAAGTCAGATAGATGGAACATACCAAGAATGATGTCGTCAATCTTGGCTTTCTCCTCCTGGAGACTCTGGAGTTCAGCCCGGAGCACCTGGGAGATATCCTTTTCTCTACCAACCTCATTCTTGAGGTCCGAGATAACCTTATCTTGAGCGGCAATCTTGAGATCGCGCTCTTCAGTGGCCATGGAGGAGGACTCGAGGACTTGAGCTATGCTTCTTTCATGATCCGCCTTGAGCTTATCCAGCTCTTGGCGAAGTCCCTTGTTCTCCACCACTAAGGTTTTGAGGTTCTCGGCCTCTTCAATCATAGCGATGGATTGTTTCACCAACGCTGTAAGACAAAAAGAACAACAGTTCATAAAAATTTGACATTGAAAAAAGCAAAAGGCAAGGTTTGAATCTCGAAATGTTTACCTTCGGCTTCATCCTTGGCTACCTTGAGCTCAACATTTTTAAGCCGGAGAGCTTTGATCTCTCTCCGCTTATCACAGACATTTTTTAACAATTCCTGGTTATAGGAACATACTTTCTGTAAGTCAGAATACCCAAAGTCAGAAAGCTACTTAAGACTCGGGCTAATATTTTTTGCTAAATATCAGCATGAGCCTTGGGGGCTACACTAGTTCGTTCTTTGGCATCCTAATGAAATCATAAACCAGGATTTCTATATCCTACTTTATGCTTGGGGGCTAGAGGATATGATATAACATAAGGTAAAAAACAAGAGTTGGAATTCTGACTTACATATTGTTCGCGAGTGAGTTTGTCTAATCCCGCGTTCACCTCAGCTGCCACCTTCTCGGAGAGAGTAAGAGGAATTACTGGGGCTGTTGGAAGCTCGCCAGTCCTGATCCTCTCGTCGCGAAGGCGGACTTGGGCGAGAAGGTCAGAGAACTTGACGTCCTCTGCTTCTTGCGCTTCCTCTTCGGGGGAAAGATGGATTTTGTCCAGAACTTGCTTGGCCAGCCGCTGGATCTCCTCTGCGGACTTCCGGGATAAGCCAAACTTGGCAAGTCCGGGGTTGCTGAGGAGGTTGTCGGCAAAGACTTCAGCTGAGGGATCATTACCCAAAGAGGGTTCACCCTTATCTTGAGCTGACGCACCCACGGTGACGTCAGTGTGCGATCCAAGGATCACAGGCGCCGTTGGAGGAGCCGAATCTTCTGCAACAACCGGAGAAGTAGTAATCGCCGGTGTTGTAGAAGGTTGAGGGGCAGGAGTCGGAGGAGCCGTGGCAGGGGAAGCTATGGTAAGCTTCGTCTGTCGTAGGGGCTTCGCAAGAATCCCCTTCCCCTTACCCTTGATGAGAGGCTTTGCTCTGAGAATGTAGTAAAGTCGGAAACATTACATCTCAGAAAGAAATTCGAGAAAGGTACAAAGGCGGAAATTGTGAATGAAAGTTACCTCTTCACAACGGGCACTTCCTTTGTGCCAACAGCCACTGTTGGAGCTTTGCGCTTCTTGCGTGCAAGGTCCGGCAATGGGACCACTTCAGTCTCCTGAGAAAACTCAGGAGGATATCCTTCGAGTGGAGCAAGCTCCGACTCGAGGAGATCAGCAAGCTGAAAACAAGAAAACATATCAGCATTGCAATATATAACTTAAAGATTGAAACACGTAAAAGGTGTACTGATGGAAGCTTACCGCTACCACGGGGTTTTCCATTGTGTGCATGTCCAGAGAAATCTCCGGAATTTTCCTCTCGATCCGCTCCTTGATCAGCCATTTGATCTAGCTTATGTAACCTTGGATGGTGTAGGCTTTGGGGCTGATGCGGAGAGAGTCTTTTTTGGAAGACGTGATGGAGTACATCAGTCTATCCCCGTGGTACTGAAGTGGCTGGATCCGACGTGAGACCCAGCACTGGACTAAGTCGGATCCTTTTAGACCCTTGTGCTTGATAAGATATTCGATCCGCCTCTTAGCGAGGATCAGATTGTCGATGAGAGCCGGAGCAGCCTCGTCCCAGGAAGGCTGGGCTGTGGCGGCTCCGTCGACAAAAGCCGGCAAAGCAGTAGCTTTGCCGGGAGCCGGAATATCCCTATGATAGAAAAAAGTGGCTGGCCATTGTTTGACCGAGTCACTGGCAGAAATTTTGGGATATGCCCGGTCTCGTCTAACAGAAAAACTAATAGTACCGGTGATATAAGGAACACCGGCAGTAATGGAATTTCTCCGGACATGGAAATAATACCGGAAAAGAAGCAAACTCGGCCTAATGCCGAGAAAGCCCTCGCAAAGCGCAGCATATGCGCTCATCTCTAGAAGAGAATTGGGAGGAAGATTATGGAGTTGAACTCCATAGTGGTCAATCACCTCGGAGAAGAACTCCGAGGGAGGAAAGGACAAACCTCGGTCCAGATGGGTGCCGAAGTGGATGCGCTCGCCATCGCGTGGATTGGGGACGGTTTCGCCGGAACTGCTCCACCAGTTGCCGGCGGCGAGAAGCCCCTCCTTCTCCACGTTTTTGAGGCCGTCGTCATCGAGGGCGCAGGAGATCCAGATTCCCCGAAAGCTCTCTTTCTCCGCAGCTGCTTCCACCGACGCCGCCGCCGCCAGAGAAGAAGAAGAGGATGAAGCCATTTTTCTCTCCGGTGGAATATGTGACCTTAAAGTGGCAGCGCTAGGAACTCTGTGGGAGGAGGACGAAAGGGCTCTGGGCGCGTTGGAGGATTGGGAAGAAAGGAACGGCGAAGGACTGGTGGAGAGGAGAAGAAGGAATCTAAACCCCTTATATCCACCTACCTGCGCCAAGATTCGTGCAAACGCTACAGTGTAATTGCCACGCATCGTGGAAAGAACTGGGAAGGGCCCACGCGATGATTGCGTCGCCTCGATCTCCACGCACGCATTGAAACGGCGCCTGGGTTCCGCGAACCGCGGACCCACCAACGGTCGTGCTGACGGAACGTCCGTCAGATGATGTGACTTGACCATGCTTGTGTCAGGTGGCGTTAGAGACCAAGTTCCGGCTTAGTTTAAAAGCGAGCTGGAAAATTCGAGTAACTAATTGAAATGTCCGACTTACTTTTAAGACCCAGATCGTATTTTTTGTTGTAAAGTTTCAGGAACCCTTCAAGATTCTACAAGCCGAAGATCGAGCTGGACGATGATAAAATCAGACTTTGGATCTTGGAGGCCTCCGGGGGCTACTGTTGGGGATATACTTTCCGGGTATCCTCACAGATCCTCACTGACCAGGGTGGCCCACTTCGGGTTAGAGCTTTGCTTCACGGGCGGCCCAGTTAGGGAGAGAAGACGGAGTCCAATCCGACTACGGGAAGGCCCAGAAGACTTATCGACTTAGGCTCATAATGTTATTTGTAGTTCAAGATGTACTCTGTAACCAACTCTTAGTCATAGCCGGATTGATCTCTCTTGTAAACCCTAGGCCAGATATCTATATAAGCCGTCCTAGGGAGAGCCTTTAGGGCAACACCAGACACCTCAATAGTCTATAATCTCAACTCGCACAGGCGAAACCCTTGTAAGCCATATTCCGGCTCTGCCGTATTACTGGATTGTTAGCAGGAGTAGGGTCCGTCCAAAGCCGGCGGATTCGAACCTGGGTAAACTTGTGTGCTCACCGTCTCGGAACACCGTACGTCTCACACCCCTCTCTCCCGCACGCCTCGAGGACCCCCTCATGGCGTACTTGTCCTCAAACCGACGACATGTAGATTCATGTAGATTTAGAGTAAACCTACACACTAAAAAGGACATCTTATATTTTAAAACGGAGGGAGTATTTTAGATCACCTGTGTCACGGTAGGTGATGTAAATAGATCACCTATTTAATTCTTTCCTCCCCTTTTCAAGTACTCCCTCTGTTTTAAAATAAGTGCTTGGATTTATCTAGATTCATATATCAAGCTTGTTTTAGTGTGAGATACATTCGAATCTAATAAATACAAGTCATTTATTTTGAGACGGAGGGAGTAAAACAATGATCATCACAAGCATATATATGAAAACATTACTATGAAACTTCATCTAAAAAATCAATCAAAATAATTTATAATCAAATAGTACTTAATTATTACATGCAATTCGAATAGTTCATCAAGTAGCACACAAATCAACACACGGATAACATAGAGTTTTCAAATATAACAATATGAAATAGAGTTCGCATCTACTAGTTTTGTGTTCCATTCCACTTCCACCACTCCTCAATAAGATCCTTCCGTAGATCGTCGTGCACATCCGCATCTCGAATGTGGTGGTATGCCTCGAGCAACGACAGTGGGGTCGGGCCGGGTTTGCGATGGTCAGCGGTGGTGCGGGGGAGCGCCCTATGACGCGGGAATAGAGGGGCCAGCACGGAGCAGCTCAGACGGCTCAAATCCTTCCTCTCCGTTGGTGGAATCAACTGGCGTTCGCATGGTGCGGCAGCCGATTCAAATCGACGATGCAACTTGAACGTCAATGGGAGGGCTTCGGAGAAAAGGCGGGAGGGGCGGTGGAGGGTCAGCGGACGTTCGGTGGAGGCTAGTGGCTCGATTCCGATCACCGTCGGGGCGTTTCCGTTTCCAGTGGCGGGCGGGGGTAGATGGCGTGCGCGGGCAGGAAGGGGAGGGAAATTTCAGGTCAGCCGTTGGTGACTCGCGCGCACGCATTTTTCTTTTACATCACCAGCCCAGGTGATCTATATTTAAATCACCAGGGTCCATTTTTAGACTGCGATGTAAAAAATTTAGATCACCAAAATGTGATACATCACCTGTTGGAGCAGCATTTTTAGCATCCGGTCACCACACCCAATATACATCATCTGTTAGAGATGCTCTTATAAACTAGAATGAGTTGAGTTACATGTGAATCTACATAAATCTTCGAAATCTATTTTGAACGGTTGGAGTAGAAAAATTGGCACTAGAGTAACATCTGAGTTCACGATTTCGTCGCTCCAAGCCTGCGGGAGGCCAAACAATCACATTTCGGGAACATGGGCAATAAATCCTCACTTCGTATTCTCCCCTATAACTCTTCCATTTCTCAATCCCTTTTAATTCGTTAGTAGTTTCACTTCCTCCAGCACATCGAGAAGAACCTCTGCGACCATAGAATACGGCAGTCAGGCCAGCCACTAATGCTCTCTAACTCCGTAATCCTTTCGCCAACATCAAAGGCGCGGTTTGTCTACACCGCAAGGTACACTTTTGAAGTCTATGAATAGCAATAAGCCCTCATCCAACGAGAAGACGTTGTAGGGTTGTAGGTCCAAATGTAGGAATCTAGTTAAGTGCCTATTGATGACATGGACAGTAGATCTTTAGGTTAAGGGTTAATTTTCTATCGAGGTCCAATTTTTGTACTTGTTCTTCTGGTCTTCCAAAAATCATGGTAATATGCAATCTACCACTATCTTGGTTTGATTTTGGGTTTAATCTTAGCATGGTTTGGGGATTTCACTCTTAAGGGATTGATCTAAGCCCGATTTAGGGATACATGATATGTTTGTTGGGAATTTGCCCTAGAGGCAATCATGTTTGGTGATATTCCCCAAAGTATTCATAAAATAATAAAGTTGTTCTTATATGAACATCAGATATATATCATTGAATACGTGATTCATTTGTGGAACTATATATTCACGATTGTTCATACTAGTTTGTCCTTGGTCATTGAGGTTGTGCTGGATACACAACTGATGTCTACGCACTTCTATTCTTGTAGACAGTTGTGGGGCCTCCAAGTGCAGAGGTTTGTAGAACAGCAGCAAGTTTTCCCTTTAGTGGATTACCCAAGGTTTATCGAACTCAGGGAGGAAGTGGTCAAAGGTATCCCCTCTCAAGCAACCCTGCAATCAAGATACAAGAAGTCTCGTGTGTCCCCAACACACCCAATACACTTGTCAGGTGTATAGGTGCACTAGTTCGGCGAAGAGATAGTGAAATAAAAGTGGTATGGATAATTATAAGTGGTAACAGTGCTAGAAAATAGCTTGCTGGCGTGTGGTTGACGTGGGAAAAGACTAAAGGCAAACTGAAATAAAGATGGAAGCAAGCAAACATGTAACAGATCTAATCGCAAACGGTGTATCAATGCTAAGAAACAAGGCATAGGGATCATACTTTCACTAGTGAACACTCTCATATAAATATCTTCTCTTTATGATACTACTCTTAACTACTCTCCGGTTGGACACTCTAATCGATGGTAGGGCTATAACAGCACACCTCAAAGTAAGCCTTTCCCATCTAGACAATCCCACACTGTCACCTTGAGCACTAGATGGTTCCAACAAACACCACAATTTCATAAAGACATCCAACTCCAAATATAACTCATAACAAGTATTTGTAATCTCTAGCCTAAGTGCCACCATGGTGTGCACACTGTCAACTTCACACACATGGGGAGAGCAGAGATCTATTAAAGCACTTGAGTAGCAAGGTAGATCTACTTGATTACAAAGCTCATGATCACAATATGATCATGCATAAAGAGAGATGAACACATAGCTACCGGTAGAACCCTTAGCCTCGAGGAAGAACTACTCCCTCATCATCATTGGAATCAGCAACGGCGATGGAGATGGTGGTGGAGATCGATGGAGATGGCTCTGGGGCACTTCCCTGTCCTGGCAGGGTGCCGGAACAAAGACTTTCTATCCCCCGAATCTCCCTTTCGGTGGCGGCAGTGCTGTGGAACTTTTCGTGGCTGGAGGCTTGACGATTTAGGGTTTTCGTATCAGGAGGAATATATAGGCGAAGGGGCGAGGTCGGTGGCCAGCCAAGGGGCCCACACCATGCCCTGGCGTGGCCTAGGGTTGCCCGCGCCCAGGGGGTGTGGCCACCCTGTGGCCCCTCTCCAGCTCTCCTTCTGGCTCCGTGAATCTTCCGGTAAAATATCAACTTCGGCTTTTGTCCCGTCCAATTCCGAGAATATTCATTTTCTGACTTTCTGGAACCAAAAAACAGCAGAAAACAGGCAACTGGCACTGTGGCACTTGTTAATAGGTTAGTCCAAGAAAGTGTATAGAAAGTACTCCAAAGTTGGAACAAAACACAAGAAAGCAGATAAAACCAAGCATGGAACATCAAAAATTATGGATACGTTAGCAACGTATCAACATCCCCAAGCTTAACTCCTTCTCGTCCTCGAGTAGGTAAGTGATAAAAAGAAAGAATATTTTTTGAGGTGACATGCACCATCATAAACTTGATCAAAGTATTTGTAAAACAACGATAGCTAGGATAATAGTACTTCAACATAGCATGAAAGATAAAGTTCTAACAATAAGACATAGCAACTATGTTGCAACATGAAAAGGCACAGACAAAAAATTCTTGAATAACAATGCTTTACAAGACGTTTGTTTGTTTCACATAAAGAAAACATAGCATAGTGACATTCAGCTTGTCCCTCATAGAGTAGCAAACATAAATGCATAGGACACCTTCAAAGTTCATAAGATTGACTAGATACAAATAGTTTAAAACAAGCAATATCAAAGCTATGCATGAATCAACAAGTCTTGGGACAATGCACATAGAACTAAGAATGGCGACTATGCTCGCAAAGTAGGTGCATAAAGGTAGAAGGTGGAGAATCAACAAAAAAGTAAAAGAAAGGCCTTCATAGAAGGAAGCAGGGATTCAAGTTTCAAAAAGAGCTTCCAAAAATTATGGTACTTAATAGCTTTCAGCTCTCATTGCCCCTATCATAAGCATCTTGAAGTGATTAAGGTTAAAGTGAACAAGCTATGGAGTATATGCTTGACAAAGTATAAGTTGGAAATCTCATGTCTCTTGAATACGAGGGCCGCTCCTCATGCTACTCAAGTGTAGTCACCGGTAAGTTCTTGTCATCATAAGTACATGTGTATCATAGAGAACCGCCAATGGGGTACCCCTTGCCCGATGATACGGAAGAATCCCCATATCAAAATGAGAAGGCAAGCAGACAACGAGCATCTCAGCAATCTTCTTATTTACCATGGGAATATGGTGCTTTTTTCTATCTTTCCTCTTTTCATATATCTCTTTTTTCTCTTTTCTTTTTCTCTTTTTTCTCAACATCTGACTCTTTTTTTATAAGAAGAATGCTTCATAGACAGCTCATTATGGTTACGTTGTAGGTTTTCGCCATGACAACATGGATTAGACCAGCGGCCCAGGCGTTTCTCTAACACACATACATAACTCCATGGACTTACAACCTCCCCTTTCATTTCACACCGACGACATCCATAGACAAAAGAGCATGATATCAACTAGGTACAAAGTACCAGCGCAATGTTGAAAGTGTTCCCCATGACAGCATGGTTTTGCTAATCCCCAACAAATAAGTGCAAGCATATACAACATAGACGACACAATGGTTCAAGTTTATTAAGGGCAAGAAAAGTAAAGTGTGCCATCAAGTTCGTGAGAGCTTTAATCACTAGTTTTCTCATAACAAGTTTAATTTAGAAGGTAGATAAAAACATGAATATACTTGGAATAACATATGCTAATAGGTAGGTATGGTGGACTCTTTGGAATAACTTGGTTTAAGGAGTTGGATGCATGAGTGGAACTCACACTTGGTTACGGAGGCTAGCAAAAGACTGGGAGCGATAAACTAAGAGAGCAATAATGGCCATAATAATGCATTGCGACAAAACATCATTGATCAAAGCATAAAGTGATACTACAAGTTGAAAACTAAAGGATCATAAAGGCTATGGTGACTTAGGATAGTCATAACATGGTGTGAGCATGCGCCAAGTCAACCCAAATAAAACATCAAAGGAGAATACCACAATACTATGCTTTAATATGCTAAAACAACGCATGATTCATCCAAGGCACATTAAGCAATCTCAATTGTTTATAACAATTCATGCTACAACAAAAAATACTAAGCATAAAGCCAAAACAATATCAAGCATGGCATGACAAAGCATAGGCCACAGTCAAAAACAAGCTCTCTTTAACACTTAAGCATGAACTTTCCTACTCTTTTCCAATCCAAACCAAACTATTTGAAAACCAATGTATGAAAGAGGGGGTCCAACCAATTTATTCAGCAACTAAGAAAACAATGAAAACGAAAAACCAAAACAAAAACGAAAAAGAAGACGCTCCAAGAACAACACAACTGTGCATGAAATAATAAAAATGAAGCGTTTGGAAGAAACCTGGGATTTTTATTCATGAGGAAGGGGATGCCTTGGGCATCCCCAAGCTTTGACGCTTGTACTTCTTGGATATTTCTTGGGGTGACATGCGTGGCATCCCCAAGCTTGAGTTTTAGTCCATCCTTCATCTCATTACTCATTCCTTCCATACACCTAAATTTTTTCTTTCATACAAAACTTCACACAATCTTTATTAGCAACATTAGTGCACTCAAGATAATAAGTCTTTAGGTTCAGTTTCAACACCAATAAAACTTCCATTAAAATAAAAGCTATTGTAGCACTTCACTCAAAAAGATCAATTCCCCAAAGAGAACTCAAAAAGGAACCAACAAGAAGCAAATAGAAATAATGGCAGAAATCTTTCAAAACAGACCAGCAGGTAAAGACGAATTTTTTAGAAGACCTTATGTTGCTCAAATTGAAAAGTGTTGAACTAACGAAAGTTAGATAACAACCTGGGGCAGAAGCGCAAAATTCACGCCTCAAAAATAAGTACAGAGATTTTACACGAATTTTTACAGCAAAGCATAAAAATCTGTTTCGAGACAGCAACTTTCCCAAGCATTACTTCTCTCTCATTAGAGGTTACTCTTGGCATAAAAACCACACAAAAATGATAAGGAGAGGTTATTATAGAGGTAATAACTTCCAAGACTCAACTAAAAACTTTTGGGTTATCTCCCAATAAGTACTTTTCTTTAACGCCTTTAAGTTAGGCATGATAGTTTGAGAAGATGCTCACATAAGAAATATGAATTGAAGTAAAAGAGAGCATCAAGACGCAAATTCAAAGCACATTTAAGTCTAACCCACTTCCTATGCATAGGAATCTTGTAAAGAAACCAAAGCAACAAGCATAGGAAAGCAAAACACGTGCAACTTCAAGACTTTCAACATAAAGAGGGGAAACCTAATATTATTGAGATGCATAAAACCATGTTTCCCTCTCTCATGATAACTTTCAGTAGCATCATGGATAAAATTAACAATATAACTATCACATAAAACATTCTTATCATGAGCTACATGCATATAATAATTATTACTCTCCACATAAGAATAGTCGTTCTTATTAATTGTAGTGGGAGCAAATTCAACAAAATAGCTATCATTATTATTGTCATCACCATAATCATCAAATATAGGAGGCATATTGTAATCATTAATTTTCTCCTCAATAGTAGGTGGACTGAAAATATCATATTCATCATTGTAATCATCATATATTGTAGGTTTGGTATCATCATAAGCAATAGAATAGCTATCTTCCAAAGCTGGGAACTAAAAAGATCATTTTCATAAAAACTAGTTTCCCCAAGCTTAGACTTTTCCATAGCATTAGCAATAATGGTGTCCAAAGAATTCATACTAATAACATTGCTCTTAGCATGCAAATAAAGTTCCATAGGTTTTTTAATTTTCCCTTCAAACACTTCATGTCCTAACTCAAGATAAATACTATAAAGCTCTCTAAATTTTTTGTTGTTTTCCATTAAGCCTAACTAGTGAAAACAAGAAACAAAAAGAAAAAATTGCAGAATCTAAAGGAAATAACTTCGAGCACTCACACCGGAGGATGTGAGTACCTTTTACCTTACCTCCCCGGCAACGGCGCCAGAAAATAGCTTGATGTCTACGCACTTCTATTCTTATAGATAGTTGTTGGGCCTCCAAGTGCAGATGTTTGTAGAATAGCATCAAGTTTTCCCTTAAGTGGATTACCCAAGGTTTATCGAACTCAGGGAGGAAGTGGTCAAAGGTATCCCCTCTCAAGCAACCCTGCAATCAAGATACAAGAAGTCTCTTGTGTCCCCAACACACCCAATACACTTGTCAGGTGTATAGGTGCACTAGTTCGGCGAAGAGATAGTGAAATACAAGTGGTATGGATAATTATAAGTGGTAACATTGCTAGAAAATAACTTGATGGCATGGAAAAGACTAAAGGCAAACTGAAATAAAGATGGAAGCAAGCAAACATGTAACAGAGCTAATTGCAAACGGTGTATCAATGCTAAGAAACAAGGCCTAGGGATCATACTTTCACTAGTGAACACTCTCATATAAATATCTTCTCTTTATGATACTACTCTTAACTACTCTTCGGTTGGATACTCTAATCGATGGTAGGGCTATAACAGCACACCTCAAAGTCCGGTTTCCCCATCTAGATAACTCCACACTGTCACCTTGAGCACTAGATGGTTCAAACAAACACCGCAATTTCATAAAGACATCCAACTCCAAATATAACTCATAACAAGTATTTCTCTAGCCTAAGTGCCACCATGGTGTGCACGTTGTCACTTTCGCACACATAGGGAGAGCAGAGATCTATTAAAGCACTTGAGTAGCAAGGTAGATCTACTTGATTACAAAGCTCATGATCACAATATGATCGAGATGAACACATAGCTACCGGTAGAAACCTTAGCCTCGAGAGAGAACTACTCCCTCCTCATCATGGGAATCAGCAACAGTGATGGAGATGGTGGTGGAGATCGATGGAGAAGGCTCCGGGGGCACTTCCCTCTCCCGGCAGGGTGCCAGAACAGAGACTTTCTGTCCCCCGAATCTCCCCTTCGGTGGTGGCGGCGCTGCGGAAATTTTCCTAGCTGGAGGCTTGACGATTTAGGGTTTTCACATCGGGAGGAATATATAGGCGAAGGGGCGAGGTCAGTGGCCATCTAGGGGCCCACACCATGCCCTGGCATGGCCTAGGGTTACCCGCGCCAAGGGGGTGTGGCCACCCTGTGGCCCCTCTCTGGCTCTCCTTCTGGCTCCGTGAATCTTCCGGTAAAATATCAACTTCGGCTTTTGTCCCGTCCAATTCTGAGAATATTCATTTTCTGACTTTCTGGAACCAAAAATAGCAGAAAACAGGCAACTGGCACTATGGCACTTGTTAATAGGTTAGTCCAAGAAAGTGTATAGAAAGTACTCCAAAGTTAGAACAAAACACAAGAAAGTAGATAAAACCAAGCATGGAACATCAAAAATTATGGATACGTTAGCAACGTATCAACAACTTAGACCAATGTGCAAGTCGGCTGATGACATGGTTCCACTTGTCATGGGCATGGTGATACTATTCTGACTTACACTGATTCGGCTAAAAAGTTTAGCGAATCGGACTGACCCACAGTTTATATGCAACGAGCATGTTATCACTCAAGCAATGAAATCCTTTGACCTGAGGTGATCGCATGATCCGAGTTGTGGATCGCCAACTTAGATTTTATCAAATGTTGTTCCGTAAATGGGCAGTTATAAAGGTAGAGTTCGGCTTGGTTTGAATCAAGTTGCGTGACATGGATTGGCAAGATGGGATTTTCCCCTCCATAATGGAGAGATATTCTCCGATCCCTCTCGTGTGATATGATTCGGAAGCATGGCCATGCGCAACTTGTTTAATTGTTAGCCAAGGAGTCGGAATAAGTGTTAGTCCAGTGAATCGTATATCACATAACGAGAAGAGAGTTGAAATATTGAAGGGATGGAAACTACTCGCCTATAGCTCAATAGGTATATCGTGAGGCAAAGGGACTTTGATGAAAGTCATATTGAGAAGGTTCGTCTTCAGACTTTACGACACTTGGGAGCTGGCATGTCTTGCTAGTGGTCGCTACCATCTATCGACTTGAGACCGAGTGTTTATGGGAGTGAGTTGGACCCAAAGTCATGACGGGATACTTGGAGGAGTAGCTCATGTCGTGTCTAGGTGTACGTGAAACTACAGGATCACACACTTAAATGTAAGGATCCCATGTGGATTAGATCTATGTGGAGATTGAGGTACAGCCTAAATGGGCCTCAAGCGTTGAGCCCAACTAGAAGTGTATATATATGGGGTGACAAGGGATAGTCCCTGATCTAGCCGTCACTTTCTCCACTCCCATTTCGGGCTAGATAAAATCTAGCAATCCTCTGTCCGGAGCTCCTTCCTGTACGTGTGGATACCGGTAGAGGCATTGCATGTGTGGCACTGGAGATGAAGGAGTTTGTGGGGACCATGCGGAGGAGTTCATGGGGATCCAGAGGAGTTGTACGTAAGATCGTTCGGCACTGCTTCGACGCGCTACATCAAGTTCCGCATATGCACGTCTAGTGGTAATATTGTGGCCTATCACCTGAGCTAGATATTGGGAGTACCGCATAGGAGATTTTTTTGTTTATCTTTGCGTGTCCCAACAATGTTTAGGGTTAAATCTATGGTGGGTGATTATTCTGCATGTTGTGTGTCCAAGATCCTATTTTTTTGCATCAAGTGCACGTCAATTATGCTCAGACTTCTAACACACAAATGTCAATTATGAGGCACCGATTTGAGATAACATTGTGTACAATTATTCGGATGATGATTATAATATGTAGCACCCGATGCTAAGGGATTGATCATGTTAAACCTAGTGGTGTGTATAGACACATTTGTTCTATATACTCATTGGTTCGGTAGGATCATCTCTTTGATTGTGTGTGATCTTTGACTTGTGTATGCTAGTAAGAAGGACTGATTTGGCCAAAATCTATAGCACCCTAGGTTGAAGGGATGATCTTGTAGTAGCTAGTGTCATGCACAAACACATTGGTTGAACATGCTACTTGATACAGTAGGATCGTCTCTTTGATTTATGTGTGCTCCGTTTATATGAGGCTCCCAATTATGATTTTCACTATTTTTTGCCTATGTTGACGATTAAAATGTGGCGCAATTGAGTTAAATGGATAATCATGTATTACCTAGTGTTTTGTACTAACACATTGGTTGTGTATTCTCCTTGGTAATGCCGAATCATCTCATTAAAGTGGTAGGTTGGATAGAATAATGTCGGTCGGTAATGCAGTGCTAGAGGAATATAGGCATTATTTTGTGCACCGTGCATGATTCGGGATGTTTGAAGTGGGGTTCCCCCACTAGACAATAGTTATCTCCGCGACCAACTCTTGTCGCTGACATATGTGTCCCATAATGAGGAGTTGTTTCCTTACCAATAATGTACACCATTGTCCCCTGATGACCCACAAGTATAGGGGGTGTATCGCAGTATTTTCGAGGAAAGTGAAACCCAATTTATTGATTCGACACAAGGGGAGCCAAAGAATATTTATAATTCTTAACAACTGAGTTGTCAATTCATATGCACCTGGAAATAATCTTGCTCACAACAGTTTATCAGTAACAACAGTTTTGTAATAGCAATAGCAATAGTAAAAGTAAAGATAGTAGTAACAATGGCAGTAAACAGTAGGATTAAAGCGCGGTAGGTATAGGGATGGATGGACGGGTGTTGCATGGACAAGACAATTCACAAGGCAATCAAGAAATAGGGCAATTGCAGATAAATAATATAAAGCATCCAAGTACTAGATAATCATAGGCATGTGTTCCATATATAGTCATATGTGCTCGCAATGAGAACTTGCACACCATATTTTGTCCTGCCAGCCCGTTTGCGACGGGGACTCAAGAGAACTACTAGCAATTAAGGTACTCCTTTTAATAGAGCACCGGAGCAAATCATTAACACTCCGTGAACACATGTGATCCTCACATCAAAGCCATTCCCTCCGGTTCCCCGATTGTCGTCACTTCGGGGCCATTGGTTCCGGACAACAACGTGTGTATACAACTTGCAGGTAAGACCATAAACAATACTATCATAGTGAATCAATAACATGTTCAGATATGAAATCATGGCACTCGGGCCCTAGTGACAAGCATTAAGCATAACAAGTTGCAACAAAGTCAAAAAGCACTAATAATAGATACTAGGCACCATGCCCTAACAATCTGATGCCATTACATGAACGATCTTATCCAATCCCTACCATCCCCATAGCCTACAGGGGGGATTACTCATTCATAGATGGGGGAAACATGGATGGTCGATGGAGAAGCGATGGTGGTGATGATCTCCTCCAATTCCCCGTCCTGGCAGGGTGCCAAAACGGAGTTTCTGATGCTGATTCGCGGAATCTGGTGGTGGCGGCGAAGTGGAACTCTTTCTGGATAAACATCGAACCCCCCTCGGTTTTCAGGTCAAGGGGTATCTTATAGGCGAAGAGGGAGGCCGAGGGGGCAGCCGAGACAGCCAGACCACTCCTAGGCGTGGCCTGGCCTAGCCCATGCGGCCAGGTGGTGTGGGCCCCTCGTGACCCTACTCCGTATCGTCTTCTAGCTCCATGAGTCTTCTAGTGAAATAGGATTTTTGGCATATTTTCCGGGATTTTTCCTGATAGTTGATTTTCTGCACAAAAACTAGACACCAAGGTAATTCTGCTGAAAACATCGTCAGTCCGTGTTAGTTGTATCCAAATCACACAAGTTTAGAGGAAAAACAATAGCAAAAGTGTTTGGGAAAGTAGATACGTTTTGGACGTATCAACTCCCCCCAAGCTTAGCTTATTGCTTGTCCTCAAGCAATTCAGTTGAAAACTGAGTGCGATAAAAGAAACTTTCATGAACACATTTGCTTCATATGATGTATATATTCTCAGCATGTGATCAACTACTTAGGCAATTCACAACCATCACGAGAGTTACCCATGATGGATGGATAGCAGCGAACAATAGAGAATCCAAGTGAACTTGATAAATAAAGCTATGCTCCCCGGCAACGGCGCCAGAAAATAGTCTTGATGACCCACAAGTATAGGGGGTGTATCGCAGTATTTTCGAGGGAAATGAAACCCAATTTATTGATTCGACACAAGAGGAGCCAAAGAATATTTATAAGCCTTAACAACTGAGTTGTCAATTCAGCTGCACCTGGAAACAATCTTGCTCACAGCAGTTTATCAGTAGCAACAATTTTGAAGTAGGAATAGTGAAGTAATAGCAGTAGTAAAGTAAAGACAGCAGTAACAATAGCAGTAAACAGTGGGATTCGAGTGCGGTAGGCATAGGGATGGATGGACGGGCATTGCATGGACAAGACAATTCACATAGCAATCAGAACATAGGGCAATTGCAGATAAATAAGATAAAGCATCCAAGTACTAGATAATCCTAGGCATGTGTTCCATATATAGTCATACGTGCTCGCAATGAGAACTTGCACAACATCTTTTGTCCTGCCAGCACGTTTGCAGCGGGGCCTCAAGGGAACTATTGGCAACTAAGGTGCTCCTTTTAATAGAGCAGCGGAGCAAAGCATTAACACTCCGTGAACACATGTGATCCTCACATCAAAGCCATTCCCTCCGGTTATCCCGATTTCTGTCACTTTGGGGCCATTGGTTCCGGCCAACAATGTGTGTATACAACTTGCAGGTAAGACCATAAACAATACTATCATAATGAAGCAATAACATGTTTAGATCTGAAATCATGGCGCTCGGGCCCTAGTGACAAGCATTAAGCATAACAAGTCGCAACAAAGTCATAAAGCACTAATAAAATATACTAGGCACCATGCCCTAACAATCTGATGCCATTACATGAACGATCTCATCCAATCCCTACCATCCCCATAGCCTACAGCGGGGGATTACTCACTCATAGATGGGGGAAACATGGATGGTCGATGGAGAAGCGATGGTGATGATGATGGCGATGATCTCCTCCAATTCCCCGTCCCGGTAGGGTGCCAGAACAGAGTTTCTGGTGTTGTTTCGTGGAATCTGGTGGTGGCGGTGGAGCGGAACTCCTTCTGGAAAAACGTCGAACCCCCCTGAGTTTTTAGGTCAGAAGGCAACATATAGGCGAAGAGGGAGACCGAGGGGCAGTCTGGGGCGGCCAGACCACCCCCTGGCGCGGCCTGGGCTAGCCCGCGCGGCCAGGTGGTGTGGCCTGGGCCCAGCCCCCCTCCGTCTCGTATTCTGGATCCGGGAGTCTTCTGGTGAAATAGGATTTTCGGCATATTTTCCGGAATTTTTCCTGATAGTTGATTTTCTGCACAAAAAGTAGACACCTGGGCAATTCTACTGAAAACAGCGTCAGTCCGCGTTAGTTGCATCCAAATCACACAAGTTTAGAGGAGAAACAATAGCAAAAGTGTTCGGGAAAGTAGATACGTTTTGGATGTATCAGGAATCCCTGGGTCTCCAAGTTTCTTTGGAACCTTACCATTAAAGGAATAATTAGCAAGCAAAGTAGAAATTTCTTCATTAGGGACCTTCCTTTTATTAGAGACAATATCATTCATATACTTTGAGTAAGGAGGCAATTTAATAGCATCAATCAAAGGAATTTGCAAAAATAGAGGTTTCATCCACTCACAAAACTTATTATAGTGTTCATCTTCCTTTCACTTATGTTTCTTATCAGGAAAAGGCATAGGTTTTTGGACCCAAGGCTCTCTTTCACTACCATGTTTCTTAGCAACAAAATCTTCTTTAGTGTATTTAGTATTCTTAGTGTGCCTTTCAGGTTCTTCTTCAACTTTTTCTTTATCAGGAACATCATTTCCCTCATTACCACTTTCAGTTTCAACATCAGAGACAGATATGATATTGGGATCTATAGCAGGCTCAGGGGATTCTATAATAGTTTTTTGTTTCTTTTTTCTTTTCTTAGGAGAAGTGCCACTATTTTCAGCTTGTTGAGAATCCTGCTCAATTCTTTTAGGATGCCCCTCAGGATATAGAGGATCCTGGGTAGCAGCACCACTTCTAGTTCTAATTTCATAAGCATGTTTTTCTTTAGCAGCATTAACTAGTAAGTCTTTTTATAATTTAATAAGCTGATCAATTTGACTTTGAACCATTTGGAAGTGTTTAACAAGCATTTTAACATCATTAGAAGTTCTTTCCACAATATCTTTTAACTCGATAATAGCTCTAGAGTTTTCCATTAAATGATTTTGCACCCTTTTATTGAAATTATCTTGCTTAACAATAAAAACATCAAACTCTTCTAAGCATTGATCAGGAGGTTTAGAGTAAGGAATATCACGTTCATCAAAGTATTGGAGAGAGTGTACCTCAATAGTGGATGAGTGGGAGACTGGCTTACATAATTCTTCTATAGGGGGTAAATTCTTCACGTGTTCACCTTTAATACCTTTCTCCTTAAGACATTTCTTAGCTTCCTTCATCACTTCATCATTTTGTTCAATAACTCCCCTCTTCTTTGATGTTGGAGTCGGCGTAGGCACAATTAACTCAGGTGTAGTTGTCTCAAGCGTAGTTGGCTCAGATGAAGTCCAGTCTTCATAATTCTTGCTTATTTTAGCCATTAATTCCTCAGCTTCTTTGGGAGTCCTATTCCTGAAAACACAATCAGCACAACTATCTAGGTATGTCCTAGATTCTTCAGTTTGTCCATTACAAAATATATCAAGAAGCTCATTCTTTGGTTATGGACATCCAGCCTCTGCGTGAATCAAAGCATAAAACATTACCCATGATTCAGGCAATATCTCTTTCTCTCCCTGTTCAAAATCAAAAAGTTCCTGCAAAATAGCATGTCTAGCACTAGGAGGGAAATATTTCTGAAGGAAGGTACTAACCAAGCAATTAGGGCTATCAATAGATCCAGGAGGCAAATTATTAAACCAAGTTTTAGCTTCTCCTTTCAATGAAAAAGGGAAAATTTTAGCAACAAAGTAGGTGCGCATCTTAATATCATCAGAAAATAAACCACTCATGGTAGAAAGCTTAGTAATATGTGCTACCGCACTCTTATTCTTAGTCCCACAAAAAGGTTCTTTCTCAATAATAGTTATGTAAGATAAATCAAGAGAGAAATCATAATCCTTATCTTTAATGTTTATGGGAGATGCAGCAAACTTAGCATTAGGAGACAATTTGTGTTTTATAGTACGTCTCTCAAGGAGACTCTTAATAGCACTCCTATCATGGGTGTTTTGACATTCTTTAATAAATTCATCGGTCATCTCTATATAACCGTCTTCAATATCATAACTTTCTCTAGACTCAAATGAACTGACAGGTGTAGTAGTGTCCTCATTAGGAGTTTCAGTATTCCCAACTATAGTTCTAGCAATCGTAGCATCTAGGAAAGGACCTAATGAACCACTCTTATCAAGCACAGTAGAAGCAACATCATAATTATCAGAAGTTTCAGATTCAGCAGTAGTAGTAGTGTGTGTAGCATGTGTATGTGGTGGTGTAAGGAGCTTACTCATAACAGATGGTGAATCAAGAGCAACAAAGGTGTTCAAAACCGTACCTCTCCTTGTAGTGGATGGTAATGTTGGGAATATGCCCTAGAGGCAATCATGGTTGATGATATTTCCCAATGTATTCATAAAGTTATGGTCCATGTGTGAACTGCTGATATGTATCATCGAATATGTGATTCGATTGTGGAACTATATATTCATGTTGTTCATACTAATTGTCCTTGGTCATTGAGGTTGTGCTGGACACACAACTTAGACCAATGTGAAAGTCGGCAGATGACTAGGTTCCACTTGTCATGGGCATGGAGATGCTATTCCGACTTACACGGATTCGGCTAAAGAGTTTAGCCAGTCGGACTGACCCATATTGAGATGCAACGAACAAGTCGTCATTTGCATGTCTCAATCAATGTAATCCTTAGACCTGAGGTTATTACACAGTCCGAGTTGAGGATTACCGACTTAGGTTCTGTCAAACGATGTTCCATCAATGGGCAGTTATAAAGGCAGAGTTCGGGTCGACTGTGAATCAAGCTGTGTGATGTGAATGACCAAGATTGGATTTTTCCCCTCCGCCTGGAGAGATATTCTCTGGGCCCTCTCGGAAGATATGATTTGGAAAGCATGGCCATGCGCGTATCGGTTGAGTGTTAACCAAGGCAACCGACTAAGAGTTAGTCGGATGAATCACTTATCTCGGATCGAGAAAGAGAGTCGGGCTATTTAAGGGATGACGGTCATTCTCCTATAGTCCGACAAGGTATATCGTGAGGCAAAAGGGACTTAGACGAAAGTCGCATTGAAAGGTATGTCGTCATGACTCTTTGGTACTTGGGAGTTGGCACGTTCTGCTAGGAGCCACTACCAACTGATTGGTCACGAGTGAGACTCGGATCGTGTCCGGGTCACCATGAGCCTGTCGGGTCACACACCTAAGAGCGGGAGCATATTTGGGTTGGACCCAAAAAGGAAACGGACAAAGTCAGTGAGTTGGACTTGTAGTGACTAATATAGGCCTTTCAGTGAATAGGTCACAAGTGAGTGGAGCCCACCTTCACTCCCTATATAAGCTGAGGCGCAGGTGCTTAGAGTACATGGTTAGGTCACTCCATGTGTTGGAAACCCTAGCTCCAGTCCAGTCATGTCGGCGCCATACCGGACCTAGCAGTCCATCACCGACGCTCCTCCTCGTACGTGTGGATATTGGCGGAGGTATTGTATGTTCAGCACTTCGACAATCATGGATCAGAACGGATCGTAAGGACTGCACTGCATCAAGCGACGTGATGCATCGATTCCGCAACCGCGTGTCTAGTGGTAATTCTCGTGGCCTACTACCTCAGCTAGATCTTGGGATCACCGCGTAGGGAAAAAGTTTTTTTTATCTCTGCGTGGCCCAATAGGTAAAATAGGAACCTTGCAATCACGAGACTTACCCATAATGGATAGATGGCAGCGAACAATAGTGATTCCAAGTGAAGTTGATAAATAGAGTTATGCTCCCTGGCAACAGCGCCAGAAAATAGTCTTGATGACCCACAAGTATAGGGGGTGTATCGCAGTATTTTCGAGGGAAGTGAAATCCAATTTATTGATTCGACACAAGGGGAGCCAAAGAATATTTATAAACCTTAACAACTGAGTTGTCAATTCAGCTGCATCTGGAAATAATCTTGCTCACAACAGTTTATTAGTAGCAACAGTTGTGTAATAGCAATAGCAAAGTAATAGCAATAGTAAAAGTAAAGACAGTAGTAACAATGGCAGTAAACAGTAGGATTAGAGCGCGGTAGGCATAGGGATGGATGGACGGGCGTTGCATGGACAAGACAATTCACAAGGCAATCAAGACATACGACAATTGTAGATAAATAAGGTAAAGCATCCAAGTACTAGATAATCATAGGCATGTGTTCCATATATAGTCATATGTGCTCGCAGTGAGAACTTGCACAACATATTTTGTCCTGCCAGCCCGTTTGCAGCGGGGCCTCAAGGGAACTACTAGCAATTAAGGTACTCCTTTTAATAGAGCACCGAAGTAAAGCATTAACACTCCGTGAACACATGTGATCCTCACATCAAAGCCATTCCCTCCGGTTATCCCGATTGCTGTCACTTCGGGGATATTGGTTCCGGACAACAACGTGTGTATACAACTTGCAGGTAAGACCATAAACAATACTATCATAGTGAATCAATAACATGTTCAGATCTGAAATCATGGCACTCGGGCCCTAGTGACAAGCATTAAGCATAACAAGTTGCAACAGAGTCAAAAAGCACTAATAATAGATACTAGGCACCATGCCCTAACAATCTGATGCCATTACATGAACGATCTCATCCAATCCCTACCATCCCTATAGCCTACAGTGGGGAATTACTCACTCATAGATGGGGGAAACATGGATGGTCAATGGAGAAGCGATGGTGGCAATGATCTCCTCCAATTCCCCGTCTCGACAGGGTGCCAAAACGGAGTTTCTAATGCTAATTCGCAGAATCTGGTGGTGGCGGCGAAGCAGAACTCTTTCTGGAAAAACGTCGAACCCCCCTCGGTGTTTAGGTCAAGGGGCATCTTATAGGAGAAGAGGGAGGACGAGGTGGCCACACCACTCCTAGGCGTGGCCTGGCCTAGCCCGCGCGGCCAGGTGGTGTGGGCCCCTCGTGGCCCTACTCCGTCTCGTGTTCTGGCTCCGTGAGTCTTCTGGTGAAATAGGATTTTTGGCATATTTTCCGGGATTTTTTCTGATAGTTGATTTCTGCACAAAAACTAGACACCAAGGTAATTCTGCTGAAAACAACGTCAGTCCATGTTAGTTGTATCCAAATCACACAAGTTTAGAGGAAAAACAATAGCAAAAGTGTTCGTGAAAGTAGATACGTTTTGGATGTATCATCCACCAGCACTCACACACGCATATCAGCTTACTCATCACTATCGCAGCATCATACCAACCTATCTCGCTTGGTGGACATTTGAATCATTTGACGGATGTTTGGACTACAGAAGCGACACCAACTTTAGTGACAAAACATGATGATGCCAATCGATAATAAGGTTGAGCACGGCGGCGACGTCGTGCATTATCCTCTCTCTTTGTTAGTTTTCATTGGCAATGGCTATTATTGTTGAACTATTCGATTGATCTTCATCAGGAACAATTGGGGATTTTTCTTCTCAGGACAACAAAGTGCCCAGATAGATCGTTAATGAGCACTAGAACGACACATATGAGACATGTGAAGGGATTCTGTAGCAGAAAACAAAAAAATCTAACAAGGAGAACGACATAGCTAAGATCTAATATATAAAGATGTAAGGTGAAAAGGAATTCGGTGTTCATACCCTTGAACACCGAAAAACATTACATTCCAATGAACATTGATGATGTAGTCTTACGATGATGCCGACCTCAAGGTCATCTAGGCGTACAAGCGATGAGTGTTATAACTGGAAGCACCTGCGTAGTTCTAGACGCACCCAGTGTAGATGACGTCCCCCGGGCTCTGGTCCAGCGAAGCAGCGGAAGAAGATTGATCTGAATCGAGAGTCCAACAGCATGACATCGTGCATATGCAACACATGGCATTCATCATTGGTCCACATCATGCTACACCAGCCACCCCTACTAAGTTGAACTCATTTCATCTCTTGCCTTCCTTTGGTCATCATGTGAATGGGATCCTATTTGATTCAAGTGCAAGTTGTATGACTAGGCCCATGTTCCTGTTGCCAAGAGGAGGAGACAAGGATACCCCAAGAGTCAAGCTCCCCAAGCAATATGCCTGGAAGAGAAGAAGGAAGAAGCAGCCGAAGCAACCCCAGAGTCTCCAGCCTTCAAACCCCGGAGTCCCTGCACCAAGTCTCTGGAAGAGAAGAAGGAAGAAGTTGCCAAAGCAACGACATAGTCGATATGCTTCGTCTCTGATGATCTTGGTGCCTTGGAGGTAAGGTCATGCCTCTCGGCTCTCGATGACGAGAACGTTCACGTTTTTTGTTTAGACTATTTTCAATGTCTTTTTGGGATGTTGGTTATTCCCTGAAGTCGGAATAAGATCCTTCCCACCTTATGCTCACTCCGGTGGTCTGTCTAGGGTCAGCGGAGGATGCGTGGAGTCATATGTCCGACGGATCTCTTGGAATCTGGTTGTTTTTTGTATTCGTTGATGTGGTTTAAGGTCGCTCTCTTCCGATATGCGGTTGTCATCTTTGGCGGCGGTTTCTGCTATGGTGCGTTGGTCTTTTGGGGCCTTAGCACGAAAACTTTCCATATGTGTACTACAACAAGTTTCACTACGATAAGCTTTGACCGGCTCTTGTGATGGAGAGGCGAGGACGGTGGCACACCTTTGGTTCGTTCTTGTGTTTTTAGATGGTCAAATGACCAATTTGTAATTTTTATTACTTTTAAAACTTTTTGTACTATTATTGATGATTCTTAATAGACAGAGAAATTTTGTAGAAAAAAATTGGGCGAAGAAAAAGTACATACCTTCTCAGAAATCCCTTTTGGCATAGAGGTGCATTTGCACCCATTATGAGAAAACATATTTCAAAATGTTAAATAATTCTAAAAAAATTCTACATGTACATTTGACCATTTTATGTTCGTTTTTTGGGATCAAAGAATATTTTATGTGTCATATATAAAAGAAACAAAATGTCATGTAAATAGGACTATTCAGAGGTTTTTTGTCTTTTTTGCACAGGATACGTTGAATTTTTTTATCCCAAAAACTTGTGAACGAATGTATATGTAGACATTTTTTCGAATTTTTTAATATTTCGAAACATGTTCTCCCATGTTGGATGAAAAACTAAATGCATCCATGAGCCGAATAGCCTCCATACCTTCCAGGCTACATCAGGAATAGAAGGTTCTCAATCAACATATACAACATCACAACCGGTTCATCTGCTCCGAACCATCAATACCAAATCACCCAGGAAACATCTACACGAGGAATCAGAGAACAGCAGAAGGAACTGCACCAGCGAAGGGCAAAACCAACCTCGCAAAGCATCATGGAATCAGGAATCAGTTTCACATACTCTGACAAATCCAACTTCGCAAAGCATCATGGAAGATGGTTACTCCAACTTAATACTTCGTTGTTTCTCGTATTCGTTTTGTGGTTTGAGGTCAACTCTCTTCCGATATATGGTTATCATCTTTGGCGACGGTTTCTGCTCTGGTGCGCTGAATTTTTGGGCCCTTAGCATGACTGACTTTCTGTCTATATACTACAACAAGTTTTACTAGTACGTCTCCATCACGATAAACGGTGCCCGACTCCTGTGATGGAGGAGCGAGGACAGCGGCATGTCTACAACTTGTTCTAGTGTTTGTAGTCATCACTAGATGATCCAAAGACCGATTTGTAATTTTTATCTTTGTACTGTCATTGATGATTATTACTAGATAGGTGAAATTTTGAAAAGAAAAACTGGGAAAAAGTTCATACCTTCCAGGCTACATCGGGAAAAAATGGTTCTCAGCCAATGTCAATTTTTTACAAGTTCTAAGCCAAAGTTGCATGACACAATCTGTCCGACCGCTCTTCACTATTACGACTATAACGGATGGTTTTTCATTGGTAGGATGTATAATGGTTGATAAGACAGTCTTATCTTAAACATGCCACATCATTTGATATGATAACAAAATATGACATACAATGGTTCCTTTTTTATTCTTATTTCTAGCACTAGATGTTTCTAAATATATGGTGAGACATATTGTTGCTAAGAGATGATCTCTTAGCCAAGAAAAGACAAACGTCTTTTTTCGATTCTCTCTCCTCCAACCCAGCAATCATCCTATGTGGCATTGCAAAGATAAAACCATTGTACGTGCCCTATATGTACCCACATATTGAGAAAACCAAGACCCATCACAAAAACAGCAACGAGACGAAACATGTTCTAAACCGTCCATCAATCAACATATACAACAGCACAACCGGTTCATCTGACTCCGGACCATCAATACCAAATCACCCAGGAAACATCTACACGAGGAATCAGAAAACAACAGAAGGAACTGGACCAGCGAAGCGCCACACCGATGGTGGTAAATGTTCTACAGCACGTATAGCACGAAGGCCCAGACAGGGTAGACGAAGAGCAGGACGATGCCAATGGTGTTGGACACGCCATTGGCCTTGCTGAAGGCTGCTCTGAAGCCACCTGACGCCTTGATATGCTCCTGAAGCAGGTAGCACCCGATGATCAGGCATACGCCCACACCGATGATATCGTTCCTGAATTTGTCTGCGAAGAGGCTGGGGGCCACCACGGTGAGAAGAATCAGAGAGCCTGGCAGCTCTAGCCAATCTGATGCAGATGATGAAAGTCATGGTTAGCTCCATGTAACATTTTAACTGGCCTATAGAGTAATAGGAAAAAACGGCATACTTTTGGGAGCACTATACAAGCTGGAAGAAAAAAAAAGACAACGAAATAATACCAGGGAAGTGTTTTGGAAAGAAGAGCCGGAGTACCACAACAACGAATGCAAACCAGCAACCAACCTCTCCCCTGCAACGTCGATGTTTGATAATCAGGAATTCGTTTCATATACATGTATGTAATGTTGTACAGTTGTAATAGATCAAAAGAGGATCAACGGAGTAGGAAGTATATGCAACCACTTCTGTGGATCTTCCAACCAATAGATAACAAGTAAAAAAAAAGGTAGTTTGCGTTTTGCTGTCAGGTAGCAACTGCCAGTATTGAGCATGTATCTTTCGTCACTTTATCAACTAACTGTAAAGTTTTTTCATGTTATCGTCAGTCTAGTAATGTTCTTCTTAAAGAAAATCGTCATTCATATCACTAGCATATGATGTCAATCAATCGCCAACAGTATGACCCCGCGGTATATGCAGTATTTCGATTCTGTCAGTTCATATTCCAAATTGTTAGTCCACGCATACACAACAATCCCAGAGTTCACTACAGGAATTCGCGACCCTAATCACCTGATCAGACTAAACAACACACCAGGCAGGGTGAAGAAAATGTAAGGGACCAGGAGGCCCGTCAGCATGTTGGTCTTCCAGTTTGTCTTGTCCAATATCAGGAGGTATCTGCAGCAGAACAGAACAGAACAGAGAGGGGGTTCAGTCGATGCATTTTGATGTTTTAACCGGCAAAGCTTGAAGAAGTAGTACTAATCGCAGGTTAACTGGAAACGAAAATCTTCTCAATTTCAGTTTAGCCTCAACAAAAATATGCTGCAGCAACTTCCGAACATCTTAACAGTTAAGTCTGGATACAACATAGAAGAAATTCGGCACAGGAACAACCCATCGCTAACCTTGTATAGTACTAACGACTATTCTGTGGAGGAGCAGCCCATTCCTGGCCATTTGAAGCAATCCTGACGAGTACCTGAACTAGCCGGTTCTATACAATCAACTTGCGCGCTTCCGAACATTTCCTACAGGTCATTTGTTTTCAATTTTTACCCCATGTTTCAGCACCAATCGACTTCTGATGGCGCCTCTCCTAAGAGCCAGAATTACTTCTAATAAGCTAGCGATCCCCGACATGATCGGGATTAATTATCGGGTAGGGACTTCATCCACGCGGGGCCTAATTCATTTTGAATCTCCACAGTCGAGAACCAAAACACTTGACCTTTGATTTGACTTATCCGAAGGAAAAATGAAAATGGGGGGGCTGGTACTCACACGGCGGCGATGAAGGCGAGCCACTTGAATAGAGAGCTGCCGAGACCGAAGCCGAGGCCGCCGCCGAGGAGGACCGCGTGGTTGGCGAGCTTCCTCATCGCCACGCCCAGCTCCCGCAGGTCCGACTGGATCAGCGCCTGCGCCGCCTCCGACGCGGTGCCCGCCGGGTCCGTCTTCATCGACAGGAACGACGGCATCTTCCCCATCGCCGAGGACCGCACAAATCACAAACTTCCCTCCCTCTCTGCGGATCGAGCTTTTCTGTGCGTAGAGGGCACGGTGTTGGGTTTGGGTTTGGGTTTGATCTGTGCTTGGCTGTGAGGTAATGTACAGCTAGCTTAGTTGGACAGTCCGGACTGCCGGCCTCCGCGGAACAGGTGGCCTTGGATCTAGACAATTCCCGGGGCAATGTCTATGGCCGCACGGGACACGCGGGGCCTCCCTAGTAGTGCTTTTTTTTATAATAATAGCAGGAGAGCTGCTGTGTCCTAGTAGTGCATTATTGCATTCATTTTTAAGCTTGTTATATACTTCAGGGTTTCAATTTCATATGTTTTCAATTTCTTTTCAACCAATTGATTTGTTTGCCTCTTACGTTTTCAGAGAAGTTATCTCTTGATGTTGCACAACGCGTTGAACTGATACTAAAACTGCTTCATACAATTGAAGAAAACATCTAACGTCACAGATTTATCTAAATATGCACGTATCTAGAGGTGTTTTTTTGTATAGACACATAAAATTTAGAAAAATCTGCTAGACCTTTTTAGGGACAGGGAAGGCATATGTGTTCCGTTCAAACCCGGAGATCTTAGTTCGTGAAAAAAGATTCTGAGAATTGCGCTAGTCCAAGGTAATGCCACGAGTTGTTGGTCCATTTAAGCTATTGGAGAACACAAATGGTAATACATACAAAATTGAGTTGTATATAGATTTTGGAATAGTACCGCTTTTAAAAGTACATATTTTAATCCTTATTTGGGACAAAATGGTAAGTTTATATCGAGGATGACACCAACCAAGACTAGCAGGATGATAATGACATCCCTTCTATATGTGCTCAAGTTTCGTAAGTACAATGAGCAATCACTATAACACCTACACGTAAGTCGTCAATTCCTCGTCGCAAACGGAGCATTGGCCATCTCATGTGGTGCCTAGTCAACAACTGGTCATTCCATCATCTACATGTGCTATAGTTTCATAAGTACAATGAGAAATCATTATAACTCATACACGTCAATTCCTCATCGCAAATAGAGCATTGTCCATATCATGTGATGCCTCATCAGCAACTGATGAAGACGATCTCAGTTTGCGATGTGAGGCCACGTCTGAGTCGGTGTTCAAGTTAAGTATGACCTTAAATATTTTTGGTCTTGACAACGATAGTTTAAAGGGACTAATGAGGCCGTTGAGTTTACTAGTGGGTTATTAACCACATGTGCATCGAGCGATGAGGATCGATGAGTGTAAGAAAATCAAATTGCTCATGGAGGATCTTCTAGAAGGCTTGTAGCTTTTCTTTTCTTGATTAATAGGGAACCCGCAGAATTACGAGTGGATTAGTAGGAGGCAAAAAGACCAGCTCAAATCTTTGATTTGTCAACCTTTTTCCTCAACGTAAAGTTCGAAGTAAAAAAACCAACACAATACCAAACCGAAAGTTGAAAAGGGAAACTTTCATTTGGTTAGAGTCTTCGGAACACATCAATGAACCAAAAGAGGAGTTGTTGTTAGACCCTTGTAGGACCTTTTTGGCTATTCTCGGATTCATCTCGGAGTATCAGGGATATGACCTAGAGCCTCAAGGAACCCATGTTCCCGGCTGGTCCTCTGGTTCTGAGAGTATCAGGGATAGGACCGAATCTTTTTCTGGCTCCTCTCAGGTTCATCTCAGAGCTTCCATGACAACTGGATCTGACAATTGAGGCCTAACTCTAAGGGCCGCAGCTGGCCCACTCTTCCAGCTAAGGCTCAATTGTGACAGCTAACCCGGAGCCTCTAGACCTTTTGGGCCGAAGACCATATATGTATTTCCCTATGGAAATGGACTAGTTCTGTGCCCCTATAAAAGGACCCTACCTCTTTGTGGATAGGGTTACTTCTACCTCTTCAACATTCTAGATTTGAGAAAAACATTCATCACACTCTCTGAGCTTTAGTTCTTTGATACCTTGAGAGAATTGTAGAGACCTATTCACCTATCTCTAGGCTATCCATCTCGGCCATTCACTTGGTATCGAATCCAACAACTCTTTTTAAGGGATTTGCCGCCTTAAGAGTGAGATGGTTGACCATCATGAGGAGGAGGAATTTGGAATGGAAACTCCAAATGATGATAGTGAAGGGAATATGCCCTAAGAGGCAATAATAAAGTTGTTATTATATGTATTCCAAGTATATGATAGATGTTTATTTTGCATGCTATAATTTTATTAATAGTAAACGTTAATACATATGTGTTTAATAAACAAATAAAGAGTTCCTAGTTATGGCTCTCTTATAAACTAGCTCGTTGATTAACAAGATGATCAAGGTTTCCTGATCATGGACATTGGATGTTGTTAATAACAAGGTCACAACATTGGTGAATGATGTGATAAACATTCATCCGAAGTATAACATTACGATCAAAGTCATTGTGTTTATATTGCTATAACATCATACGAAGTAATCCTAGTCCTTAGACCATGAGATCATGTTAATTGCTAACACCGGAAGAGTGACTTGATAACATCAAATGTCACACCGTAAAAGGGTGACTATAAAGGTGGGTTCCGATACTCCAAAGGTATTATGTTGAGGCTCATGGATCAAGAGTGGAATTTTTCCATCTCGATGACGGATAGATATACTCTGGGCCCTCTCGGTGATATCACATTAAGATAGCTTGCAAGCAAATGATGTGATCACTAGAATGTTATATCACGGGAATGAGAAGAGAGTGCATGTCGGTAACGAGATCAAACTAGGTATTGGGATACCGATGATCGAATCTCGGACATGTAATATATCGCGAGACAAAGAGATTTAGTTACTAGCATTAAAGGTTCTCACGATTACAGAAGTCATTGTTTTGTTCTTGGAGATTTTTGATCGGGCAATGACAACGTCCATTGTTTTGTTCTTGGAGACGTTGCTTTTGGAGAACCTCTTTTGTTGTTTGGATGTTGTCTTTGGCGGTGGTTAGATTGTTGTTGCTGCATGATTATTGATCATCGTGGTGGGTATTTTTTCACTTTTTATTTTCTTTTTTTTTTGGCTTTGTGCATCATGTATTTCTTTAGACATTTTGTTGGTGCAAGGTCTAGGTTGTGTAATTGGTATCTGCATACCGGATGTGATAAGAGCATCTCTAACGGACCTTTAAAATAGGTCAAAACTGTAAAATTCCGGCAACATACGGTTTTGCGAGCGATTGGTCGAGCTAGCGGAGCCTGTAAAATCGTCTGGCTTATATATCTTTTTACGGTGGTCTAAGAACTTTATCCCGTGGCCCAGACTAGCAGCGCTTCGAGGGACGTTTACAGGCTGAAATGTATTGTCTCCATCGCTCACATCCGCCGTCCGCTGTCCGTAGTCTGTACACCGTCCCTCCAGCCGCAAAATATGCACTGCTTTGGCAAAATTAACCGGTGACCCGGACCATGGCTGGACGGCCGGCAGCGCGGAAGGAGGAGGGATATATTCTATTAAAAAAAGGAATATGCTATTTTACGAGTCTAGTTTTATGGGCTCCATCCCGCGCCGTCTGTTTTCGAACTGTAAATCCCTGTAAACACGATTTACATTCACGTTTTTACAGGTTCCGCCAAGATCCGTGTCACGGAGTGATTGTTGCATGATACAGTTTGTCCAACAACTCTTCAATTTTACAACACCAACCAACGGAAATGTGTTTTTATTGATGGCTATGTACGCACAAATTGAGGAAACAAAGCCCCGTCACCAGACCAGCAACGAAACGAAACGAAACATTGTCCGAAAACCGTCCATCAACAGGTACAACAGCACGTCCGGTTCATCTACTCCGGACGATCGATCATTTACCAACTCACCGCAGGAAACATGCATCTACTACTCGAGGATGAATCATAAACCGACGGGCGACGAGCCAAACTGACTGACGGTGGTAGGTGTCTCTACAGATTACAGAATCATGGTCACCAGGGCCCAGACAGGGTAGATGAAGAGCAGGACGATGCCGACGGTGTTGGAGACGCCATTGGCCTTGCTGAAGGCCTCCTTGAAGCCACCGGACGCCCTGACGTGCTCCTGGAGCAGGTAGCACCCGATGACGAGGCATATGCCGACGCCGACGAAGTCGTTCCTGAAGGTGTCCGCGATGAGGCTGGGGGCGACCACCGTGAGCAGGATCAGAGCGGCGGGCATCTCTAGATAATCTGATGCGCGGGGGGGGGGGGGGGGGGGGGGGGTGTGTGGAAATCATCGTCAGGTCCATGCGTGCGTAACATTTTGACCGGAGTAATATTGAGTAGCTGAGCAACAATGGGAAAGAAGAAATAGTAGAGGAAACTATACCACGGAAGTGCTGTGGGAAGAAGAGCCGCAGGATGACAGCAATGAACGCGATCCAGCAACCGATCTCTCCCCTGCAATGCAATGTCGGTGCAGTCAGAAATTCGTTTCGTAGGTAATGTTGTACAGTTGTAATAGATCAACAGAGTAGGAAGTATCCGCATTTCGTTACAGTTCCACTCGATTTTAAAACATGAAGGGCTGCTATAGAAGGGGATTAGCGAGGACGATCAGTACCTGACCAGATTAAACAGCACGCCGGGCAGGGTGAAGAAGATGTAAGGGATCAGGAGGCCCGTCAGCATGTTGGTCTTCCAGTTTGTCCGGTCCAATACCAGGAGGTATCTGCAGCAGAAAAGCACAAGAGAGGGTTTCAGTCGATGCGATCTGCCGTGATTGCCGACGAAGCTACAAGAAGTAGTACTAATCGCGGGTCGTCAACTGTACTCAATTTCGGTTTAACTTTGTACTCTACTACAAATTTACGATTTGTACAGATTCCGAACAACTTGACAGTTCAGTCTGGACACAAATTCGGCAGAGGAACGACCCATTCCTAGCCATGTAAAGTGCTAACGACTACCCAAACTAACTAGTATATGGTATGCTTCACCAGTTCACCAAACATTTCATCTCCTACAAATCGTTAGTTTTGAGATATTTTACCCATTTTTTTTTTGGCACGAATCGACTTCTGATGGTGCCCTGCCAAGGCCTCCACATCCAAAATTACTTCTAAGCCTAGTCGTTGACCATCGTGATACCTCCAAGCTACTTCTCCACAATCTCCCCTGACATGGCCGTTTGCACTCTTCCCTCGTCAAAGAAATAAACCGAGCCGGGATGAAAAGTGGGGCTGGTTGGTACTTACACAGCGGCGAAGAAGGCGAGCCACTTGAAGATAGAGCCGAGGAAGCCGAGGCCGAGGCCGCCGTCGAGGGCCATCGCGTGGTTGGCGAGCTTCCTCGCCGCCACGCCCAGCTCCCGCAGGTCGGACTGCATCAGCGCCTGCGCCGCCGCCGACGCGCTGTCCGTCTTCATCGCCAGGTACGGCGGCATCCTCCCCGTCGCCGAGCGCGCGAGACCTCGAAAGTCACAGGCTTTCTCTCTCTACGAACCGAGCTCTGCTTAGGAGGGAGGGACAGTAGTGTTGGGTTTGGGTTTGATTTGTGCTTGGATGTGAGGTTATGTACAGGCAGCTTAGCTGGACAGCCTGGACTGCCGGGTCGTCGACGGAACAGGTGGCCTTCGATCTGGACAATTCCGCGGTCAATGTCTACGGTCCCACGGGCACGTGGAGTGCTCTAGTAGTGTACTACTACTTCTGCATGCATGTGTTATTTTAAGCTTCAACCGTACTACCTCAAAATGTAATATAGCATCAAGGTTTTGACTTTTTTTTCACTTGTGTATACCGTACATACACGCATCAACCGTAACACTTAGCAACAAACACGGAAAACCGTTTCGTCCTCTCCTCCTGTACGATATAGGAGGCGGCGGCGACCAAATCTCCACCCATAGCAGGAGGAAGGAGACCTCGTTCCTTCATTATGTAGTTAGGGTCTGGATCTTTTTCTATGGTGCGTAGTTGGGATGGTGAAAACGATACACGGGTGCCTCAACTCTTCTCCCACATCGGCGGCGACCTTCACGGCTACGTCTAAGAGTTGATGGCAACGTGTGCTTATCATTCTTGTAGATCAGCGGCTTAGTCTTCTTGTGGATCTTTAGATCTGACGATATATGTATCTTGACGTGTTGCTGGCGTTCGTCCTTATCCACGGTGGCGCTAGGGCCAGGGCGAGGTAGATGCTCTGGAGCGAGGATGGCTAGTCCGGAGGTGGTGGATTTGTCGTTATTCCTCGATTTCATCGATGGGATGCGGCGGATCTTGATTCAAGGTAGCACGTGGACGTCCTTCGGTCGACGTGGCACAGTGACATGTGCCTTGCTTCTTGTAGCAGGCATGTTCATCGACTTACAAAGTCTCGTTGGCGATGGTGCTCCTTGGACCCAACAATGGTGGAGGCTCGACGTTTATTCCAACATACGTCTAGGCGGCGTTGGTGTTTGGCGGCGGTGGCTGGCAACGGCAAGTGCAGGAAACCCTGGGGATAGTTTTCTGCAATGTTTTCAGGATATCTGTGTTTATCCTGATCTGTCTGTTAATTTTCACGTTTGTTTACTCATGTAACTTAATTTTCTGTTAACATAATACGTGGTTGCTCAAAAGACATAACACTTACACACTTAAACCTTGAATACCAAAAACCTTGACTACAATACCTACACACAAAGAACACCAAGATTGGCGTAAACAAATAAATCGGTTTACCTCTCTGGCTATCACCACCCTCAACACCGCTCTTCCCCTTAAGAGTCTCCCGTGAGGAACCAGGTTGATCCCGAGCCCCTCTCACCGGAATAGCTGGTTGGAGGTGGCGAAAGAGAGGTGTCGGAGAAACTGTATATAGTAGTTTTCCTTGGTGGTGTCTTGGCGTGATGCGGGTAGACTGGAATGGTGCACTAGATCTTCTCGGGCAGATTTCATGTGGTGTAGTGTTCTTCTTGGCTTCTCTCAAGCTCCCATGGTTGGATATATGGGAGGTGAGGAGGACTGGCCATCTCCTTAAATAAGTGATGTTTTTGTAAGCCATATGTTGGTGGGTTGATGCGATGTCTTGAAGCTTTCTCTGGCCGGCCTCGATGGCTAGGGGAGACGGCAGCTCGGTGCATCGGCAAGTTCATGGACGAGATGGTGGAGATTTGTCGTGCTGCAACTTGGAGTGAACTACATGGCGGCCAAGCTTGCTGCAATGATCCATGGCGGTGGCCCTTCGTACGCCGTTATGTCGGCGATCGTTCAACCTCCTGGATGGAGGCCCTTCATGGAGATTCTCGTCGGAACCCAACACTTTTTTGCCAACAAGTGGTGCATCCCGGGTTGTCTAACGGTGGCCGACGGTGGAGTCTCTTCTCCATCTAAGAGGACCCAGGGTGTTGATTGTGTTTTCTATTTTAGTTTCAGGGCCACTGCTATAATTTTTAGGCCTATGATATATTTCCTCACTTTTAGGGTCCTAGATGTAAATTGTACCCAGGGACAATGTGTTAATGTAGCCATCTGGGTCCTTCAAGACCCCAGTTCCCCTTTAAAAACTCGGCTGCTTAAAAACTAAGTACTCCCTCTATTCACTAATATAAGACCTTTTAGATATTTTAAAGTTGATTAGATACACTCAAAAGTTGAGCGAACATGCACACTAAAACATGTTCACATACATGTGGTTTAGAAGAAACTAGAATGTCTTAGAGCATCTCCACTAGAGTTCTGAGGTGACCTTTTTGGTGAGTTTTTCATCCAGATGGACGAATTTCACCCCTCTGGCGTTCCTATGATACCGATTTTGCCTGAATTTGCACGTTTTTTTCATCCCGCGATCCCAGGCCGAACCCAACGCGCTGGGAACCTGTAACTCCAGAATTTCCGTGCCAGGATGTCACCCATGGCAGCTTAATAGGATCCCTAGACTGGCTTCACAGACCAACACTAGTATTTTTTGTGCACTTTGTCCTCACTCGTGCGCACCTGGAACCCACTTTCTGGTCGGTCACCCTTCCTCAAATTGCTCCAGGCCAAGTACACTTAACTTGGAGGTTCTTTTCAGACGAGCTTCCGGAAAACAAGTTACAACTTGTTGGTATGGGTATCCTATCAATCCTATTAAGCCTTGCGCTAGGGTCTCACATACACTCACCCTTAGAAGATCCTATTAAGCCTTGCACTAGGGTCTCACATACAACCACCCTCGATGATCAACCATAAGCCAGGAACGTACCATCTTGGCACACGTTTGTGTATCCAGTGCCAGCACATGTTCCATGCCATGTCCACTCCGATCCACACGCGCCACGCTCCACATGTCCACCACTGGCCTGCACACGTCCGTGTAACCGCGAGGATCGGCTCTCATAGCACTTGTAACAACACCGGACTCTTCATGCACGAGATGTCACTCCTCGCAGCTTAATAGAATCTCTAGACTGGCCCCATAGATCAACACTAGTCTTTTCTGCGCACTTTGTCATCACCCATGCGCACCCAGGACCCACTTCCCGGTCGGTCACCCTTCCTCAAATTGCTCTAGACCAAGCATGATTAACCTGGAGGTTCTTTTTAGATGAGCTTACGAAAAACAAGTTGCAACTTGTTGGTATGGGTATCACATTAAGTCATGCGACAGGGTCTCACAGAACGCCGGATGTAAATTTTGCATGCAACATGCCTACTGTCATCCACTCCTCTCTCTCTCTCCTACTCTTCTCTCCCACCCACCGGCCTTTCTCTCTCCTCCTTTCCCCCACCAACCATCCATCTCTCTCCTCCTCTTCTCCATGCACGCATGGGACTCTTCTCCCCCACCCACCAGCCTTTCTCTCTCCTCCTTTCCCCCACCAACCGCCATCTCTCTCCTCCTCTTCTCCATACACGCACGGGAGACGACGAGCTAGGTGGAAACACGGCTGAGAAAAAACACATTTCCAAGCCAAAATATACATCCATTCGGCCTAGCTGTGGTTTTTTGCATGGAAATGTGGAACGAGTGGAGGTGCTCTTACACTAGTGAAAGGAGGGAGTACCAAAATTTTAAAACTATTTGATGTCGTCATAGTATCCCATTGAAGTAATGATCAGCAGTAATGAGACACACGGACATGAAACATACACTTCGATCGTTGGTAGGTTAGATTTTTTCTTTTGAAATGGGGGTGTGCCCCGGCCTCTGCTTCCAAAGGATGCACACAACCCTTTTTTATTAATAACCAAGTACTAAGAAGTATTATTACAGTTCACGGATCAGCTATGGTTGATACAAATACCAACCATCCGAACAAAGGTAAAAGTTTCACAGAGAAACACACACATAGGCTAGACGTTGGTAGGTTAGATGGAACCACCTTATTTTTATTCCAATCAAGCTCTCGATCTTATTTTAGAAACAGATAAACTAGAGTTCGGTTTTTCAGCCAATCAACTAACTGTACCCATTGAGTATAATATCCGCGAAGCGTTTTCTAGGGTTTGGCCACAAGAGGCGACCACTCGTTCCCTCGATCCATCGGCGTCACCGCGGCTTCCCCTATCCTCTGTCGGCCAACTCGGGTGATAGGAGGGTTTTGGAACCATGGATTTGTGTGCCTGGTCCGTGTCTTGTACGTCGACGACGAGGAGAATAATGGTCCCTTGGCTTTCCCAAGGTCGATGCCGTCCTTCATCAGAGTGGTGTACACGAGTTGGGGGACGGTATCGATCGTCGGACATTAGGTCTGGCATGATTATAGTTTGTCCACGGTGGCGACGTCCTCGGGAGGGGATTAGGTCACTTAGCCTGATACGGCTCCTTCAGGAAACTTGTGAGTTTTGTGTCCCCCACCTCGGTCTCGGTCCAGCCAGAGTTGGGATTATCTCCCAGCACACTTTTGTGGGAAGGCGATCTTTCCAGATCGCGGTTTCTGATCAACATCGACGAGTTCTCGGACGTTGCTTTCTACGAACTCTTTAGTTTTCTCGGGATTGCTCTGATCCGCCGGAGGTCCAAAATAGCAACAAAGATTTCCTCACTGCAAAATTCAAAATGAACTAGAAATGAGATTTAGGTGGAATCTCATTTGTCACCTTATATTCGTGCAGAAGGTCGGAGGAATACATGTTTCCGGATAAGGTGTGGTTCTTTGTCTAATTTTAGCAAGCATTTCTCTAATCGCAAGCCACCACTCTAATCCTGATTGAGCAAAACGAAGTCAGGGTAGTATTCGTACGTGTCTGCCGTATCCTCCACACAGGCGACACCTGCAGTATATATCCGGTAACTGTACAGACATCTCAATAATGGGGTTTGCTCTCATCTAAAAAAAATACTATACTATAGGGTTGCTCTCGAAATCGTTGTCGACGTGGTCACATTACGTCGACGCGTGGCCAGCAACGAAAGATATTATCGACCAACGAATCCTATTTAAGTCCCTTGCCCAACGACCACAATAACGAACATTTTTGTGCACCTGTTTACCACTCTCTCCTGCGTCCTGATCGACATTTTCATGTCGACTGATGTGAGAGGCGACCCAATCCCTGGATTTTTCGGTTTGGTTATGGTGGGTCCGGTGACTCAGCCGGCAGCGTGCAGCCGTACGGGGAGGTCGGCAGGAGGCCCAAGCGCGGCTATCACGTCTCCACGTGTATGGAGCCCGCGTGCGCTGGGCATCCCTGCTCTGACCGTACGAACGTACTTGCTTCCTTTCAGGTTATCTAGATTTAGAGTGAATTTATACTATTAAAATATTTTAGATATCCTCTTTTTATAAAACTAAAATATCTTATACTCCCTTTTGAGACATCCTTTTTAGGATGGAGGGAGTAGTATCCGAAGATTGTGATACAATTGCGCCGGTCGCAGTGACGCAAACCCGCGGGTTTTTCTATCGATTTTTACGAGGTAATAATATCAAGTCCCGCAAGTTGCACACTAGGTGCAGGTTAGTCCCACAACTAGCAAATGTCTACTCCGCTGTCCCACAACTCGCTTAACCGAAACGAACATGTCGAATTAGTCTAAGGGCATGTACAATGCTAGAGAAGGCGGGTCTTCTCTTAGCCCTCCACGTAATCTAGAGAAGGTAATAAAAATAAGTTGTACAATGGGCCATCTCTTATTGTAAGAATTAATGTGAGTTGACTAATTATAGTAAGAAATTGTGTTGATAAGAGAAGACACAAGGTACAACGGAGAAAACTAGTCTTCTCTCTCCTCCAACTAAGCGAAATCCGACGTGGCACTCGTAAAAGAAGGCTGACGTCACCGCATTGTACATGCCCTAAAACCATGCCACATTGTGAAACAGTCAGCAACGGCACTTTGCAGAAATGTCCTCCTAAAACTAGCTCTCGCACTATCATCCATCACTTGACTCCTCTTCTCCACATATCATGACTTCACAAGCGGTCAACTCCAGAGACGATGGCGGAGGCGACTTAGCTAGGGCAGAGGCAAAAAATGGAGCCCATGGCGGAGCTGAGTAATGACTCGCTGGAGAGCACTCGGAGATCCCATGTACCTCGTCGCACTGGACCGTGGTGGAGGGGCATGTCCGTGCCTCTAGCTCCTGATAGCGGAGTGATGTATGTAAAATGCATACATGAACTTTGTAGTTTGTTAACATGTTTTCTACATATTTGTATCATATATAATGTTATATCCCTGTTTAATATTGATTTTTGGGATTTACCAATGATCCCCTTTATTTTGGCTATAACCCTGCAGGGGAGAAAAACCCTGTTTTCAATGTTTTTGATGTTTCGGGACCTATACAAAGTTAAATGGACCTGCACTTTTGGGAATGTCAATATTTATCCACGAGAAGCTTCTAGAGCATGAGAACCTCACCTAAAGAGACTGGGTGGTGCGCAACCTAGGTGGGCACGCCACCTACCCTCTTTTCCTCCTCGACCGTCCGATCGTCTTGATTCTTTCGTCCACAGAGTTCTCTTGACCTAAAAACCCCTATATAAGGATCTCTCGGGGAGTCCTCGACATAGAGGAGGCAGAGATAGAAAACACCAAGAACAAAGAGTATGTTGGGCACCGCCGAAGGAAGATTGGAGGGGTAACCGCTGTCGGAATCGCCTCTGGCCGCGTTGATACGTTGCAAACGTATCTATAATTTTTTATGTTCCATGCTTGTTTTATATCTACTTTCTTATGTTTTGTCCTCACTTTGGAGTATTTCTACACATTTTCTAGAACTAACCTAACAAGATGCCATAGTGCTAGTTGCCTGTTTTCTGCTGTTTTTGGTTTCAGAAAAGCTAGAAAAGAAATATTCTTGGAATTGGACCAGGCAAAAGCCAAAGTCGATATTTTACCGGAAGACTCACGGAGCCAGAAGACGAGACGGAGAGGGGCCAGGGGCTGGCCACACCACCTGGTGGCACAGGCCAGGCCAGGACGCGCCAAGGGGTGGTGTGGGCCCCTCCGACCTCCACCGACCTTGCCCATTTGCCTATATATGCCTCCCAAGACGAAAACCCTAAAGACAAGATCAGAAATCCACGAAAAGTTCCGCAACGCCGCCGCCACCGAAGGGGAGATTCGGGGGACAAAAATTCTTTGTTCCGGCACCCTGCCAGGACGGGGAAGTGCCCCCGGAGCCATCTCCATCAATCTCCACCGCCATCTCCATCGTCGTTGCTCATTCTCATGATGATGAGGGAGTAGTTCTTCCTCGAGGCTAAGGGTTCTACCGGTAGCTATGTGTTCATGTCTCTCTATGCATGATCATATTGTGATCATGAGCTTTGTAATCAAGTAGATCTACCTTGCTACTCAAGTTCTTTAATAGATCTCTGCTCTCCCCATGTGTGTGAAAGTGACAGCGTGCGCACCATGGTGGCACTTAGGCTAGAGATTACAAATACTTGTTATGAGTTATATTTGGAGTTGGACGTCTCTATGAAATTGTGGTGTTTGTTGGAACCATCTAGTTCTCAAGGTGACAGTGTAGGGTTATCTAGATGGGGAAAGCAAACTTTGAGGTGTGTTGTTATAGCCCTACCATGGATTAGAGTGTCCAACCGGAGAGTAGTTTAGAGTAGTATCATAAAGAGAAGATATTTATATGAGAGTGTTCACTAGTGAAAGTATGATCCTTAGGCTTTGTTTCTAAGCATTGAAACACCATTTGTAACTAGATCTGTTACATGTTTGCTTGCTTACATCTTTATTTCAGTTTGCCTATAGTCTCTTCCACGCCATCAAGCTATTTTTTGGCACCATTGTCTTATATCCATACCACTTGTATTTTACTATCTCTTCGCCAAACTAGTGCACCTATACACCTGACAAGTGTATTGGGTGTGTTGGGGACACTAAAGACTTCTTGTATCGTGATGGAAGGGTTGCTTGAGAGGGATACCTTTGACCACTTCCTCCCCGAGTTAGATAAACCTTGGGTGATCCACTTAAGGGAAACTTGCTGCTTTTCTAGAAACCTCTGCACTTGGAGGCCCAACAACTGTCTACAAGAATAGAAGTGCGTAGACATCAAGCTATTTTCTGGCGCCGTTGCCGGGGAGGTAAGGTAAAAGGTACTCACATCCTCCGGTGTGAGTGCTCGAAGTTATTTCCTTTATATTCTGCAATTTTGTCTTTTTGTTTCTTATTTTCACTAGTTAGGCTTAATGGAAAACAACAACAAAATTAGAGAGCTTTTTAGTATTTTTCCTAAGGTAGAACATGAATTGTCTCAACCGAAAATTTAAAAACCCATGGAACTTTCTTTGCATGCTAATAGCAATGTTATTAGTATGAATCTTTTAAACACCTTTGTTAATAATGCTATGGAAACGTCTAAGATTCGGGAAGTTAGTTTTTATGAAAATGATCTTTTTAGTTCCCCAGCTTTAAAGAAGAAAATTTGCTATGATGATACTTTATCTCCCGTATGTGGTAATTATAATGATACTTGTGATATTTTAAATCCGCATACTGAAAGCATCCCTTTTAAAATACCTATACAAATTGTTGAACGTGTTTTGAATAACTGTTATTTTAGAGATGGAACTGTCCATCCTAGTGATCATTTACTCTCTATACACGAATTATGCGAGTTGTTAAAGTGTGTAGGTATTTCAATGAACCAAGTTAAGAGGAAGCTATTCCCTTTTTCACTTAAGGGTAAAGCAAGGGAGTGGTATGAGCTACTAGATGATCCTCATCATTTGGAGTGGAAGGAACTTGAATCTCTCCTTTACTCTAAATTTTATCCTCCTCATGAAATTCATAAAGATAGGAATTACATTTATAATTTTCATCCACATGATGGAGAAAGTATTGCCCAAGCATGGGGGAGATTGAAGTCACTAATGCTCAAATGTCCCATTCATGAGCTCCCGAGTAATATTGTTATTAATAATTTCTATGCAAGGCTTTCAGGACATTACAAGGACTATCTAGATACTTGTTTAGAGGGATCCTTCACAAGTAAGGAGGTCAAAGCTAAGTGGGATCTTCTTTAAACAATTGAAAGCAATACCGAAGATTGGGATAACGACAAAGGTAAAGAACCAGGTATAAACTATGAGTATGATTGCATTAAGTCTTTCGCTGAAACTGCTGATTTTCAAGAGCTTAGTGCTAAATATGGGCTTGATCCTCAAATTCTTATTGATTGTTTTAGAGCCTTTGCTTCTCATATTAATGCTCCTAAAGAAAATGGGACATGTATCATGAGCCTTTTAAAGACACTTGCATGGAAAATGAAATTGTTATTAATGATAGCAATAAACATGCTCAAACCTCTGAAAGTACTATTTCTTATAAGCATGTTAATTTTTGTGCAATACATAGACCTTGTGAGAAGAATCAAATTGAAGAAGAATATTGTATCACCCACGGGAATCAAAAAACTAGAATGTGGTATAGGGCTCTAAATGATCTTGGTAAAAAAGTTTGTGCCCTCTATCCTTTTATTTGTGAACTTTACTTTGAAGTGGGTCATTTCAATTTTCAATGCTCAGGCCATAATAATATCCCTTCTAATCCAATTAGTATTGCAAGTTTGTATTGTGATGACATGATCACTCCTAATCAACATGATGAACTTACATTATTTTTGGGATGTGAAGAATTATCAAGAAAATCTTCTTTGGTAGATATGAGTGCTTTTGATATGAATAGCGTCCTGCATGGTTGTCATCTTTATTGTGTTGATAATTGTCACACAAATACTTACATATAAAAGATTATAAAAGATGAGATCTTACCAAAATATGACAGCACTAATATGTGTTTTGATCTTATTAATGAAAAGGAGGAATCCTCCAAAGTTTCTTCTATTGTCTCTAACAATAAACCAGGGTATATGGGGAAGCTTCCTTTCAAGCCTCTCCCTCCTAAAGAGAAGAATAAAAATAAGAGGAGGAGTAAAAGGAGAGAGGAAACGGTATTTTCCCCTAAGCATGTTGCTCCTATTATAGTTTTTGATGAGTCTGAACTCGATGATGTTCCTATGCCTGTTACCTATAGTAGTGATCATGATTGGGAAAAGCACACTACTTTTGATATTGAAAATCTCTTTGGTACCAATTCTTAAAATGATGAAATTAATAATTGTTGTACTATTAGTGTTATCCATGTTCCTTCCAATGATGATATGTTTACAAATGAACACACTTTGGAAGATAATTATTCTATTGCTTATGATGATACTACACCTCCAATATATGATGATTACAATGATGAATATGATATTTTTAGTCCACCTACTATTGAGGATAAAATTAATTATGATTACAATATGCCTCCTATATTTGATGACTATGGTGATGAGAATAATAATGATAGTTATTTTGTTGAATTTGCTCCCACTATGATTAATAAGAATGCTTATGCTTATGTGGAGAGTAATAATGATTATATGCATGTGGCTCATGATAAGAATGTTTTATGTGATAGTTATATTGTTAATTTTATTCATGATGCTACTGAAAGTTATTATGGGAGAGGGAAACATGGTTTTATGCATCTCAATAATATTAAGTTTCCCCTCTTTATGTTTAAAGTCTTGAAGTTGCACTTGTTTTGCTTTCCTATGATTGTTGCTTTGTGCTTTCATGACTTGTTTATTTACAAGATTCCTATGTATAGGAAGTGGGTTAGACTTAAATGTGTTTTGAATTTTCTTCTTGATGATCTCTTTTACTTCAATTCATATTTCTTATGTGAGCATCTTCTCAAACTATCATGCCTAACTTAAAGGCGTTAAATAAAAGTACTTATTGGGTGATAACCCAAAAGTTTTAGTTGAGTATTGGAAGTTATTACCTCTGTAATAACCGCTCATTATCATTTTTGTGTGGTTTTTGTGCCAAGAATAAGCTCTAATGAGAGGGAAGTAAGATTTGGGGAAGTGCTGTCCCGAAACAGATTTTTCTGCTTTGCTCTAAAAATTCGTGAAAAATCTCTGTATGTCGATTTGAGCTGTAATTTTTTGTGCTTCTGCCCCAGGTTGTTATCCAACTTTAGTTAGCTAAACACTTTTCTATTTGAGCAATAGAAGGTCTTCAAAAAAATCGGTTTTTACCCGCTGGTCTGTTTTGACAGATTTTTGCCATTATTTGCATTTGCCTCTTTATCGATTTATTTTTTGGTTCTTTTTGGTGAATTGAGCTTTTTGAGGGAATTGATACAGTAGCTTGTGTTTTTGATGAAAGTTTTGCTGTTTTAAAACTAAAACCTAAATGTTTATTATCTTTTGAATGCACTAATGTTGCTAATGAAGATTGTGTGAAGTTTTGTATGAAGGAAATTTTTAGGTGTAGGGAAAGAATGATGTAATGAGATGAAGAATGGACAAAAACTCAAGCTTGGGGATGCCACCCCGTGTCACCCCAATAAATATTCAAGAGGTACAAGCGTCAAAGCTTGGGGATGCCCAAGGCATCCCCATCTTTATCAATAAAAATCTCAGGTCTTTCAGACACTTCATTTTTATTGTTTCATGCACTGTTGTGTTGTTCTTGGAGTGTCTTTGTTTTTGTTTTTACTTTTCTTCTGTTTGGTTTGCTTAAATAAGTTGGTTGGATCCCAACACACTTCTTTTGGAGAGAGACACACCCTGTTATTCATTGCCTAGAACACTCTAGTTTTCATTCATATCGTTTTGTGAGTGTTCTCTTTTGGTAGCGTTGGGTTTAGCCTTAGTTTTCTTGTGCTTTCAGCTTAGAAATTTTTAGTTCTTCCTTTTGGATTTGTGATACAAGCTCACTGGTCTTCATTTATTATTATCTTTGTGAGCTCTTTCAAATAAGTTAGTTTGGATTGGAAAAGAGTAGGAAAAGTTCATGCTTAAGTGGTAAAAAGGAGCTTCTTTTTGACTATGGCTTAGACTTTGTCATGTCATTCTTGATATTGTTTTGGCTTTATGCCTAGTAAATATTGCTGTAGCATGACTTGTTTAAAACAATTGAGATTGCTTAATGTGCCTTGAAAGAATCATGCGTTGTTTTAGCATATTAAATCATAGTATTGTGGTATTCTCCTTCGATGCTTTGTTTGGGTTGACTTGGCGCATGCTCACACCATGTTAAGACTATACCAAGTCACCATAGCCTCTATGATCATTTAGTTTTTGACTTGTAATATCACTTTATGCTTTAATTAATGACGTTTTGTTGCTTTGCATGATTATGACCATTATTGCTCTCTTAGTTGGTCGCTCCAAGTCTTTTGCTAGCCTCCATACCAAGTATGAGTTCCACTCATGCATCCAACTCCAAATAAAACCAAGTTATTCCAAAGAGTCCACCATACCTACCTATTAGCATTTGCTATTCCAAGTATATTCATGTTTTTATCTACCTTGTGAATTAAACTTGTTATGTGAAAATTAGTGATTAAAGCTCTCACGAACTTGATGGCACACTTTACTTTCTTGCACTTAATAAACTTGAACCATTGTGTCCATCTTTGTTGCTTATATGCTTGCACTTTATAAGTTGAAGTTAGCAGAACCATGTATCATGGGGAACGCTTTCAACATTGCACTTGTACATTGTACCCCGTTGATATCATTATTCTTTTGCTTATGGATCCCGGCAGTGTGAAATAAAAATGGAACTTGTAAGATCATGGAGTTTGTATGTGTGTTAGAGAAACGCCTGGGCCGCTAGCCTAAGCCATGCCTAATCATGGTGGAAACTTGCAGCATAACCATAATGAGCACTCTATGAAGCATCCTCAATAAAAACCTATGCAAATAGCAAATAAAAAGATCGCTGAGATGCTCATTGTCTGCTTGCCTTGTCATTTTGATTATGGGATAGCTCCTGTATCATGTGCAAGGGGTACCCCGTTGGCGGTTCTCTATGATACATATGTACTTACAATCACAAGAGCTTACTTGTGACTAAAGTTGAGTAGCACGAGGTTCGGTCTTCGTAAGTAAGGGGCATGAGATTTCGGCTTATAACTTGTCAAGCATATCCTCTTAGTTGTGTCACTTTAACCTTAATCACCTAAAGATGCTTATGATAGGGGAAATGAGAGCTGAAAGCTAATAAGTATCATAATTTTTGGAAGCTCTTTATGAAACTTGAATCCCCGCTTCCTTATATGAAGGTCTTTCTTTTACTTTTATGTTGAGTCTCCATCTTCTATCTTTATGCACCTATTGAGAGATCATAGTGGTCATTCTTAGTTTAATGTGCATTGTCCCAAGACTTGTTGATCGATGCATAACTTTGATATTGCTTGTTCTTAAACTATTTGTATCTAGTCACCCTTATAAACTTTGAAGGTGTCCTATGCATTTATGTTTTGCTACACTATGAGGGACAAGCTAAATACCATTATCATTATGTTTTCTTTATGTGAAACAAACAAACATCTTGCAAAGCATTGTTATTCATGAATCTTTTGTTTGTGCCTTTTCATGTTACAACATAGTTGCTATGTCTTATTGTTAGAACTATATCTTTTATGCTATGTTAAAGTATACTTTGATCAAGTTTATGATGGTGCACGTCTCCTCAAAAATTATTCTTTTTTTATCACTTACCTACTCGAGGACGAGGAGGAGTTAAGCTTGGGGATGTTGATACGTTGCGAACGTATCTATAATTTTTGATGTTCCATGCTTGTTTTATATCTACTTTCTTATGTTTTGTCCTCACTTTGGAGTATTTCTACACATTTTCTGGAACTAACCTATTAACAAGATGCCATGGTGCCAGTTGCCTGTTTTCTGCTGTTTTTGGTTTTAGAAAAGCTGGAAAATAAATATTCTCAGAATTGGACCGGACAAAAGCCAAAGTCGATATTTTATCGGAAGACTCACAGAGCTAGAAGACGAGACGGAGAGGGGCCAGGGGCTGGCCACACCACCTGGTGGCGCGGGCCAGGCCAGGCCATGCCAGGGGGTGGTGTGGGCCCCTCCGGCCTCCACCGACCTTGCCCCTTCGCCTATATATGCCTCTCGGGACAAAAACCCTAAAGAATATATGCCCCTTCTACTTCATTTTTATTGTTTCCATATCTTGTGTTGCTTCTTACCATGTTTAAACTTGAACATTATTTTGATTAGCATGAGCACACCATGGGACCCTGGTATAAGGTATGGAACACTTTCCAAGGAAAAAGGAGGTAGCAAAGAAACACAATCTATCCCATGAATTCCATATCACCTAAACCAAGTAAGTAAAATCTAGCTATATGGCTATAAAGAAAGCGCTTTGCGGGAGGCAACCCGGTTATTTTTTGTTTTGGATTTTTTTGAACTCTTGTTGTAGAAAGAGAGTTTTGTTTTGGTTTTCTTTCTATAATTTTTAATAAAGTACCAAGTGAAACCCATTTTGGATGCGTTAAAAGTTGCTAAACATAAGGAGTAGCAAATTTCTGCAGAACAGTTTTTAGTGCGTGAATTTTCTGATTTTTTCTGAAACTCTGATTGCACCCAAATTCATACAGAATTTACAAATTTTCATCCTATGTATGAACAAAAAATTTATAAAATTCTAGACATGTCTAAGTGGGCGAAAAAATATGTTTTGTTGTTGTTGAAAATCTGGACAAATTCTGCCATGTTTTGTTTTAACCATTCCCAAGTGTCCTAAAATGATTTGTATGAGTCATATTATATGATAGGGATATGTAGGAACATTATATGCTTGCTGAAACATTTATAAAGAATTTTGTATTTGATATATAAGTAGCAACTATTATATTTTTGTGCCACTAATGTCACCTCTCAGAAAAGAGATGGGAGAAAAAGCTCTATGTTGAAGTTTTTTTACAGGGAATAGAGGAACATCACACCAAGAGCAATACAAGGATGGTGAAAACCATAAGCTTGGGGATGCCCAATACACCCCACTGACCAACTCAACTCTCTGTTTTCAAACCTCTAAACTTTGTTTTTTGAGCAACATAGAACTATCGTAGAAACTTAGAGCGTCTGTGTTGTCATTTTATTTTTTGTTTTGCATTAGAAAGACCACCACCACCATTATTATAAATGTTTATTATCAGCTACTGAAAATAAACTCTACCTTAATGATATTAAGACTGAAAAAGAATGCCATGAAATAAAAGAAAGGGGGAGATAAAAACAAAAGCTGAAATTCATGTTGTGTCTAGTTCTTAAGCTCAAGTAATTTATATGAAACATGATCTGTTTATGCCTATTAATTTGTATCCTTTGCTTGTGCATATTTATGTTCAACATTAAAAAGCAAGGTGAGAAAATAAATGTTGACATTACAAACAAGATGGCACACTCTTTAGATCTCTTTTTGCTAAGCCTTTTCTACACAAGCTAAGACTTGTTCGAAGCCCCTTAAAACTAGACTAGGCATATCCACCTACTTGTGGAAAAAGCTACTTTCAAGTATAGTATGTATGTTAATCCTCCAAACACTCTTAAAACACCATTTTTCATGTATTTTAAAGCTCATAAGAAAGTAAGATTTGGGGTGATACCACTATGGAAAGTTTTGTGCTTCACATCTTATTAGTGGTTGTTAGCTAATCCGTGACTGGCATGGCACAAAGCTTTCAATGTTAAATGTTGAATATAAATCATGTTTAAGTTCTACATATGGATTGGAATGATGTGAAATGAAGTGTGCACACTGGAGTAGGCATGTTGGTACTTCAGTGATGCAGTTTCATAGACCAACATGAGTATACAATGACAAGCCTAAGTTGAGTAGCATGAGGAGTGCAAGGTCATAGGCTAGGTGCATGAAACAATCAACTTGTAAGATGTTTAGAACATAAACCATATGGAGCTTTAAAACAAAGTGAAATAAAAAAGATACTTGGAACCCCATCCTTATTAGTATTGTTGACATGAATTACATAGCTCAAAATTCTATTATTTATTCTTTATGGAGGATTAACATATGTATTCAATGCTTACTTTCGGTACGGGATGCAAAACATCTCAAGGAAAGACATAAAACTAATAAGTGAGTCTTCCAATCAAGGGCATGAAACTAAGAAGTAACCCAAAAATAAAGGCATCAAAACACCAATGCTAATCATGAAAAGAGTCTCTTATTCTATAAGTTAATCAAAGTGTGCTTGAAGGTATATTTTATTCATCATTTGTTTTATCACACCATCACTTATTGTTTAGCATATTTATAGATGTGTAAAAGATACAACTTGATAGTACACTTGCATATTATGTTTCATTGAAAGGAATTGAGCCTATGAACTCTGCATGATAATGAAGGAAGCAAAGGTAACAAACTCCAAAGTCCATGTTTAGTTTTATCACCTTCATGCTCGAGGACAAACATAGGTTAAGCTTGGCGATGTTGATGCATGTAAAATGCATACATGAACTTTGTAGTTTGTTAACATGTTTTTTCACATGTTTGCATCATATATAATGCCCTGTTTTATATTGATTTTTGGGGATTTACCAATGATCCCCTTTATTTTGGCTATAACCTTGTAGGGCAGAAATACCCTGTTTTCAATGTTTTTGATGTTTCGGGACCTATACGAAGTCAAATGGACCTGCACTTTTTGAAATGGCAATATTTATCCACGAGAAGCTTCTAGAGCATGAGAACCTCACTTGGAGGGCCAGGAGGCCCGAAAGAGACTGGGTGGCGCGCCCAGCCTAGGTGGGCACGCCACCTACGCTCTTTTCCTCCTCTACCGTCTGATCGCCTTGATTCTTTCGCCCACGGAATTATCTTGACCTAAAAACCCCTATATAAGGATCTCTCGGGGAGTCCTGGACATAGAGGAGGCATAGATAGAAAACACCAAGAACAGAGAGTCTGTTGGGCACTGTCGGAGGAAGATTGGAGGAGTAACCACTATCGGAATTGCCTCCGGCCGCGTCTCCTCCTTCACCAATGCCTCCTCATCACTCTCCATGATGAGAGGGGAGTAGTCCACCCCCTGGACTTTAGGTTTATGGTGGTAACTTGATCTAATATCTCTATGTATGATCATTGTTGAAGTCCATATGATGTGACTTGTATGAGTATGGATCTATCTATGTAATCCCTATGGTGGATATTGTGTTATGAGATAGTACTTGTTATTCATTTACGTTGTGTTCGATCTTGTATGGTTTGTCATACTTTGGGAATATTCTAAGATGCATGTAATGGTTTAGATCTATACATAATGCCTTGTTTATCTATATCATGAGGTGATTGACACCACTAAGTGGGGGTAGATGAGTGAGATGTGATAATACTAACAGCATATCACAACATATGAATCATTGCACTAATGTTTAGAATGTTTTCCATTAAGAAGTATGATGTATGTAGGTAATGGGTGGCCAAGTGACAACGACATATGTATTTAGTAACAGTAATGCAGCCCAACATCCTTTATCTAGGGGTAAAAAGGGAGAAGTATGATGTGTGGCGTGACACAAACCAAATGCTAGCCTTATTGCAATGGTGACCTAGCAACACAAAGGAGTACTTCTTTCACCTATGTGTTTTACGACTTGTAGGCACCATAAAAGTACCATTAAAGCATTTAATTGTGTGTACCTTTACTATTCATAACATGATAATCACCATAGATGGAGGAGAGAGGATTAAGTGAACCCATGAACCCATGTCCATTTTTACTTATAATAGAAAACCCTTTGTCTTGTCCTCTTGCATTGAAGAGGATTAGGACACTTTTATATTATTGTTTGTTACATTAAACTTCCAACCATTAAAACAACCATCTTATCCTTAGAACTTGTTTAGTGCATAGTCAACTAAAACTTATGACACTTTAGTTGTAGATAATAGATAGATTTTCCTTCTTGCTATCGCGAATCAATACCCTACTTCCACATTGAGAGGTACTATGGTGATCCATGCGCTTGGGGGTTATCACAGAGCATCGGTGCCTCGGAGGAATAGGCGAGGCGGAGGTGATTCAGCGAGGGGAGAGGCGAGTTGGGGGCAGGAGGATGCGACGGAGGCAGATATGGAGGAGGATGCTGAGGAGGAGAATAGGCGCCTCAACAATCTGAAACTCTATGGCATGGCCATACAGCTGCACTTGATGCTGGCTTCGGAGGAGGTTAGGCAGAGGATGCTAGAGCCATTGGGGTGGTGGCCATGCCTCCGGTCGAACATGAGCCTGGAGATGCAGGGTCACATCCTCCAGGGAAAGTTAGACGTCCTAAACTGGTGGCCATCCGCTTGGCCGTCTATGCCTAATCCTTGTGAGGCGTGGAGACCGCCACAACGAGGTATGTTTCCCTTTTTCTAAAAGTTTACTGGACGTGTTAATTTGGTTGTAGTTCGATCAAAAACAAGGCATGAACAAAACCTTCAAATATGCACAAGGATCATGTTATCTTAGTTTGTAGCATGCCCACTGAATGTGATAATCTCTTCTTAAGCATACAGTAGTACATGCACACTGCTGAGTTGCGATGAATGATTGGGCACTAATTTGGAGTTCTAGGTTCATCAGTTTATGTTATAAGAATATTTTTTGGTAGAGCTACCTTTCACTGGAAGAGTATCATAGTGATTTTTGTTATCCCTATTGCTCCTTCAATGAGAAAAAGTAGCATGTACTACTCCTTATCAGTGAGATGAACATGCAATTTGTCTCTCTTTCCTTCTAATTTCAGAACATTGACAATCTTTCTCACTTCTCTATTTTCTCTTTATGAATGCATACAAACAAGAGCTTTATGATTTTATCACCTAAAACCAGTTCTTTTAGTTTTTACACATGCCCTATTTCTCTGAACATAGATCAGGTGGAAGCATCACATGTTTTTTTAGTTTTTTTACAGATAAGTGTGTTTGGATTTTTGTAAGCTCAAAAATATGTGTATTTTCGTGTTTTGTGCTACATGTATATTCTTATGTACCTTCATAGTCACTAATTTTTATTTATTTTGGAACTGATGTATTTTTTGGTACTAATTTTAGGAATATATCCTCATAAAGAGCAATATATCTTCTTAGTTAGTTTCCAATCTAAAATATTTGATACTGAAATTATAGAGAACAAGAATGAAGGAGCTACAGAATGAGAAGAAGAAGAAGAAGAAGAAGAAGAAGAAGAAGGAAGGAGATGGAGTAGTAGAAGAAGGAGGAAGGATCCAGAGTAGAAGAAGAAGAAAGGAAGGAGCCGAAGTTGAATAATAAGAAGGAAGGAGCCAGAGAAGAAGGAAGCTTTTATAGTGTTGTTTGGTAGTGGATGCAACTGGAATGTGAGGAAGTATGTAATGGTGTTTGTAATGCACTGTGTAAATATGAAAACAGAGAAGAAGGAACCTCTTATAGTGTTGTTTGGTAGTTAATGCAACTAGAATGCCAGGAAGTATGTAATGGTGTTTGTAATGCACTTTGTAACCTCTTTATATGAAAACAGATAAGAAGGAGGCTTTTGTAGTGTTGTTTGGTAGTGAATGCAACTAGAATGTCAGGAAGTATGTAATGGTGTTTGTAATGCACTTTGTAACCTCTTTATATGAAAATAGTGTATTGTACTTGATATTTATTTGAAATTAGTGTACTTTGCTTGATCTTTCTATGAAATCCTTTATAGGAAATCAGTGGGTTGTGCTTGATCATAATACATGCTCACATCTGTCATTTACAAATCACTTCTGAGATTTTATCTTTCTCTCACTATGATTCATGGGATATGCCCTTTTATGTCATTTACAAATCACTTATGAGATTGGATGCAGCTCTAATATGCTCCTTTTCATGCACGGTTCTTTTTCATGCATGACATGAGGCAATATATAAATACACAGGCATTGTGATAATAATTTCTCTCATGTTCTTACTTACTTATGCTATCGTATAATATCAGCTACAAATTTGTGATTGTATTGGGACTGAAATATACTGGACTATTTCCTCTTTATATAAGTTCACTTCATACAACATCATACTTGTTATAATGAAAGGTGAAGTGCTTCGCCTTTTTAACAAACTTATTAATAGCATGTTAGAAACTTTAACAATGTTGGTAAATCAAGATATAAATCATATCGCAACATCAGAGTGACAATCACATATCCAAAGAAGTTCAGGAAAGATACAATTTCTAGATCAATACATGGACACGCCTAAATAAAACTAGCATCTAGAAATCATTAACTAGTGGTGCATTTTGACCGATACAGAATTCATCCACATTTAAATTAGGAAGAACTTCAGCATTTAAATCTGGAATTACACCCCTCGGTTGCTCATCACCAAACAACAAGTAGTGTGCACCCCCATGGCCTGTTTTGTATCCTCTTTTAGCTGCTCTTGCTCTATTAGCACTAATAGTTTCAGTACCTTGTGCACTAGCACCTGTAGAAGCATCAGCAACTCTTTTCTTACCATTCCCTCTTCCTCTTCCTTTGTCCCTGTCGCTTCTTTATTGTTGCTCTGCTGGTGCTTTTCCTTTAGATGCTTCTCTATTTGTTGTACCTCTTCCTATGGATCTTCCTATCAAACTTCCCCTAGATGAAGCTGTTGTGATCCACTCTCTAGTTTTAGGAATAGTGTCTCTAGAATCTACCACAAAGGCATTTTCAGGCAAAGGACCAAGTACCCTACTAATTGCCACAAGATTCCGCTCCTACAAAATTCGTGTGCAAATAATCATGAAGTTGGACAAAATGTAAATAACAAAAAATATATGTAAAAAATAGGACATCATTACTTCTTGCCCCAAACCGTAGACCATGCTATCATATTGATTTGTAGGATCCATAATAGGGTTGGGTCTATGTGGAATTACATGTGAAAGTGCATGTGTTCCCCCATGTGTGGTTTTGGTAATTAATGACAATCTTTATGGACTCATGTTTGTGTTGAGCTTTTACTTGTAGGATTTGTCCATAGGCAATGCTTGAACCATATGTTGGCTTCAAGGTTGGGAGAAGAAGAAAGTAGAGAAGATCAAGTGTTGACCAAGGTTTCAATGAGTGATCCGGAGATTGGTCAAGTGAGAGTTGAGCCTATAGCAAGTGTGTCTTGAAGAATAAAGTTGGAGTGATATCTCTTATGTACCTTCAAGACACCAACATAATGAAGAAATAAGAAATGATGTGCAAGTTCAAGATGAGCCATCTCGAAGAGATCATTTGCTTGAAGCTTGCCATCCTATGGTGATCATGGATATGGGAAGATGATATTCCCAAAAGATAAGTTCTACCATAGTGGAGTATGGGGGAGAAATTTGCAAGTCTTCACCAAGCTAGCGCAATCAAGAAAAGTATTCCATTTTGAGGTGGATAAGATCGTCATCATCAAGCTCAAGTGGAATATGTGCAAGGAAAAGGTATGGTCTTGATAGGGTTTCCTTCTTACCAGTATCGTGGTGTTAGTTGGAGAGACCGGTTTATAGGATAGATAACCGTGCTATCAAGAGGGGCTCTCGAGTGAGTAACTTGATCATATCCTTCAGAGAGAGCTCAAACCTTTGCATTCTTGGCATCATCTTTCTTGGTTGATTATTTGGATCTTATCCATGTGAGTTCCTAGAGCTTGTGGTAATATTCATAGCAAGCTCTAGTTCATCAAAAACGGATTTCCCCTTATACCTTATTGTGTTTTTGATCTTGGAGGTTTTTCTGGTTTCTCACCAAGAGAGGTATCTCACATCATAATACATGAAAGGTTTCTCACCAAGAGAGGTAGCTCTTGTCACCACCTTTCCAGCAAAATTGGTTTTAGGTCAATCGGAGTCCAGATGCAAATGTAATGATCATTACAGTTTCGTTGTTTCTATCAGTTTTGCCTCGGGAAGTTTTTCAGTCCGGAGTCTCCGACATACAGAATCAAGCCTGCGCCGGACTGTCCGATAGATTTAGCCAGAGTATCCAGCCTAGCCAGAATGTCTGGCTGGTGTCCTAGATCGGACTCTTCCCGGATACTGCCCAGACTCTGGCCGGATTCTTTGCCAGGTCGGAGTGTCCCGTGCACTGTGGCCGGAGTGTCCGGTTTGGCCGGACTGTTGGGTTCACAGCATAGAAAACAAAAAAATTCCTACGATGAGAACTATACGCCAAGATCTATCTACTAAATACAGAGCAACGGGTGGAAATACATCCATGGAGAACTTACCCTCAAAGACAACGAGTTTTGTTAACGAGTAGGAACTCGTGGTTGATGTAGTCGTACGCTTGCCGATCTCAAGATCGTGTGGAAGTCCGAGCGCCGCAAATCAGTAGCGCATCCGTCCTCACACACACGTTCAAGCCACCGGAAAACCTCCACCTCCTTGCTCTAGCGAATCAGCGGAAGCAGCAACTCCTTCTAGATGCAAGGCCACCGGGAACATGTATCTCGCTAATCCGAGACCATGGGGGAATATCTAGAGGGGGAGAGAGATACTTCACGAGGAGGTGTTCTTTGTGAGAGAGGAGAGGGGGCCTTTTATAGGAGAGGGGGGACTCCTCCCCTACCATGGCCGGCGGCGAAGGAGGGACCCCTCCTCTTCCTCATTCATGTGGTGGAAGCTCCACTCACATCAATTCAAGCTCCACCCAAAGTTCCACTCACATGCATTAAATTTCCACCAAATTTAATGCAACTCTCAATTAATAAAATTATTTTATTTATTTTATTCAGAATTTTGTTAATTACTTTAATTAACAAACATTCACATAAAACCCCTTGCAACATTTCAATATCACATGCAGAACCACTTTCTGCAATTTCACCCGAAACAATTCCGGTTTCTATCGAAACAATTCATGTTTCTATCGAAACATTTCCAACGCTTTGCAACCTTTTGTCTGAAACATATGTGCTCGTAAATGGTGTACGGCAACCCTTAAGTGTGTCACCCTACGGTTCGCGAATAATGTAGACATGATTGAGACTCCTCTCAGATCAATAATCAGAAGCGGGACCTGGAGATCCATATTGTCTCCTGCACATTCAACGATGACTTCTGTGATTGTGAGAACCTTTCTCGCTAGTAATTTAATCCCTTTGTCTCATGATATAATACATGTCCGAGATTCGATCATTGGTATCCAAATACCTAGTTTGATCTTGTTACCGACATGCACTCTTTTCTTGTTCCCGTGATATAACATTCTTGTGATCACATCACTTGCTTGCAAGCTATCTTAATGTGATATCACCGAGAGGGCCCAAAGTATATCTATCCGTCATCGAGATTGAGAAATTCCACTCTTGATCCATGAGCCTCAACATAACACCTTCGTAGCACTGAACCCACCTTTATAGTCACCCTGTTACGGTGTGACGTTTGATGTTATAAAGATACTCTTCCGGTGTTAGCAATTAACATGATCTCATGGTCTAAGGACTAAGATTACTTCGTATGATGTTATAGCAATATAAACATAATGACTTGATCGTAATGCTATACTTCGGATGAATGTTCATCACATCATTTCACAAATGCTGTGACCTTGTTATTAACAACATCCAATGTCCATGATCAGGAAACCTTGATCATCTTGTTAATCAACAAGCTAGTCTATAAGAAAGGCATAACTAGGAACCCTTTTTGTTTATTAAACACACATGTATTGACGTTTCCTATCAATACAATTATAGCATGCAAAATAAACATCTATCATATACAAGGAATACATAATAACAACTTTATTATTGCCTCTTAGGGCATATTTCCTTCAGTCTCCCACTTGCACTAGAGACAATAATCTAGTTTACATAGTGATAAATCTAACACCCATGGAGTTCTGGTGTTGATCATGTTTTGCCCTACGGAGAACTTTAGTCAACGGATCTGCTACATTCAGGTCTATGTGCACTTTACAAATCTTTATATCTCCATCCTTGACATGCTCGCGGATGGAGTGAAACCGGCGCTTAATATGCTTGGTATTCTTGTGAGACCTTGGTTCCTTTGCATTGGCTATGGCTCCATTGTTTTCACAATAGATCACCATTGGGTCCAATGCACTAGGAACCACACCTAGTTCTGTTATGAACTCCTTCATCCAAACCGCTTCCTGCGCCGCTTCTGAAGCAGCAACATTTTCCGCCTCCGTCGTTGATCCAGCCACCACAGGTTGTTTGGAACTCCTCCAACTAACTGCTGCTCTGTTCAAGAGAAATACGTATCCGGATTGAGACTTTGAGTCATCCGGATCGGTGTCAAAGCTAGCATCGACATAACACTTAGCGACTAGCTCTTCTTCACCTCCGTATACAAGAAACATATCCTTAGTTCTTCTTAAGTACTTAAGGATATTCTTGACCGCTATCTAGTGTTCTGAACTTGGATCAGATTGGTACCTACTAGTCAAACTAATAGCATGTGCCATATCCGGTCTGTACATAGCATGGCATACATTATAGAGCCTATGGCTGAGGCATAGGGGATCTTATCCATTATCTCTCTTTCTTCCGCCGTAGCCGGACTTTGAGTCTTACTCAATGTCTTGCCTTGCAACATAGGTAAGAACCCCTTCTTACTTCCGTCCATATTAAACTTATTTAATATCTTATCAAGGTATGTACTCTGTGATAGCCCAATTAGGCGTCTTGATCTATCTCTATAGATTTTAATGCCTAATATATATGAAGATTCACCAAGGTCTTTCATCGAAAATTTGCTGTTTAGATAACTTTTAACACTGTTTAAAAGATCTATATCATTTCCAATCAATAATATGTCATCCACATATAATATCAGAAATGCCACGTTGCTCCCACTCACTTTCTTGTAAATACAAGCCTCTCCATAAGTTTGAACAAATCCAAACTCTTTGATCACCTCATCAAAGCGGAGATTCCAACTCCGGGATGCTTGCTTCAGTCCATAGATGGATCGCTGAAGTTTGCATACCTTATCAACATCCTTAGGATCGACAAAACCCTTAGGTTGTATCATATACAACTCTTCTTCAATATTACCATTGAGGAACACAGTTTTGACATCCATCTGCCATATTTCATAATCGAAATATGCAGCAATTGCTAACATAATACTAACCGACTTAAGCATCGCTACGGGAGAGAATGTCTCATCGTAGTCAACTCCTTGAATTTGTCGAAACCCCTTTGCGACAAATCGAGCCTTATAGATGGTCACATTACAATCAGCATCAGTTTTTCTTTTGAAAATCCATTTATTCTCAACGGCCTTTCGATCGTGAGGTAAGTCCACCAAGGTCCAAACCTGGTTTTCGTACATGGATTCCATCTCGGATTTCATGGCTTCTAGCCATTTGTTGGAATCCGGGCTCATCGTCGCTTCTTCATATGTCGCAGGGTCATCTATTTCATCAATCATGAAATTCATAACAGGATTGCCGTACAGTTCAGGAGCTGCACGTGTCCTGCTTGACCTGCGAGGTTCGGTAGTGTCCTCTTTCGGACTTTCATGATCATTATCATTAGCTCTCTCTTCATTAGGTGAAGTCAACTCTGAAACAACTTCCGGTGTTGCGCTACTCGCCAATTCATGAAGAGAAGGTTCAATAACCTCTTCAAGTTCTACCTTCCGACTACTCACACCTTTCGCGAGAAACTTCTGGTCAAGAAAGGATCCATTCTTGGCAACAAAAACCTTGCCCTCAGATCTGTGATAGAAGGTATACCCAATCGTTTCCTTAGGGTACCCTATGAAGACGCTTTTTTCCGCTTTGGGTTCGAGTTTATCTGGCTGAAGTTTCTTCACATAAACATCGCATCCCCAAACTTTAAGAAATGACAGCTTAGGTTTGTTTCCAAACCATAATTCAGACGGTGTAGTTTCAACGGATTTAGATGGTGCCCAATTTAAAGTGAATGCAGCGGTTTCCAATGCATAACCCCAAAATGACAGTGGCAAGTCAGTCAGAGACATCATAGATCAAACCATATCCAATAAAGTACGATTATGACGTTCCGACACACCATTACGTTGTGGTGTTCCGGCAGGCGTGAGTTGTGAAACTATTCCACAGTCTTTCATATGTGTGCTAAACTCATAACTAAGATACTCTCCTCCACGGTCGGACCGTAGAAATTTGATCTTTCAGTTACGATGATTTTCCACTTCATTCTGAAATTCCTTGAACTTTTCAAAAGTTTCAGACTTGTGTTTCATCAAATAGATATACCCTTATCTACTCAAATCATCCGTGAAAGTAACAAAATAATGATATCCACCTCGCGCCGACACACTCATTGGTCCACATACATCAGTATGTATGATTTCCAATAAATCTGTCGCCCGTTCCATTGAACCGGAAAACCGTGTTCTAGTCATCTTCCCCATAAGGCATGGCTCACATGTATCAAATGATTCAAAATCAAGTGATTCCAAAAGTCCATCAGAATGGAGTTTCTTCATGCGTTTAACGCCAATATGACCTAGACGGCAGTAACACATATATGCAGATATATCATCATCAAGTTTAATCATTTTAGCATCAACATTATGAATATGCGTAATACTACTATCGAGATCCAACAGAAATAAACCATTCAACACAGCTGCATGACCATAAAAGATATTATCCATATAAATCAAACAACCATTGTTTTCAGACTTAAACGAATAACCACTTTGCATCAAACATGATCCGGATACAATGTTCATGCTCAGTGCAGGCACCAAATAACAATTATTCAGATGTATAACTAAACCCGATGCCATATGGAGAGGCAGCGTTCCGACGGCAATCACATCAAATCTTGATCCGTTGCCGACCCGCATCATGACCTCATACCTTGCTAGCTGTCGCTTGTTCCGCAACCCCTAAATTGAGTTACATATATTAGCAACCGATCCCGTATCAAATACCCAGGTGCTACTGCGAGTACTAGTGAAGTACACATAAATATCATGTATATCACATATACCTTTGTTTGCCTTGCTGGCCTTCTTGTTCGCCAAATACTTGGGGCAGTTGCGCTTCCAATGGCCAGTCCCCTTGCAATAGTAGCACTCGGTATCATACTTAGGGCCAACTTGGGATTTCTTTTTAGGTGCGGCAACAGATTTGCCGCCCTTCTTTCCCTTCTGCTTGCCTTTCTTGTCCTTCTTGAAACCGGTGGTCTTATTGATCATCAACACTTGATGTTCTTTCCTAATCTCCACTTCTGCAGTCTTAAGCATTGACAGAAGCTCGGGAAGAGACTTCTTCATGCTCTGCATATTATAGTTCATCACGAAGCTCTTGTAGCTAGGTGGCAGAGATTGGAGAACACGATGTACGCCTAAGTCAATGGGAATCATTATTCCCAAGGACACAAGCTTATCAACGTACCCAGACATTTTGAGTACATGCTCACTCACGGAGCTGTTCTCCTCCATCATGCAGCTAAAGAACTTTTCAGAAGCGTTATAACTCTCTATGGCAGCATGGGTATCGAAAATCATTTTCAATTCTCCCATGGTATCAAAGGCATTGCCATTTTCGAAATGCTTTCGAAGTTCTGGCTCTAGCCCATACAGTATGCCGCAATGAACTAAGTTGTGGTCCTCCTGCCGAGTTATATAGACATTCTTTTCCTCGTCAAGGGCATCAGGAGCTGGTGGGGGGCCTAGCGGCGCCTCTAGCACATATTGCTTTTGTGCAGTAGTGAGGAGAATCCTCAAATTCATAGCCCAGTTGGTGAAGTTGCTACCATTCGCAGCAAGTTTCTCTTTCTCCATGAACACATTGAGATTAAAAGCAGGTGGTGCCATCTATAACAGAATTTGTAAAGTTTATTTAGACTAAGTTTATGATAGATTGAGTTCAACTAATCCAAATTACTAATGAACAACTCAAAAACGACATCCCTCGTGTCTTTTTGGTGATTACATGAACCAAATCCACTACACCAAGTCCGATCATCATGTGAGTCGGTGTAGCTTCAAATGCGAGCATCTATATGGGCATCATATCAACTATATGACTCATGCTTAACCTTTCAGTCCATGTTCCGAGGCCATGTCTGTACATGCTAGGCTCGCCAAGTAAGAACCTTACTACTCACGTGTGTAAAACTGTCTTACACCCGTTGTGTGAAAGCGTAGAGTCAAGTACACCCGATCATCACCTGATGTCTCGAAACACGATCCATAGAACGGTGCATACTTAAGGAAGAACACATTTTTATCTTGATATCTAAATGAGGGATTATCTTACAATGCTACCAAAAGCGCCAAACTAGCAGTATAAGATGCTAACATCTAATGTGTAAAGTGAGATGATATGATTCATGCATTTGATCTCTATCATTTGCATCGTGGTATGATCTCCATCATTCCTTTTTGTGTAAGGCCAAGGTCTATGGAACTTACACGTTGAGTGTGTTGTAAGAGTATCTATCATACATCTACTTACAACAATACCATATCAAGACACTAGCCTAGCAACGATCTAAACTAGACGCCTCTAATTTATCAATTGCAAGTTTTACGTGGCTTAGGGCTTTCGGAGATAGAACCGGTCTTACCTACGAACATGAACCACAACCAAGATAACCAAGTTATTAGCAATTTGTTGTAAATCAGATACTGACTATAGTAGGAGAGACATACACCCGCCAGCCACTTATGCAAAACTCGTTGCATGTTAGTCGTGGAACTGGTCTCATGTACGATGACATGTATGGTTGGTCTGGGCCGCTTCATCCCACTATGCCACCAATATCCAAAATACATAGAAGATGCAATAACATGATCATCATTGCCCACATATAAACATATGTGTACTACCCGTGTTAGCAATTAACATGATCTCATGGTCTAAGGACTAAGATTACTTCGTATGATGTTATAGCAATATAAACATAATGACTTGATCGTAATGCTATACTTCGGATGAATGTTCATCACATCATTTCACAAATGTTGTGACCTTGTTATTAACAACATCCAATGTCCATGATCAGGAAACCTTGATCATCTTGTTAATCAACAAGCTAGTCTATAAGAGAGGCATAACTAGGAACCCTTTTTGTTTATTAAACACACATGTATTGACGTTTCCTATCAATATAATTATAGCAGGCAAAATAAACATCTGTCATATACAAGGAATACATAATAACAACTTTATTATTGCCTCTCAGGGCATATTTCCTTCACGGACTGTCCGGGGCGATTCAGCCGGACAGTCAGGGTCAAGTGGCTCAAACGGCTACATTTCTGGGGGGGGGGGCTATAAATAGGCTCCTTCTTCAACCTTGAGAGGCTACTCGTTCCTGAAGAAGAAGAACACAATTTGAGAGCCACCAAAACTCCAAGATCTCCCTCTCCAACCACCCAAAGTCCCTGATCTTTGGGGAATCGAAGGAGGAGGCCTTGATCTATAGCTTCACCAAGGGAGATCTTCATTCCCCCCTCATTCACTTGAGGGACCCTTGCTCTAGGGTTTCATTTGAAACCCTAAGGGTTGATTTGATTCTTACAAGCTTATCTTTGATTGTTGTGGTAGCTTGCTTCGATTTGGGAGCCTCCAACTAAGTTGTGGATGTGTGCCTCGAACTTGTTGTAAAGGTGCCGGCTACCACCTCGAAGGTTACCGATATAGTGGAAGGGTAGATCGATCCCATTGGGGTGAGATTCATCGGAGAATAAGGGAGGCCTTTTGTGGCGTTGGTGGTTTGGTACCACCCCCTCTCCAAACGAGACGTACTCCATTGTTGGGAGGAACTCGGTAAAACATCATCGTCCCCGCATGCCTCGGTTATCTCTATACCCGAGCTCTTACTTATGCACCTTACTTTGTGATAGCCTTCGTGCTTGAAGTCTATATCTTGATATCACATAGTTGGTTGTCTTTCTTAGCATAAGTTGTTGGTGCACATAGGTGAACTCTAGTTGTTCTAGGTTTTGTGCTTGACAAAGTAAACGCTAGTTTAATTCCGCCTTTGTTAAGCCCATCTAGGAAAAGTTTTAAACCGCCTATTCACCCCCCTCTAGGCGACATCTGTATCCTTTCAACATGTTGCACATTTAAACATAGAATATTATAAGGTATAATGGTGCTCTAAAAATGTAGGAATTTGTCATTATGGAAGCATGTACCTCAAGAATGTAAGGGAGATCTTAGTCATCATCTTCCTGCACAATAAGCTCTCTTTGCTCCTTTATCTGTCTTTATATATATTTGTTGTGACCTTTTTTATTGCGATCAGGTTTGCCACAAACAGAGAAGTGCATAGTGACTCTGGACTTTGTAAGAATTTTGATCCCTTTCTTCATTTTTTTCTTAGGTGATTTTTTCCTGTTCTTCTTGGGCATGTCCATAATTTTGGTAAACAAAGGTGGATGGATGACCACACCATTCAACTTTTGCCAAAATGCTTTGCCTCTTAGTGGAGCCAACTTGAACTGATAAGCTTTGAAGTAGGTATCAATTGTATAGCAACTATGGACTAGTGAAAGAACATTTCATGTTTTCCTATGTTTTGCGTGTTAGATAACAATAATGTGGAAATTATTCATGTGCGCTAAGTGTGAAGGAGGCTTTGAGGGGGCCGGATAATCCACCCCACCAAGGGCCGGATAATCTGGCCTACCTCATTGCTCAAAGAGAGCCAAGGTGCGTCGCTCGGTATCCCGAACTGGGGCGGTTTTTCCTCCCCAGGCGGGATAATCCAGCTGTCGCCATGGGCCGGATAATCCGGCCCCCAGTTTTCGAGCAAAAGGAGCCAAGGCGCGTCGCTCGGTATCCGGTCAGATTTTCTCCCGGAAAATCCGAACTGGGGTGGTTTTTCCTCCCCAGGCCGGATAATCCGGCCCTCGCATAGGACCAGATAATCCGGCCCCCAGAAGTTGATCAAGGGCAAGCTCGGCACGACGCTCTGATAGGGGGCGGATTATCTGCCGGATATTCCGTGTCTGGGGCGGTGTTTTCCCCAGACCAGATAATCCGGCCCTCACTTGGGCCAGATAATCCAGCCCCCAAAGTGTCCAATGGCTGGTTTCTGAAGGGGGTATAAATACCCCTTCTTCCCCAACGTTCAGAACTCTTGATTCATTCGAAATTGTCCAGACATTGTGTAAGAGCTCTCATTCTCGATCTCCCACTTCAACCACCCGAAGGTTCTGATCTTTGGGGGAATTGAAGGAGGAGAAGTTCATCATCATCATCAAGAATCAAGCGCTTCAACTCCTCTCCATTCACTTGGAGAAATTCCTGATCTAGTATTCTTGTTAATACCTAGATCTTGTTTATTGTATTTGATAACTTTGTTCTTGTGGCAGCTTGTTGTCATTTCGGGAGCCTCCAAGTTGTTGTGGAGTTGTTGCCCCGCTAGTTGTGTAAAGGCGCCGGTGCCCGCCTCGAAGGGTACCTATAGTGGAAAGGTGGATCAAGCCTTTGTGGCGAGATCCATCGGAGAACAGGGTGAGGCCTATTGTGGTGTGGTGGTCTTAGTACCGCCCACCCCTCCAACGCAGACGTACTTCCCTTAACAAGGAAGGAACTACGATCAAACAAATCATGTGTCTCCGCGTGCTTCACTTTGGTTTACCCGTTCCTCTTCCACTCGCTCTTTACTCGCTAGTAGATAGGTTTGCATATAGGGAAAATTCCACCTAATAGTTTATCTAGAGAATTTATTCTTTGTGCTAAGCCTAAAATACCCGTTCCTCTGAGGCTGCCACACCGTCATCTAAGGAAAAGGGTAACACCGGATCCAAGGATGATGATGTGGAAGGTGAAAAACTTAATGCTTCCACCTCCAAGAAGGGAAGTGGTAAGGAGGAATATAGCGAGGTATGCCACGTATATTCCCCCGACCCACCTATCCCTCATCCTCATATAAACAATAGGGGTGATCCACCCAAGCTCACTACATACTCCTTCAATCAATGACAATTCCTAATGAAATCTCATGTTTGCAGTTCCTCTATTGAATTGTGGAGGATTATTGAAGAGGGACTTCATATTGGAGATCAAACCAACCTAACGAGAAGAGAAGTTGTGGACAACCAGTTGAATGCCACCACTCTACACATGATACAGCTGGGTGTGGCTCCCAAGGACATGCCACACATTGAACATCTCAACACAACTAAAGAAGCTTGGGATTGATGACCCACAAGTATAGGGGGTGTATCGCAGTATTTTCGATAAGTAAGAGTGTTGAACCCAACGAGGAGAAGAAGGTGCTGGCTAGTGGTATGGATCAGGAATTCTCTACAAATACTTAGCAAACGGATTTTTAGGGGTTTTCGATAAAGCAAGTAAACAAAGTACGAGTAATAAAAGACAGTAAGAATGAATGCAGCAAGTGGCCCAATCCTTTATGCAGCAAAGGACAAGCTGGTTGTATTTTTATAGATGACCAAACGTTCTCGAGGACAGATGGGAAGACTGTCAAGTGCTTTCGCTTCATATAGTCGATTAATCTTCTCTAGCTTGGTAAGTGTTGTGTGGGTGAACCTGTGCTAATGTACCGCCCCATCCAAGACTAAATACATACTTGTGATTAAACCCCCTTGCAAACATCCGTAAGTACAAGAAAACAATTAAGGTAGAAACCTAACCGAAGCTTTAAACTCTAAGACCCTTACGTCCCTTGTGCAATGGTTTCCTAACAGGGGTTCAGGTTTCTGTCACTCCGGCAACCCCTACGATTAGTAGCCAAATACAAAATGCATTCTCCTAGGCCCATATAGGTGAAGTGTCATGTAGTCGACGTTCACATGACACCACTAGAAGAAGTACACCACAACTTAAATATCAAACTATTGAATCTTTCTCAATGCAACTCCACTACTAACAACAAGACTTCTCCCATGTCCTCAAGAACAAAATGAACTACTCACAAGACATCATATGGATCATGATCAGAGATGGAATAATGATGTATAACAATCTGAACATAAACAATAATTCAATGGTTCACTCAATAGCATCAACTACAAAGAGTAATCAACACTGGGAAAGTTCCCCCTATGAACTATGCAAGATTCAACGCAATTGTTACAGCAATATGGAGATGGTGATGAGGGTGCTGATGGTGATGATGATGGTGATGATCCCGATGAGGTCCATCTTGATGGTGGTGTTGATGGCGACGATCTCCCGTCTCCGGGAAGGAATTCCCACGGCAGAAATCTGTCTGCCGGAGAGATCTTTCTCTCTCGGTGTTTTCCGCCCCGCAGAGGCGGCGGAATCTATCTGTGGTCGCTCCCCGAGTCATAGGGTTTCGTGGGGATGATATACGCCAGAGGATAGAGGCTGGAGTGGGCCAGGGTGGCCACACCACTCCCTGGCGTGGCCTAGGCTTGCCCACGCCATGGGGTGGTGTGGGCCCCCTGTGGCCCACCTCCACTCCATCTTCTGGTATCCTGAGTCTTCCGGAAAAATAGAATTTTATGTATATTTTCCCGGATTTTCTGATCTTCGCAAATTTTGCCTCCAAACAACACCTTTTCCATCAGAATCCTGACTGCAGCGGTCCATGCTCCAAAAGTCATCAACCATGCAAAAATAGATGAAATAACATAAATGTCACCTCTCAATACAAAATATATCAATGAATAATAGTGAATTAAGACATAGAATAGTGATGCAAAATGGACGTATCAACTCCCCCCAAGCTTAGACTTCGCTTGTCCCCAAGCGAAACGGAGCTCAATAAACATGACCTCAAGTTTATGGAGTGAAGAGTCGATAAAAGGATACGGACAAGAAGCATCACATTCATCAAATACATAGATCATAATAGAAAACAACTCACTATTACACAACTCAACTTGCAATGAGTAAAGGAAACACAATAAAGATACATAAAGTGAATCAATAATTGGTAATGGCAAACTTAGCTCTTGGTCAAAGAATAGTTGATAATTTGCTGGAGTTCACAAATAGCTGGTTTTTCAATGAAAGCTTTCAAAGTAGTAAACTTCAAGATAAGAGCAATGTGCAAAACAAGTAACATAAGAAACATGAATGCATAAACCATCATATGAATGAATGAAACACATCAACTCAAAATACTTGCTGAGATAGAAGGGAATAGGTTTACTGACTCAACTACAAAGTAAAAGAAAGGCCCTTCGCAGAGGGAAGCAGGGATTGCAAGTCTCATAAAGAGCTCCCAAAAATTATGATACTTACTAGCTTTCAGCTCTCATCGCCCCTATCATAGGCATCTTTAGGTGATTAAGGTTAAAGTGACACAACTAAGAGGATATGCTTGACAAGTTATAAGTTGAAATCTCACGCCCCTTACTTATGAGTACCGATCCTCATGCTACTCAACTTCAGTCACGAGCAAGCTCTTGTCATTGTAAATACATGAGTATCATTGAGAACCGCCAATGGGGTACCCCTTGCACATGACATAGGAGCTATCCCATAATCAAAATGACAAGGCAAGCAGACAGTGAGCATCTCAGCGATCATTTTATTTGCTATTTGCATAGGTTTTTATTGAGGATGCTTCATAGAATGCTCACTACAGTTATGCTGCAAGTTTCCACCATGATTAGGCATGGCTTAGGCTAGCGGCCCAGGCGTTTCTCTAACACACATATAAACTCCATGATCTTACAAGTTCCACTTTTATTTCACACCGCCGGGATCCATAAGCAAAAGAACATGATATCAACTAGGTACAAGTACCAATGAAGTGTTGAAAGCGGTCCCCATGATACATGGTTCGGCTAACTTCAACTCATAAAGCGCAAGCATACACGCAACAAAGAAGGACCCAATGGTATTAAATGCAAGAAAGTAAAGTGTGCCATCAAGTTCGTGAGAGCTTTAATCGCTAATTTTCACATAACAAGTTTAATTTGGGAGGTAGATAAAACAAGAATTTACTAGGAATAGCAATAATGCTAATAGGTAGGTATGGTGGACACAAATGGCGTGGGTTTTGGTTTAAAGGAGTGGATGCACGAGAAGAATTCCCTCTCAGTACAGGTTTTTGGCTAGCAAGGCTGGGTAGCAAGTACAAGAGTTGAAGGAAACAAACAAACATACAAGCGATAAAGACAAACATGCAATCTTCCTTGGAAGCACAAAAGATCTTAACTAGAGAATACTAGACTTATGAGCAAATCAAGAAAGAAAGATGATGAAATTATTTTCCTCTAGAGTACTACTATCTTTTTAATCAACTCTCAAAAATAGTGTTGCTACTGACCGAGCCAGGTTTACCAAAACCAACTAAATTAACTCAATGATCCCAAAGTGCTACCAATACTAACAACAAGATCAATCATATAACCACGAATTGAAAACTAACATAAGCTATGCAAAAGGGTGAATGATAGAACTTCTCATTAATATTCCATAACGGCAACTCACACCAAGGGATACAAATCTAACGAGAGAGGGGACACTTCCATAATGCAAACCATACTACAAAATAACTCCTCTATTCATGATATAACTCTACTAATAAGGTAAAAAAGATAGAAGAAAGTGATATGATACCGCGGCACTCCCCCAAGCTTGGAACAAACCAAGGGGATGCCAAACCTGATGACGAATTACTCCTTTGGTTGTGGTGGTATCCTCTCGATGAGCTCTTTGATCAGATTCCCCAAGTCCTCAATTTTGAAGGTGAGATTACGAATAAGCTCCGGGTTTTGCTCAATGCGGCTCATGATCATGTCGTGTTGAGAATTCCAGCTCTTGCTATTCTTTCCCCACTCTTCCTCCTTGAAGTCTTCTTTTCCTGCATGGTTATGGGTAAAGGTATGGAAGGTACTCTTGGTGTTCGGAGAAGGAGTCCTTGGTGCCAAGCAGTGACGAGGAAGCTTCCCTCCAGTTGACATCCGTGCCGTCCTTCTGATTCTGGCAGGGTTCGCCACCACTCCAATGCTTGCAACGGTACTGCCGGTGTGCTTTGCCTCCTCTTCACCTTCACTCTTGATCTCCTTCTCCTTCTCGGGGTCTTGGAGGTCTTCCTCCATGGGCTCCTTCCCTTTATCCTTGGCGGACACCATTGTGCTTCTAAGCTTTCAAAGAGTATGTCCTGGCAGAAATTTTGAAACAAAAACACGACGAAAACACGATATACGAACCTCGTAAGATCCGGGGGGTTATATATTACGAAGTTTCATACCAAAAGGAAGGTACTGGGAGAAAACGAGTCGGAGGCGGAGTCCTGGGTGGCCTCACCACCTGGTGGCGCGACCAGGGGTGGGCCCGCGCCATGGGGTGGTGTGGGCCACCCTGGCTCCGGTTCCGTCCCTTTTTCGCTTCGTAGCTTTTATTATTGACTGAAAACTACAAAAATATAGTTGGATTGTATTTTCGCGGAACTTTTCTTACCAGAACTGTTACCTATTTGAAAACAGACTCTGCAGGTCTCTGAATTTGGTATTTAGTGGATCCTTCTGGAGTCATCTCTTGAATATCATCGATATCTTTATCTTCATATACTTATTACTTGAGTCATAAAACCCTTCTCTTCCTTATTACACCATTGTCTCCACTTTCTAGAAATTTCTTTCACACAAAACTTCACACAGTTCTTATTAGCAACATTAGTATAAGTGAAGTGATAAAACCTTTTGAGTCCAACTTCAACTGAAAACCATCAAAACAAAAGCTACTGTAGCAACTCCTTCCAAAAACCCAAAAATAATTCAAAAAGGAAATTGAATAAAGAAGCAAATGCACGAGTGGCAAAATCTGTCAAAACAGACCAGCAGGTAAAGATCAATTTTTACGAAAATTTTCTGTTGCTCAAATCAAAAAGTGCAAAACTAACGAAAGTTAAATAACAACTTGGGGCAGAAGCAAAAACAATTACAGCTCAATCCAACATACCGAGATCTCTCACGAATTTTTACGGTGAAGCACAAAAATCTGTTTCGGGACAACAACTTCCCCAAATCTTACTTCTCTCTCATTAGAAGATGATCTTGACACAAAAACCAAACAAAAACGGATAAAGAGCGGTTATTACCGAAGTAATAACTTCCAAGACTAAAAGAAACAAAAACAAACTAAAAGCAAAAACAAATTGGGTTGTCTCCCATAAATCTCTTTCTTTATAGCCATTAAGATGGGCATGATAATTTGAAGAAGCTCTCATAGGGATATGGATTGAAGTGAAAGAGAGCATTAAGAAGCAAAGACACACACATTTAAGTCTAATCCACTTCCTATGCAAGGGAATTTTGTAAACAAACAAGTTGTTGAAACCAGAGGCAACTTGCATAAGAAGGCAAAAGATGTGCAACATAAAAACTTTCAGCATAAAACGAGGAAACTTGATATTATTGAGATACATAAGAACACTTTTCCCTATCTCATAGTAACTTTCAGTATCATGCATAAACTTAACAATATAGCTATAACAAGGACCATCATAGCAATGATCACTTATTCTAACAGAAAACACAGAGATACTAGCTCTCATAACACTACTATGTGAAACAATATTAGAGGTATCCTTACAAAGGATAGGGTGTCCCTCTTTTTCATACTTAGTGACAAAGTCTTTCACATTTGTTATTATAGGTTCATCAACCATTTGTTTATCAGGTTCAACAGCTTTGTCCATACTTTCATCTACCATACTAGCCGTCATAGAATGTTCCTTTACCTTAGCTGGAAAAGGCATTTTCTCAATATAAGGTTAAGGTAAAACATGATTAGCAGTATAAACTTCAGTATTTCTTGCAGGAACACTCTTAGCAATATCTTTATAAGGTTCATGATACTTATTCCACTTCTTTTTAGGCACTTCAATGTAGGAAGCAAAAGCCTTAAAATAAGAAGCAATAGCTTGAGAGTCTAGACCATAAGCATTTTTAATATTTTGAAAGTCATCAGTTCCCATAAAAGATTCAATGCATTCATAATAATAATTTATACCTAACTTTCTACCTTTGTCATTCTCCCAAGCTTCAACATTATCTTGAATACGATCTAGAAGGTCCCATTTAACTTCTTCTTCCATGCGAGTGAATGATCCAGCACAAGAAGCGTCCAATAAATCTTTGTCATGTGGAGGGAGCCTTGCATAAAAGTTGTTGATAATAATATTGTTGGGGAGCTCATGAATGGGACATTTGAGCATTAGTAACTTCAATCTCCCCCAAGCTTGAGCTGTGCTCTCTCCATCAATAGGCCAAAAGTTGTATATTTGATTCCGATCTTTATGAATCTCACTAGGAGGATAAAACTTTGAATAAAAGAGAGGCACTATTTCCTCCCATTCCAGAGCTTGACCATTCTTCAACAGCTTATACCATTCCTCAGCTCTTCCTTTCAGTGATAATGAGAATAACTTCTTCTTAACTTGATCTGTAGTAATACCTGTACACTTGAACAACCCTCATAATTCGTGTATAAAGAGTAAATGATCACCGGGGTGGACAGTTCCACCCCCAACATAGTAGTTATCCATAACATGATCAATAATTCTTGTAGGTATTTTGAAAACATCTTTCTCAGCAGGTGGTGGCTTATCTACTACCTTAGCAGTGGTAGTAGCATTACCAAATAAGAAACTCAGTGAATTATCCATAACAAAAATAAAGCAACTAGCAGAAGTAAACAATACTCATAGTAGAAGTTTCCTTTACCAGTTCCACTCTCCAATAGCGCTTCACTCCCCGGCAACGATGCCAGAAAATAGTCTTGATGACCCACAAGTATAGGGGGTGTATCGTAGTATTTTTGATAAGTAAGAGTGTCGAACCCAACGAGGAGCAGAAGGTGCTGGCTAGTGGTATGGATCAGGAATTCTCTACAAATACTTAGCAAACAGATTTTTAGGGGTTTTTGATAAAGCAAGTAAACAAAGTGCGAGTAAATGAAAGACAGTAAGAATGAATGCAGCAAGTGGCCCAATCCTTTATGCAGCAAAGGACAAGCCGGTTGTATTACTATAGATGGCAAAACGTTCTCGAGGACGCATGGGAAGACTATCAAGTGCTTTCGCTTCATATAGTCGATTAATCTTCTCTAGCTTGCTAAGTGTTGTGTGGGTGAACCTGTGTTAATGTACCGCCCCATCCAAGACTAAATACATACTTGTGATTAAACCCCCTTGCAAACATCCGTAAGTACAAGAAAGTAATTAAGGTATAAACCTAACCACAACTTTAAACTCTAAGACCCTTACGTCCCTTGTGCAATGGTTTCCTAACGGGGGTTCAGGTTTCTGTCACTCCGGCAACCCCTACGATTAGTAGCCAAATACACAATGCATTCCCCTAGGCCCATATAGGTGAAGTGTCATGTAGTCGACGTTCACATGACACCACTAGAAGAAGTACACCACAACTTAAATATCAAACTATTGAATCTTTCTCAACGCAACTCCACTACTAACAACAAGACTTCTCCCATGTCCTCAAGAACAAAACGAACTACTCACAAGACATCATATGGATCATGATCAGAGATGGAATAATGATGTATAACAATCTGAACATAAACAATAATTCAATGGTTCACTCAATAGCATCAACTACAAAGAGTAATCTACACCGGGAAAGTTTGCCCTATGAACTATGCAAGATTCAACGCAATTGTTACAGCAATATGGAGATGGTGATGAGGGTGCTGATGGTGGTGATGATGATGATACCGATGAGGTCTAGCTTGATGGTGGTGTTGATGGCGATGATCTCCCCTCTCCGGGAAGGAATTCCCCTGGCAGAAATCTGTCTGCCAGAGAGATCTTTCTCTCTCGGTGTTTTCTGCCCTGGAGAGGCGGCGGAATCTTTCTGTGGTCACTCCCTGAGTCTTAGGGTTTCGTGGGGATGATATACGCCAGAGGAGAGATGCTAGAGTGGGCCAGGGCGGCCACACCACTCCCTGGCGCGGCCTAGGCTTGCCCGCGCCATGGGGTGGTGTGGTCCCCCTGTGGCCCACCTCCACTCCATCTTCTGGCATCCCTGAGTCTTATGGAAAAATAGAATTTTCCGTATATTTTCCCGGATTTTCTGATCTTCGCAAATTTTGCCTCCAAACAGCACCTTTTCCATCAGAATCCTGACCGCAGCGGTCCATGCTCCAAAAGTCATCAACCATGCAAAAATAGATGAAATAACATAAGTGTCACCTCTCAATACGAAATATATCAATGAATAATAGTGAATTAAGACATAGAATAGTGATGCAAAATGGACGTATCAGGGATGCTCTTACGTATCTCTTTGTTGGAAATGAAAGCATGAGAAGGAACAGGTATGATGCCCTTAGTAATGAAGCTGAGGGATTCTTCATGTTGGATGGTGAAAACCATGAGGACATGTATAGAAGACTCAAGGGAATTGCAACAACATTTCGAAAGCATGGGGCCACTCACATTGATGATGCATGGATAAAAAGGAAATATGTGAGTGCCTTAATGCCTTTCGAGCCAATAGACTTGAAGAGCCTGCAAGGTAGACATAACTATCATCAAATGACATCCAACGAAGTCATGCAAGAAATGGCATCATTCAAAGTGGCAGCAAAGAATGCTGAAGATGCCCGTGCTCGGGCCATTGGAATGCAAAAGGGTGTCAATGTGGCTCTCAAAGCCAATGTTGTTGAGCAAGAGGAAGATGAAGGAGCTTTTGAGGGGGCATCCATGGACTGTCTCGATGAAGTCAAACGTGCTCATGGTGAGTACATGGCGTTTTATGCAAGGAACTTTTGGACGGACCCTGCCAAAGCCAAGTCTAAACTTGAGCGCAAGAACGGGTCAAATGGAAGAAGAGAAAGTGGCCCAAGATTGAGAACTTGCTTCAACTGTGGAGATAGAATGCACTTTGTAGCCGAGTGTCCTTATCAAAATAGAGAAGACAATGGTGGCAGGCTCATTCTTAAAGAGAAATCTAAAGCACTTAAGAAGAAGCCATTTATTAAGAAGAATAGCCCTTTCAAGAAGCAACCCAAGATTGTATTGGTAACACAAGAGGAATACTCCTACGCAAGTGAAGATGAAGAAGATGATGATAGTTCCCGCGAGGTGGCTGCTATAGCCACCACATTGACTCTGTCATCTCTCTTCGACTCGCCAAACGAGAACGTCATCAACAACAACGCCACTTGCCTAATGGCAAGAGGGTCCGAGGTATCAACTTCTAGCTCTTCATTTCCTAAGACTAACATAATTTTGGATATGGAAGATCATGACAGTCTTAAAATGAAAGAAGAAGTTATTGCTTTGGATACTTTTTTCACTAACCTACAAGGTGAGCACAAACTCCATTTTGATGCTCTTATGAGTCAACTTGCTCAAGCCGAAGATCTTCTTGAAGAAAAGGGCAGAATTGAAAGAGAAGATGCGTTGGAGATAGCTTCTTTGAAGAATGCCTTGGAAGAGGAAGAGGAAGCTCGAGTATCTTTGGAAGAGAGACTCGAATCCATTGAGGAGTCATAGGAAGAAGCTGTAGCTCAGCTCATCAAAGAACGTGACCATGCTCTTGCCAAGGTAAAGAAACTAAAGAAAGAAAAGATTGACTTTGGGGCTGTTCATGCTAGACTTTTGGAGAAGTTTGATAATCTCGAAAGTGCTCACAAGGCATTAAAGAGTGATCATTCTACTTTAAATGAGTCTCATGACCAGGTCCAAACTCAATTGAAACGGTATGATGTGCCAAGTACCTCCACTCCATCCTCTGGAAAAGAAGACCCTGCAAGAAGTTCTCAACACAAAGGTAAAGGAGTTATTGATGAGATACTGAGCAGGCAAAGGACAAACAATAGTAAAGAAGGTCTTGGTTACATACCCAAGACAAAGAGAAAGAAAAACAACAACAAGAAGAAGAGCAAGAGTCCTCAACCAAAGACTAGCAACATTACCAATGACAAGACTAATTATGATGGTTTTGCAGGGGCCAACAATCCTAACTTTGAACTATATTGTGATTATTATGGTGATGTTTATGCTAGTTATGTAGGCCCATATGATTGTTACATTCCTTGGTCTATTGGGTTCCCAAGACCCTTGTTACTAACATGAGAGGACCCATTGAAAAATGGGTACCTAAAACCAAGAAGTAATTTTCTTGCAGGGCTATGCTTCTGGTGGTTCTAAATGGGTACTCGATAGCGGTTGCACGAGTCATATGACCGAAAGCAAGGAGATCATCGCGGAGATGCGGCCAAACCTTGATCACATAACCGTCTCCTATGGTGACAAGTCAAAATCTGAGGTATTGGGTCTCGGCAAAGTTGTGGTGGCTCACGATATTTCTCTCGTGGATGTCATGCTTGTTGAGACCCTCGGTTACAACTTACTTTCAGTTCGCGCCCTTGGTAAGATGGGCTTTGTAGTTTATATTGATGCTGATTTGGTGGTACTCTTGTGGAGCAAGTCTCTAAAAGTCGCTTTCGTCGGATATTGATGACCCACAAGTATAGGGGATGCATCGCATTATTTTCGATAAGTAAGAGTGTCGAACCCAACGAGGAGAAGAAGGTGCTGGCTAGTGGTATGGATCAGGAATTCTCTGCAAATACTTAGCAAACGGATTTTTAGGGGTTTTCGATAAAGCAAGTAAACAAAGTGCGAGTAAATGAATGACAGTAAGAATGAATGCAGCAAGTGGCCCAATCCTTTATGCAGCAAAGGACAAGCCGGCTGTATTTCTATAGATGACCAAACGTTCTCGAGGACACATAGGAAGACTGTCAAGTGCTTTCGCTTCATATAGTCGATTAATCTTCTCTAGCTTGCTAAGTGTTGTGTGGGTGAACCTGTGCTAATGTACCGCCCCATCCAAGACTAAATACATACTTTTGATTATACCCCTTGCAAACATCCGTAAGTACAAGAAAGTAATTAAGGTAGAAACCTAACCACAACTTTAAACTCTAAGACCCTTACGTCCCTTGTGCAATGGTTTCCTAACGGGGGTTCAGGTTTCTGTCACTCCGGCAACCCCTACGATTAGTAGCCAAATACACAATGCATTCCCCTAGGCCCATATAGGTGAAGTGTCATGTAGTCGACATTCACATGACACCACTAGAAGAAGTACACCAGAACTTAAATAACAATCTATTGAATCTTTCTCAACACAACTCCACTACTAACAACAAGACTTCTCCCATGTCCTCAAGAACAAAACGAACTACTCACAAGACATCATATGGATCATGATCAGAGATGGAATAATGATGTATAACAATCTGAACATAAACAATAATTCAATGGTTCACTCAATAGCATCAACTACAAAGAGTAATCAACACCGGGAAAGTTTCCCCTATGAACTATAGCAAGATTCAACCAATTGTTACAACAATATGGAGATGGTGATGAGGGTGCTGATGGTGATGATGGTGGTGATGATGAGGATGATGATCCCGATGAAGTCCAACTTGATGGTGGTGTTGATGGCGACGATCTCCCCTCTCCAGGGAGGAATTCCCCTGGCAGAAATCTGTCTGCCGGAGAGATCTTTCTCTCTCGGTGTTTTCCGCCTCGCAGAGGCGGCGGAATCTTTCTGTGGTCGCTCCCCGAGTCTTAGGGTTTCGTGGGGATGATATACGCCAGAGAGGAGAGGCTGGAGTGGGCCAGGGCGGCCACACCACTCCCAGACGCGGCCTGGGCCTGCCCGCGCCATGGGGTGGTGTGGGCCCCCTGTGGCCCACCTCCACTCCATCTTATGGCATCCTGAGTCTTCTGGAAAAATAGGATTTTCTTTATATTTTCCTGGATTTTCTGATCTTCGCGAATTTTGCCTCCAAACAGCTCCTTTTCCATCAGAATCCTGACTGCAGCCGTCCATGCTCCAAAAGTCACCAACCATGCAAAAATAGATGAAATAACATAAGTATCACCTCTCAATATGAAATATATCAATGAATAATAGTGAATTAAGACATTGAATAGTGATGCAAAATGGACGTATCAACTCCCCCCAAGCTTAGACTTTGCTTGTCCCCAAGCGAAACTGAGCTCAATAAACATGCCCTCAGGTTTATGGAGTGAAGAGTCGATAAAAGAATACGGACAAGAAGCATCACATTCATCAAATATATAGATCATAATAGAAGACAACTCACTATTATGTAACTCAACTTGCCATGAGTAAAGGAAACACAATAAAGATACATAAAGTAAATCATAATTGGTAATGGAAAACTTAGCTCTTGGTCGAAGAATAGTTGATAATTCGCTGGAGTTCGCAAATAGCTGGTTTTTCAAAGAAAGCTTTCAAAGTAGTAAACATCAAAATAAGAGCAACATGCAAAACAAGAAACATAAGAAACATGAATGCATAAATCATCATATGAATGAATGAAACACATCAACTCAAAATACTTGTTGAGATAGAAGGGAATAGGTTTACTGACTCAACTATAAAGTGAAAGAAAGGCCCTTCAAAGAGGGAAGCAGGGATTGCAAGTCTCATAAAGATCTCCCAAAAATTATGATACTTACTAGCTTTCAGCTCTCATTGCCCCTATCATAGGCATCTTTAGGTGATTAAGGTTAAAGTGAGGTCCAATCTGAGTTATATGCTTGACCGACTATAAACTGAAAATCCCAAGTCCCTCGAGTACGATCGCCGCTCCTCATGCTACTCAACTTTAGTTACCGGTAAGTTCTTGTCATCGTAAGTATGTGCGTATCATTGAGAACCGCCAACGGGGTACCCCTTGCCCGATGATACGGAAGAATCCCCATATCAAAATGACAAAGCAAGCAGACAATGAGTATCTCAGCAATATTCTTATTTACCATGGGAAAATGGTGCTTTTTTCTCTCTTTCCTCTTTTCATAGTATCTCTTTTTTTCATTTCTTTTTCTCAATAGCTATCTCTCTATTTTTTTATAAGAAGAATGCTTCATAGATATCATTATGGTTACGCTGCAGGTTTCCACCATGTCAGCATGGATTAGACCAACGGCCCAGGCGTTTCTCTAACACACATACATAACTCCATGGACTTACAAGCTCCCCTTTTATTTCACACCGACGACATCCGCAAAAAAAAGAGCAAGGTATCAACTAGGTATATATTTACAAGTGTTGAAAGCGTTCCCCGTGACAGCACGGTTCTACTAATCCCCAGCCTATAATTTGCAAGCATATAACTTTCATGGAGAGTTCACAATGGTTCAGGTTTATTAAGTGCGGAAAATAAAGTGTGCCATCAAGTTCGTGAGAGCTTTAATCACTAATTTTTCACATAACAAGTTTAATTTGGGAGGTAGACAAAACAAGAATTTACTTGGAATAGCAATAATGCTACTAGGTAGGTATGGTGGACACAAATGGCAAGGGTTTTGGTTTAAAGGAGGTGGATGCACGAGAAGTATACCCTCTCAGTACAGGTTTTTGGCTAGCAAGGCTGGGTAGCAAGTACAAGAGTTGAAGGAAACAACCAAACATACAAATGATAAATACAAACATGCAATCTTCCTTGGAAGCACAAAAGATCTTAACTAGAGAATACTAGACTTATGAGCAAATAAAGAAAGAAAGATGATGAAATTATTTTTCTTTAGAGTACTTCTATCTTTTTCTTTTCAACTCTCAAAAAGGTGTTGCTACTGACCGAGCCAGGTTTGCCAAAACCAACTAAATTAACTCAATGATCCCAAGGTGATACCAATACTAACAACAAGATCAATCATATAACCACGAATTGAAAACTAATATAAGCTATGCAAAAAAATGAATGATAGAACCTCTCATTAATATTCCATAACGGAAACTCACACCAAGGGATACAAATCTAACGAGAGAGGGGACACTTCCATAAAGCAAACCATACAAAATAACTCCTCTATTCATGATATGACTCTACTAATAAGGTAAAAAGATAGAAGATAGTGATGTGATACCGCGGCACTCCCCCAAGCTTGGGACAAACCAAGGGGATGCCAAACCTGATGACGAATTACTCCTTAGGTGGTGGTGATATCCTCTTGGCAAGCTCTTTGATCAGTTTCCCCAAGTCCTCAATCTCGAAGGTGAGATTACGAATCAGCTATGAGTTTTGCTCAATGCGGCTCATGATCATGTCGTGTTGAGAATTCCAGCCCTTGCTATTCTTTCCCCACTCTTCCTCCTTGAAGTCTTCTTTTCCTGCATGGCTAGAACGAGGCAAATCCCAATTGGAGGGTAATTTCTCCTTGGGCATATTCTGGTATTGATGCTCATGGATAAGAGTGTGGAAAGGATTCTTGGTGCATGGAGGAAGTGACCAGGGATCTTAACGGTGACGAGGAGGCTTCCCTCCAGTGGCTGGGTTTGCCACCAATCCAATGCTTGCAACGGTAGTGCCGGTGTGCTTTGCCTCCTCTTCACCTTCACTCTTGATCTCTTTCTCCTTCCCGGGGTCTTGGAGGTCTTCCTCCATGGGCTCCTTCCCTTTATCCTTGGCGGACACCATTGTGCTTCTAAACCTTCAAAGAGTATGTCCTGGCAGAAACAGATCGAAACGAAAACACGACAAAAACACGATATACGAACCCCGGGGGATCCGGGGGGTTATATATTACGAAGTTTCATATCAAAAGGAAGGTACTGGGAGAAAACGAGTCGGAGGCGGAGTCCGGAGTGGCCTCACCACCTGGTGGCGCGGTCAGGGGTGGGCCTGTGCCACAGGGTGGTGTGAGCCACCCTGGCTCCATTTCTGTCTCTTTTTCGCTTCGTAGCTTTCCTTATTAACTGAAAACTGCAAAAATATAGTTGGATTGTATTTTCGCGGAACTTTTCTTACTAGAACTGTTACCTAGTTGGAAACGGACTCTGCAGGTCTCTGAATTTGGTATTTAATGGATCCTTTCGGAGTCATCTCTTGAATAACATCAATATCTTCATCTTCATATACTTATTACTTGAGTCATAAAACCTTTCTCTTCCTTATTACACCATTATCTCCACTTCCTGGAAATTTCTTTCACACAAAACTTCACACAGTTCTCATTAGCAACATTAGTATAAGTGAAGTGATAAAATCTTTTGAGTCCAACTTCAACTGAGAACCATCAAAACAAAATCTACTATAGCAACTCCTTCCGAAAACCCAAAAAGAATTCAAAAAGGAAATCGAATAAAGAAGCAAATGCAAGAGTGGCAAAATCTGTCAAAACAGACCAGCAGGTAAAGATCAATTTTTTCGAAAATCTTCTGTTCCTCAAATCAAAAAGTGCAAAACTAATTAAAGTTAAATAACAACCTGGGTCAGAAGCACAAAAAATTACAGCTCAATCCGACAGACAGAGATCTCTCACGAATTTTTACGGTGAAGCACAAAAATCTGTTTCGGGACAGCAACTTCCCCAAATCTTACTTCTCTCTCATTAGAGGTTGATCTTGACACAAAAACCAAACAAAATGGATAAGGAGCGGTTATTACTGAGGTAATAACTTCCAAGACTCAAATAATAAAAAACAAACTAAAAGCAAAAACAAATTGGGTTGTCTCCCATAAAGCTCTTTCTTTATAGCCATTAAGATAGGCATGATAATTTTAAAGAAGCTCTCATAGGGATATGAATTGAAGTGAAAGATAGCATTAAGAAGCAAAAACACACACACATTTAAGTCTAACCCACTTCCTATGCAAGGGTATTTTGTAAACAAACAAGTTATTGAAACCAAAGGCAACTTGCATAAGAAGGCAAAAGAAGTGCAGCATAGAAACTTTCAGCATAAAACGAGGAAACTTGATATTATTGAGATACATAAGAACACTTTTACCTCTCTCATAGTAACTTTCAGTATCATGCATAAACTTAACAATATAGCTATCACAAGGACCATCATATCAATGATCACTTATTCTAACAGAAAACACAGGGATACTAGCTCTCATAACACTACTTTGTGAAACAATATTAGAGGTATCCTTACAAAGGATAGGGTGTCCCTCTTTTTCATACTTAGTGACAAAGCCTTTCACATTTGCTATTATAGGTTCATCAACCATTTGTTTATCAGGTTCAACAGCTTTATTCATACTTTCATCTACCATACTAGCCATAATAGAAAGTTCCTTTACCTTAACTGGGAAAGGCATTTTCTCAATATAAGGTTTGGGTAAGACATGATTAGAAGTATAAACTTCAGTATTTCTTGAAGGAAGACTCTTAGCAACATCTTTATAAGGTTCATGATACTTATTCCACTTCTTTTTAGGAACTTCAATGTAGGAAGCAAAAGCCTTAAAATAAGAAGCAATAGCTTGAGAGTCTAGACCATAAGCATTTTTAATATTTTGAAAGTCATCAGTTCCCATAAAAGATTCAGTGAATTCATAATCATAATTTATACCTGATTTTCTACCTTTGTCATTCTCCCAAGCTTCAACATTGTCTTGAATACCGTCCAGAAGATCCCATTTAGCTTATTCTTCCATGTGAGTGAATGATCCAACACAAGAAGCATCCAATAAATCCTTGTCATGAAGAGAAAGCCTTGCATAAAAGTTATTGATAATAATATTGTTGGGGAGCTCATGAATGGGACATTTGAGCATTAGTAACTTCAATCTCCCCCAAGCTTGAGCTGTACTCTCTCCATCAAGAGGCCAAAAGTTGTATATTTGATTCCGATCTTTATGAATCTCACTAGGAGGATAAAACTTTGAATAAAAGAGAGGCACTATTTCCTCCCATTCTTCAGCAGCTTATACCATTCCTCAGCTCTTCCTTTCAGTGATAATGAGAATAACTTCTTTTTAACTTGATATGTAGTAATACCTGCACACTTGAACAACCCGCATAATTCATGTATAAAGAGTAAATGATCACCGGGATGGACAGTTCCATCCCCAACATAGTAGTTATCCATAACACGATCAATAATTCTTGTAGGTATTTTGAAAACATCTTTCTCAACAGGTGGTGGCTTATCTACTACCTTAGCAGTGGTAGTAGCATTACCAAATAAGAAACTCAGCGAATTATCCATAACGAAAATAAAGCAACTAGCAGAAGTAAACAATACTCACAGTAGAAGTTTCCTTTACCAGTTCCACTCTCCAATTGCGCTTCACTCCCCGGCAACGATGCCAGAAAATAGTCTTGATGACCCACAAGTATAGGGGGTGTATCATAGTATTTTTGATAAGTAAGAGTGTCGAACCCAACAAGGAGCAGAAGGTGCTGGCTAGTGGTATGGATCAGGAATTCTCTGCAAATACTTAGCAAACGGATTTTTAGGGGTTTTCGATAAAGCAAGTAAACAAAGTGCGAGTAAATGAAAGATAGTAAGAATGAATGCAGCAAGTGACCCAATCCTTTATGCAGCAAAGGACAAGCCGGTTGTATTTCTATAGATGACCCAACGTTCTCGAGGACACATGGGAAGACTATCAAGTGCTTTCGCTTCATATAGTCTATTAATCTTCTCTAGCTTTCTAAGTGTTGTGTGGGTGAACCTGTGCTAATGTACCTCCCCATCCAAGACTAAATACATACTTGTGATTATACCCCTTACAAACATCCGTAAGTACAATAAAGTAATTAAGGTAGAAACCTAACCACAGCTTTAAAATCTAAGACCCTTACGTCCCTTGTGCAATGGTTTCCTAACGGGGGTTCAGGTTTCTATCACTCCAGCAACCCCTACGATTAGTAGCCAAATACACAATGCATTCCCCTAGGCCCATATAGGTGAAGTGTCATATAGTCGACGTTCACATGACACCACTAGAAGAAGTACACCACAACTTAAATAACAATCTATTGAATCTTTCTCAACGCAACACCACTACTAACAACAAGACTTCTCCCATGTCCTCAAGAACAAAACGAACTACTCACAAGACATCATATGGATCATGATCAGAGATGGAATAATGATGTATAACAATCTGAACATAAACAATAATTCAATGGTTCACTCAATAGCATCAACTACAAAGAGTAATCAACACCGGGAAAGTTTCCCCTATGAACTATGCAAGATTCGACGCAATTGTTATAGCAATATGGAGATGGTGATGAGGGTGCTGATGGTGATGATGATGGTGATCCCGATGAGGTCTAGCTTGATGGTGGTGTTTATGGCGATGATCTCCCCTCTCCGGGAAGGAATTCCCCTGGCAGAAATCTGTCTGCCAGAGAGATCTTTCTCTCTCGGTGTTTTCCGCCCCGCAGAGGCGGCGGAATCTTTCTGTGGTCACTCCCCGACTCTTAGGGTTTCGTGGGGATGATATACGCCAGAGAGGAGAGGCTGGAGTGGGTCAGGGCGGCCACACCACTCCTAGGCGCGGCCTAGGCCTGCCCATGCCATGGGGTGGTGTGGGCCCCCTGTGGCCCACCTCCACTCCATCTTCTGGCATCCTGAGTCTTCTGGAAAAATAGGATTTTCCGTATATTTTCCCGGATTTTTTGATCATCGCGAATTTTGCCTCCAAACAGCTCCTTTTCCATCAGAATCCTGACTGCAGCGGTCCATGCTCCAAAAGTCATCAACCATGCAAAAATAGATGAAATAACATAAGTATCACCTCTCAATACGAAATATATCAATGAATAATAGTGAATTAAGACATAGAATAGTGATACAAAATGGACATATCAGATATGTCGAAAATGACCTGTACATGGTGGACTTTTCGGGGAAAACCACTACAGGCCTGATGTGTCTTTTTGGAAAGGCTGACGCGGGTTGGTTATGGCATCGCCGACTAGCCCACGTCAATATGAGAACTTTGCAAAGTCTCCACAAGGGTGGCCACATTCTTGGACTAAAAGAAAATGTCTCTTTTGCCAAAGATCGTGTTTGCAGGGTGTTCATTGAAGGAAAAATGCATGACTCACCTCATCGAATCAAACTTTTATCTCATCAAAAAGGATTTTGGAGCTCCTTCATGTGGACCTTTTCGGACCTCCATCTCATGCAAGCCTCGGTGGGAAGAAGTATTTCCTAGTGATTGTTGATGATTACTCAAGATACACTTGGGTTCATTTCTTCAAGTTGAAGAGTGAAACTCAACAAACAGTCATCGACTTCGCCAACGAGGTTCAACGTCAACACAACGTCCCCATTCTGGCCATAAGAAGTGATAACGGCTCTGAGTTCAAGAACTATACCTTAAATGAGTTCCTAAGTGAAGAGGGGATAAGACATCAATATTCCGCTGCGTACACCCCTCAACAAAATGGTGTAGCCGAGAGGAAGAATCAAACTCTAATGGATATGGCAAGATCAATGTTAGCCGAATTTAAATCTCCATATAACTTCTGGCCTGAAGCAATCTCTAGTGCTTGTCATTCATCCAACCGATTATACCTCCGCAAGATCTTGGACAAGACTCCGTATGAAATACTTACCGGTAACAAGCCAAACATCTCATACGATCCATTTCAATACTTTCGGGTATTCGGGTGTAAGTGTTTCTTTCTTATCAAAGTAGTTCGTTTATCTAAGTTTGAATCTAAGGCTTTAGAAGGTATTTTTGTTGGTTATGGTGCCGATTCCCACACTTATAGAGTCTACAATAAGCTCTCTAGAACTGTTGTAGAATCTTGTAGTGTGGTGTTCGAGGAAAATGACGGTTCCCGTGCGGAGCAAGTTGGTGTTTGTGATGCAGATGTTGAAATACCCCAAGATGCCATAAGAAGAATGGGCGTGGGATTTTTCCGCCCCATTGAGGAACCCCTTGTGGCGGATCGGGAAGGAGAATGCTCTTCCCATGAAGAGCCCTCATCTACACATGCCCAACAAGTTCCCACCACGGGAGCAAATTCTGCACCATCTCCATCAACTGCTGAAGGTTAAGCTGTTCCAGAAAACTCCAGGCCGGATTATCCGGTGGACGCCGGATTATCCGGCCACCCCGCTCTAGCTGACCATATTGCTCCTGGTGGTGAAGATATCAATGCAAGCTCCAGGCCAGATTTTCCGGTAAGCCCCGGATTATCCGGCCCCTCGCTAGTTCAAGCAAGCCCTAGGCTTCTTGATGATGCTGCTACAAATACTCCCATGCCAGATTATCCGGCCTCTCTATCGGCCGGATTATCCGGCCCTGACTCTACAGTTCAGCAGCCTCCTGTTACGGCTACTGACTCACCTCAAGGGCACGCGTCACCACCACCTGCTACTAATATTCTAGTTCCTGATCAAGGTCGAGTGAATGCTTCTAATGAAGATTCGAGTGATGAATCTACTCCTCCAAGAGACAACAAACTTATTGAACTTCGTCGCATGGCTCGAGCTGATCGAAACTTGAGTTGAGGGGTCACACTCTCGACAAAGTTGTTGGTGATCTTCGACGAAGGGTTTCTACAAGAAGAGAATTGGCCAGTTTTGGCGAGCATCAAGCTCATATCTCTATGGTGGAACCTAAGAAGGTCTTTGAAGCTCTTGAAGACCCAAACTGGGTTGTTGCTATGCATGAAGAATTGAATAATTTCGAGCGCAACAAAGTCTGGAAACTCGTGGAGAAACCCAAAGAGTGCCGCAATGTTATCGGCACCAAGTGGATATTCAAAAACAAGCAAGACGAGAATGGCATTGTTGTGAGGAACAAGGCTAGACTTGTGGCACAAGGTTACTCCAAAGTTGAGGGCATTGACTTTGGCGAGACCTATGCTCCAGTGGCTCGCCTTGAGTCCATCCGTATCCTTCTTGCTTATGCTGCTCATAATAATTTTAAGTTGCAGCAAATGGAAGTCAAGAGTGCCTTCCTTAACGGTCCTCTACATGAGTTGGTATACGTAAAGCAACCCCCGGGGTTTGAGGATCCTAACTTTCCGAACCATGTCTACAAACTCGATAAGGCACTCTATGGCCTTAAGCAAGCCCCACGTGCGTGGTAGGAGCACCTTAAAGAGCTCTTGTTAGATCATGGCTTCGAAGTTGGGCAAATCGATCCCACTCTTTTTACTAAGAAGGTTAGGGGAGCTCTTCATATGCCAACTATATCATCTTTGGTTCTACTAATAAAGCTTTTAATGATGAATTTTTAAAGCTTATGACTGACAAGTTTGAGATGTCCATCATGGGGGAATTACGGTTGTTTCTTGGATTCGAGATCAAGCAACTTAGAGAAGGAACCTTTATTAATCAAGCAAAGTACATCCAAGACATGCTCAAGAGATTCAAGATGACGGATCTAAATGGTGTCGCCACTCCGATGCAAACAAAATGTCATCTTGAACTTAACCCACATGGTAAAGATGTGGACCAAAAGGTATACCGATCAATGATCGGTTCTCTTCTTTACCTCTGTGCATCTAGACCTGATATTGTGTTGAGTGTGGGAGTGTGTGCAAGGTATCAAGCGGCTCCTAAACAAAGCCACTTAGTGGCGGTCAAGAGGATCTTTCGATATTTGGTTCATTCCCCTAACTTTGGTCTCTAGTATCCCAAAGGCTCCAATTTCTCTTTATGTGGTTATACTGAATCAGATTAGGCTGGTGATAAGGATGATCAGAAATCCACTTTTGGAGCTTGTCAATTATTGGGAAGATCTCTTGTATGTTCGTCTTCTAAAAAGCAGAATTGTATATCTCTCTCTACCACCGAAGCTGAATATGTTGTTGCTGCCAGCGCTTGCACTCAATTATTGTGGATGAGGCAAACTTTAAAGGAATACGGTGTCAATTGTGACAAAGCGCCACTTTTATGTGATAATGAAAGTGCAATCAAAATTGCGTACAATCCTGTTCAACACACAAGGATGAAGCATATTGAGATTCGGAATCATTTTATTCGAGATCATGTTGCTCGCGGCGATATTGATCTATCCTTTGTGAGCACGAAGAACAAACTTGTGGATATTTTTACAAAGCCACTTGATTAAGCAAGATTCTGCTACTTGAGGAATGAGCTAAATATCAATGATTCCAGGAGCTTGTCTTGATTACCCATGCACTCACTCGTACATCTCAATCCTTCTTTGGTCTAGGTGTGGGCATGGATATAGGGGGAGTGTGGTCCTAACTCATTGGGCTAACCCTCCCCCCATAATGCCAAAAGCAAGATAAATCATTTCTCTTAATATCATTTTGTGATATGTGAGCTTATTGATGAGTATTGGTCGTGAACCCAAGATATATCTTCGTGGTGTCACACCATACACTCCAACAAGGTGGCATTGGCCACCACCCTCTCCCTTGAGGAGAATTGGCTCTTTTTGGCTGTTCTTTGCTATCTCATGTTCTTATGGGAATCACACTCAATCTTGGCTTTGATTTGATTTGGATTTTGCAATTTTGAGTGTCTAGTACCATCTCAGTTTGGCTCTCTAAATCCTAAGCCTTCCCTTACCCCTAAGCCATCTATTCTAGCACACAAGTTCCTTGTACACCTTGTGGGGGTGTTGTTTGGGGACGCGCGGGCCTGGTTCTGTGTATAACAGAGTCCCAGATTTGAGGCCGGATAATCTGGCCCAAGTGTAGGCCAGATAATGCAGCCCTGGCGGATTTCATCTTAAAGCTCGGGGGGAAGGGCTCATAACGAGCAACACTTCTCCCCCAACCCTCTCCTCCTCCTCAGTCGCCGCCTGCTGATACATTGCAAATGTATCTATAATTTTTGATGTTCCATGCTTTGTTTTATCTACTTTATTATGTTTTGTTCCAACTTTGGAGTACTTTTCATAGACTTTCTTGGACTAACCTATTAACAAGATGCCATAGTGCCAATTGCCTGTTTTCTGCTGTTTTTGGTTCCAGAAAGTCAAAAAATGAATATTCTCGAAATTGGACGGGACAAAAGCCAAAGTCAATATTTCATCAAGGAGGACACAGAGCCAGAATACAAGACGGAGGAGGGCCAGGGCCTGGCCACACCATATGGTGGCGTGGGTGACCCCTGGCCGCGCCACCAGGTGGTGTGGGCCCCCTAGCCGCCCACCGACCTTGCCTCTTCGCCTATAAGATGCCTCCCGATGCCAAAACCCTAAAGGATCAAGTCTCCAGACATGAAAAGTTCCATAACGCCGCCGCCACCGAAGGGGAGATTCGGGGGACATAATGTCTCTGTTCTGGCACCCTACCGGGACGGGGAAGTTCCCCCGGAGCCATCTCCATCGATCTCCACCACCTCTCCATCACCACTGCTGATTCCCGTGATGAGGAGGGAGTAGTTCTCTCTAGAGGCTAAGGGTTCTACCGGTAGCTATGTGTTCATCTCTCTCTATGCATGATCTTATTGATATCATGAGCTTGTAATCTATAGATCTATTCTGCTACTCAAGTGCTTTAATGAATCTCTGCTCTCCCCATGTGTGTGAAAGTGACAACGTGCTCACCATGGTGGCACTTAGGCTAGAGATTACAAATACTTGTTATGAGCTATATTTGGAGTTGGATGTCTTTATGAAATTGTGGTGTTTATTGGACTCATCTAGTGCTCAAGGTGACAGTGTGGGGTTATCTAGATGGGAAAGGCTTACTTTGAGGAGTGTTGTTATAGCCCTACCGTTGATTAGAGTGTCCAACCGGAGAGTAGTTAAGAGTAGTATCATGAAGAGAATATATTTATATGAGAGTGTTCACTAGTGAAAGTATGATCCCTAGGCCTTGTTTCTAAGCACTGAAACACCGTTTGCTATTAGATCTATTGCATGTTTGCTTGCTTCTATCTTTATTTTAGTTTGCCTTTAGTCTTTTCCACGCCATCAAGTTATTTTATATCACCGTTACCACTTATAATTATCTATACCACTTGTATTTCACTATCTCTTCGCCGCACTAGTGCACCTATACACCTGACAAGTGTATTGGGTGTGTTGGGGACACAAGAGACTTCTTGTATCTTGATTGCAGGGTTGCTTGAGAGGGGATACCTTTGACCACTTCCTCCCTGAGTTCGATAAACCTTGGGTGATCCACTTAAGGGAAAACTTGCTGCTGTTCTACAAACCTCTGCACTTGGAGGCCCAACAACTGTCTACAAGAATAGAAGTGCGTAGACATCAAGCTATTTTCTAGCGCCGTTGCTGGGGAGGTAAGGTAAAAGGTACTCACATCCTCCGGTGTGAGTGCTCGAAGTTATTTCCTTTAGATTCTGCAATTTTGTATTTTTGTTTTTTTGTTTTTACTAGTTAGGCTTAATGGAAAACAACAAAAAAATTAGAGAGCTTTATAGTATTTATCTTAAGTTAGGACATGAAGTGTTTGAAGAGAAAATTAAAAAACCTATGGAACTTTATTTGCATGCTAATAGCAATGTTGTTAGTATGAATTATGTGGACACTATTATTGCTAATGCTATGGAAAAGTCTAAGCTTGGGGAAGCTAGTTTTTATGAAAACGATCTTTTTAGTTCCCCAGCTTTGGAAGATAGCTATTCTATTGCTTATGATGATACCAAACCTCCAATATATGATGATTAAAATGATGAATATGATATTTTCATTCCACCTACTATTGAGGAGGAAATTAATTATGATTACAATATGCCTCCTATATTTGATGATTATGGTGATGAGAATAATAATGATAGCTATTTTGTTGAATTTGCTCCCACTACAATTAATAAGAATGACTATGCTTATAGGGAGAGTAATAATTATTTTATGCATGTGGCTCATGATAAGAATGTTTTATATGATAGTTATATTGTTAATTTTATTCATGATGCTACTGAAAGTTATTATGGGAGAGGGAAACATGGTTTTATGCATCTCAATAATATTAAGTTTCCTCTCTTTATGTTTAAAGTCTTGAAGTTGCACTTGTTTTGCTTTCCTATGATTTTTGCTTTGTGCTTTCATGACTTGTTTATTTACAAGATTCCTATGTATAGGAAGTGGGTTAGACTTAAATGTGTTTTGAATTTGCTTCTTGATCCTCTCTTTTGCTTCAATTCATATTTCTTATGTGAGCATCTTCTCAAACTGTCATGCCTAACTTAAAGGCGTTAAAGAAAAGTACTTATTGGGAGATAACCCAAAAGTTTTAGATGAGTCTTGGAAGTTATTACTTCTGTAATAACCGCTTCTTATCCTTTTTATTCGCTTTTTGTGCCAAGAGTAACCTCTAATGAGAGAGAAGTAATGATTGGGAAAGTTGTTGTCCCGAAACAGATTTATGTGCTTCACCGTAAAAATTCGTGTAAAATCTCTGTACGTCTTTTTGAGGCGTGAATTTTTGTGATTCTGCCCCAGGTTGTTATATAACTTTCGTTAGTTCAACACTTTTCGATTTGAACAACAGAAGGTGTTCGAAAAAACTCGTCTTTACCTGCTGGTATGTTTTGACAGATTTCTGCCATTATTTGCATTTGCTTCTTGTTGGTTCCTTTTTGAGTTCTTTCGGGGAATTGAGCTTTTTGAGGAAGTGTTACAGTAGCTAGTGTTTTAGTGGAAGTTTTATTGGTGTTAGAACTGAACCCAAAGACTTATTGTCTTGAGTGCACTAATGTTGCTAATAAAGATTGTGTGAAGTTTTGTATGAAGGAAAAATTTCAGGTGTATGCAAGGAATGAGTAATGAGATGAAGGATGAACTAAAGCTCAAGCTTGGGGATGCCATGCGTGTCACCCCAAGAAATATCTAAGAAGTACAAGCGTCAAAGCTTGGGGATGCCCAAGGCATCCCCCTCTTCATCAATAAAAATCCCAGGTTTCTTCCAAACACTTCATTTTTATTGTTTCATGCACAACTGTGTTGTTCTTGGAGCGTCTTCTTTTTCGTTTTCGTTTTAGTTTTTTGTTTTCTTGGTTTGCTTAGTTTTCTGAATAAATTGGCTGGACCCCCTCTTTCATACATTGGTTTTCAAATAGTTTGGTTTGGTTTGGAGAAGAGTAGGAAAGTTCATACTTATGTGGTAAAAAGAGCTTGTTTTTGACTGTGGCCTATGCTTTGTCATGCCATGCTTGATATTGTTTTGGATTTATGCTTAGTATTCTTTGTTGTAGCATGACTTGTTATAAACAATTGAGATTGCTTAATGTGCCTTGGATGAATCATGCGGTTGTTTTAGCATATTAAAGCATAGTATAGTGGCATTCTCCTTTGATGCTTTATTTGGGTTGACTTGGCGCATGATCACACCATGTTATGACTATCCCAAGTCATGATAGCCTTGATGATCCTTTAGTTTTCAACTTGTAGTATCACTTTATGCTTTGATCAATGATGTTTTGTCGCTCTGCATGATTATGGCCATTATTTCTCTCTTAGTTTGTCGCTCCCAGTCTTTTGCTAGCCTCCACAACCAAGTATGAGTTCCACTCATGCATCCAACTCCCTAAACCAAGTTATTCCAAAGAGTCCACCATACCTACCTACTAGCTTATGCTATTCCAAGTATATTCATGCTTTTGTTTACCTTCCAAATTAAACTTGTTATGAGAAAACTAGTGATTAAAGCTCTCACGAACTTGATGGCACACTTTACTTTTCCGCATCTAATAAACTTGAACCATTATGTCCTTCTTTTTTGTGTATATGCTTGCACTTTATAAGTTGAAATTAGCAGAACCATGTATCATGGGGAACGCTTTCAACATTGCACTTGTACTTTGTACCCCGTTGATATCATGTTCTTTTGCTTACGGATCCCGGAGGTGTGAAATAAAAGTGGAACTTGTAAGATCATGGAGTTTTTATGTGTGTTAGAGAAACGCCTGGGCCGCTAGCCTAAGCCATGCCTAATCATGGTGGAAACTTGCAGCATCACCATAATGAGCACTCTATCAAGCATCCTCAATAAAAACCTATGCAAATAGCAAATAAAAAGATCGCTGAGATGCTCATTGTCTGCTTGCCTTGTCATTTTGATTATGGGATAGCTCCTGTATCATGTGCAAGGGGTACCCCATTGGCGGTTCTTTATGATACATATGTACTTACAATGACAAGAGCTTACTCGTGACTGAAGTTGAGTAGCATGAGGATCGGTCTTCGTAAGTAAGGGGCATGAGATTTCGGTTTATAACTTGTCAAGCATATCCTATTAGTTGTGTCACTTTAACCTTAACCACTTCAAGATGCTTATGATAGGGGCAATGAGAGCTGAAAGCTACAAGTACCATAATTTTTGGAAGCTCTTTATGAGACTTGAATCCCTACTTCCTTCTATGAAGGCCTTTCTTCCACCATTATATTGAGTCTCCACCTTCTATCTTTATGCACCTACTTTGAGAGCATAGTGGCCATTCTTAGTTCTATGTGCATCGTCCCAAGACTTGTTGATTGATGCATAACTTTGATATTGCTTGTTTTAAACTATTTGTATCTAGTCACTCTTATGAACTTTGAAGGTGTCCTATGCATTTATATTTGCTACTCTATGAGGGACAAGCTGAATACTACTATGCTATGTTTTCTTTATGTGAAACAAACAAACGTCTTGCAAAGCATTGTTATTCATGAATCTTTTGTTTGTGCCTTTTCATGTTGCAACATAGTTTCTTTGACTTATTGTTAGAACTTTGTCTTTCATGTTATGATTGAAGTACTATGATCCCAGCTATCAATGTTTTACAAATACTTTGATCAAGTTTATGATGGTGCATGTCACCTCAAAAATTATTCTTTCTTTTTATCACTTACCTACTCGAGGACGAGCAGGAGTTAAGCTTGGGGATGTTGATACATTGCAAATGTATCTATAATTTTTGATGTTCCATGCTTTGTTTTATCTACTTTATTATGTTTTGTTCCAACTTTGGAGTAATTTTCATAGACTTTCTTGGACTAACCTATTAACAAGATGTCACAGTGCTAGTTGCCTGTTTTCTGATGTTTTTGGTTCCAGAAAGTCAGAAAATGAATATTCTCGGAATTGGACAGGACAAAAGCCAAAGTCAATATTTCATCGAGGGGGACACGGAACCAGAATATGAGACGGAGGAGGGCCAGGGCCTGGCCACACCATATGGTGGCGTGGGTGACCCCTGGCCGCGCCACCAGGTGGTGTGGGCCCCCTAGCCGCCCACCGACCTTGCCTCTTCGCCTATAAGATGTCTCTCGATGCCAAAACCCTAAAGGATCAAGCCTCCAGCCACGAAAAGTTCCACAACGTCGCCGCCACCGAAGGGGAGATTCGGGGGACAGAAAGTCTCTGTTCCGGCACCCTGCCGGGACGGGGAAGTGCCCCCGGAGCCATCTCCATCGATCTCCACCACCATCTCCATCACCATTGCTGATTCCCATGATGAGGAGGGAGTAGTTCTCTCTCGAGGTTAAGGGTTCTACCAGTAGCTATGTGTTCATCTCTCTCTCTATGCATGATCTTATTGAGATCATGAGCTTGTAATCATAGATTTATTCTGCTACTCAAGTGCTTTAATGAATCTCTGCTCTCCCCATGTGTGTGAAAGTGACAGCGTGCTCACCATGGTGGCACTTAGGCTAGAGATTACAAATACTTGTTATGAGTTATATTTGGAGTTGGATGTCTTTATGAAATTGTGGTGTTTGTTGGACTCATCTAGTGCTCAAGGTGACAGTGTGGGGTTATCTAGATGGGAAAGGCTTACTTTGAGGAGTGTTGTTATAGCCCTACCGTTGATTAGAGTGTCCAACCGGAGAGTAGTTAAGAGTAGTATCATGAAGAGAATATATTTATATGAGAGTGTTCACTGGTGAAAGTATGATCCCTAGGCCTTGTTTCTAAGCACTGAAACACCGTTTGCTATTAGATCAATTACATGTTTGCTTGCTTATATCTTTATTTTAGTTTGCCTTTAGTCTTTTCCATGCCATCAAGTTATTTTATATCACCGTTACCACTTATAATTATCTATACCACTTGTATTTCACTATCTCTTCGCCGAACTAGTGCACCTATATACCTGACAAGTGTATTGGGTGTGTTGGGGACACAAGAGACTTCTTGTATCTTGATTGCAGGGTTGCTTGAGAGGGGATACCTTTGACCACTTCCTCCCTGAGTTCGATAAACCTTGGGTGATCCACTTAAGGGAAAACTTGTTGCTGTTCTACAAACCTCTACACTTGGAGGTCCAACAACTGTCTACAAGAATAGAAGTGCGTAGACATCACCTGCCATTCCCCACCCTCCCTGGAGCCTCTCCGGCCACCGGATTTTCCGGGCCTCCCCGGATCTTCTTCTCCGCGCCTCCGGGTACCTTCTCCTCCACGTTCTTCCTCCAATGAGTGAGGGTAACTCCCTCTCTCCCCATCTTTGGCTAGATGTGTAACTTGTTGGGTGTAACGTTGTCTAGAAGGATGTGTTTTCGCATAGAAATCGTAGTCTTACAGTTTCTAGGCCCGATCTACTTTTTTGCATTCAATCTAGGTGAAATCGAAAATTTCTGCCAGGGCCGCCCCTGGCCAGGCCGGATAATCCGGCCTGACAGATTCGATTCTGGTTCAGTTTCACTATGGAGTATGCATTGAGTAGTTTTGTCCTATGAACTTTTTGACTACTTTTTCCATGCTCTCTCCTGGACTTGTGTGTATGCTTATCCCCTTGCTATCACCCTTATTCTCCTCACAGGTGGTTCCGGTGTTCCCAAGACCTACAGGTGCCGCCCTCACGCCAAATACTTTTGGGACGATGGACAGGGTAACTTAGTGGACGAAGTTGAGTTGAGGAGAAGAAAGAATGAAGAGAAGCGCATGGCTGAACATGCAAAGAGGACTAGGAAGGGGGTGTCCAAGAGGAAGGGCAAGGAGCCCAAGATCAACTACAGGAATTTGGATGCGGTCTCCTTTTCCGCCATCCGTCACCGTGACTTGTTTGTTGAGCTGCCTCGTGATGATGAGCTGGGGGATACTCATTTTTAGTGTGCAGAACAGAAGGGGATCTATGAAGATATATATGCCAGGCTGAACATTAGGCCTATGCACCCACTAGTACTTGCTGATGCTTTGGAGAAGGCTCATCTTTTGGATGCGATGCATGTGGCTGAGAGGATGGGGCTGTACCATCTCATGTCTCTCCAGTGCTCCGTTGACTCTGAGGTGGTGAAGCAGTTCTTCTCCACTTTGGTTATTTGTGGGGATGAGCGTCGCACTATGAAGTGGATGACTCATGACAGGCCTATGACTGCTGATTTTCACGTGTTTGCTGAGGTGCTTGGATACTCTTTCCGCAGCAGGGATAGAGCCAGTGGCCACCGGATCATCACCCAGCTGAAGCCCAACAAAGATGCAGCTCTCTCTCCTTGCACTGTGGACAATGGCATTGTGGGCACTGTGGCTGGCCTTGCTCCCATCTATGCTGCCTTAGTGGGTCTCTTCCGTGACTCCATTACACCGAGTGGGGGCAACAATGACAACATCTGTGGTCACCTTGTTCAGCTACTTCAATTTTCTCATGAGGTTGCCTCTTGCGAGGACGAGTCAGTGCAGTACAGGCTGGATGTCATGGACTTCATTTACCATGAGCTGTGTGATGCTATGTTCAATCGTCTGTCCATTCCCTATGCACCCTACATTATGATGCTCATATGGCACCTGCTTCCTACTGAGGAGTTCCACATTGACTCGGTGCACAAGGCCAAGAAGATCTACAACAAGGTTCGGATGACCTCTCACCCCTCCTCGGCTTCTGAGGGCCTCATGAGGGATGCTCGCAGACCCCCTGTGCCTCCCGTCGCCCGTGAGATCAAGCAGCTGAACTTGTTCCAGCGTAACATTCTCTGCATGGGCGTGGACACGCGCAAGGGTCAGTACGAGGCATACAAGCAGCGCCATGAGTTGGCTCACTCCTAGCAGCTCATTCTCCACCACGTGTCCGGTGCTTCGGGTGATCCTCCGGCTCCTACACCTCCCACTCCGTATGCTCGGTGGAAATCTTCCTCCGGGCTGAACTAAGGTGAGCTGGAGCGTCACTTGTTCCCCTCTGCGCCTGCTGCTGATGATGAGGATGAGGAAGGTGACACTGAGGAGCTTGAGGATGAGGATAAGGATGAGAATGAAGACGGGGAAGAGGACAAGGACGAGGACTACGAGTGATCCCGTGGGGCGCTAGCATCGCTCTTCTCCCTTTTTGGTGTCTTGATGCCAAAGGGGGAGAAGTAGTTCTTTTAGGATGTCCGTGGATTTGCATGGGTCGGGCATAAGCACTTGCATTTTCTATTCGTCTTTTTCTTGCTTATGCCCATTTAGCGTTGAACTTTAAATTTGTGATTTGTGGTTGTTTGAGACTTTATGTGGTTGTCTGGATTATGCCTATGGATTTCATATCATGGATTATGCTTATGGATCTATCTATTCATATCCTATTGCTGGAGGTTTATCACGGAAGGCGCGCTCATATTGGTTATCCGGTAATAATTGTGACTTATGTCATGGATGCCTTCTCTCTACCTCGGTGGTATGTTTTTGTTGCTCATATGTCTACGGAATAGATTCACCTATTTGTGTGCATTTGTATTCCAATGCAAAACTCTATTATGCACACATTGAGGGGGAGTCACTTTCATAGTTATTACTGTTTGTCTTGTGACTTTCTCTTGCAAATCCTGGTATTGTCATCTAACACCAAAAAGGGGGAGATCGAAAGAACATTTCATGTTTTCCTATGTTTTGCATGTTAGATAACAATACTGTGGAAATTATTCATGTGCGCTAAGTGTGCAGGAGGCTTTGAGGGGGCCGGATAATCCGCCCCACCAAGGGCCGGATAATCTGGCCTACCTCATTGCTCAAAGAGAGCCAAGGCGCGTCGCTCGATATCCGGTCAGATTTTCTCCTGGAAAATCCGAACTGGGGCGGTTTTTCCTCCCCAGGCCGGATAATCCGGCTGTCGCCATGGGCCGGATAATCCGGCCCCCAGTTTTCGAGCAAAAGGAGCCAAGGCGCGTCTCTCGGTATCCGATCGGATTTTCTCCCGGAAAATCCGAACTGGGGCGGTTTTTCCTCCCCAGGCCAGATAATCCGGCCCTCGCATAGGACCGGATAATCCGGCCCCCAGAAGTTGATCAAGGGCAAGCTCGGCGCGACGCTCTGATAGGGGGCGGATTATCTGCCGGATATTCCGTGTCTGGGGCGGTGTTTTCCCCAGACCGGATAATCCGGCCCTCACTTGGGCTGGATAATCCGGCTCCCAAAGTGTCCAATGGCTGGTTTCTGAAGGGGGTATAAATACCCCTTCTTCCCCAATGTTCAGAACTCTTGATTCATTCGAAATTGTCCAGACATTGTGCAAGAGCTCTCATTCTTGATCTCCCACTTCAACCACCCAAAGGTCTTGATCTTTGGGGAAATTGAAGGAGGAGAAGTTCATCATCATCATCAAGAATCAAGCGCTTCAACTCCTCTCCATTCACTTGGAGAAATTCCTGATCTGGTATTCTTGCCAATACCTAGAGCTTGTTTATTGTATTTGATAACTTTGTTCTTGTGGCAGCTTATTGTCATTTCGGGAGCCTCCAAGTTGTTGTGGAGTTGTTGCCCCGCTAGTTGTGTAAAGGCGCCGGTGCCCGCCTCGAAGGGTACCTTTAGTGGAAAGGTGGATCAGGCCTTTGGTGGCGAGATCCATCGGAGAACAGGGTGAGGCCTATTGTGGCGTGGTGGTCTCAGTACCGCCCACCCCTCCAACGCAGACGTACTTCCCTTAACAAGGAAGGAACTGCGGTCAAACAAATCCTGTGTCTCCGCGTGCTTCACTTCGGTTTACCCGTTCCTCTTCCACTCGCTCTTTACTCGCTAGTAGATAGGTTTGCATATAGGGAAAATTTCACCTAATAGTTTATCTAGAGAATTTATTCTTTGTGCTAAGCCTAAAATTGAAAAAGTAATAAAAATTGGTGTAGCACCTATTCACCCCCCTCTAGGTGCCCATACGATCCATTTCAATGTTTTCCTATGTTTTATCCTTTGGGGACAATTCAGTGTTAATCCTACCATTCCTACAACAGGCTATTGCATGGTGGCATGGAACCCCAGTTAGTTGCCATCTCTTACAATCACATGTTTTTGTGTTGAAGTACACAATCTACCCTTGGTCTAACTCCAGTGAGCTGACATGAAATAGATTGTTGTCGGCAGGTGTGACTCCATTCAGTAAATTTGTCTAATTTCTTCCTTATTTTTGGTCAAATTCTTCTAGTCCATTTCATTGCATCTTTATATTTTCCATTCTCTCTTTGGAGTATTTTGTAGAAGATAGATTCAAGCATGGATAAGAAAGCACAGCTATACTAGACTCTCTCACTCATAGTTCCGTTGTTTTGGTGGATCTTTACATTTACTCTCTTGAAGGTGAAACTAGGCCTACTACGGAAGGATTTAGTTTACTAGGATGGTCAGTGAAACTTGGTGTGTATGGGATGCCCCTGGAGGCTTTTCCGAAAGCAACCACCACTTATGGTACCGACTCGATTTGATACACAAACAAACACCCTAAACAAGCAATATGACACCTTATCCTGAGCAGGACTCATCTCTTCTAGTTATCGTTGGGCTCTTCTCTTCATCTCTAGCAATGTGTGCATCCAACTTTTCCTATAACCATCAGGCCGACCCTTGATCACAACTCAGAAAAGAGTCATGTCTCTATAAAAGAGTAAAGACGAGATGGGCTAGATATTTATAACCATTAGGCCTACACTTGCCTTCCGTGGTAGGGATCAGCTATTAGGGACAGGGTAGTTTGTCAGCCGAGCTAGACCCATTATGTAGGTTGCATTGAATCAACAACGCCTGTTAACATGCCTACGCCCAACAACATGGTAATACATAACACCGCACTAGCCTGACACTTACCACCGCACCATTTTGTGCCGGTATCGATAATACTAAGACGTAAAACTATGTGCTGCCCTTTATATGTGCTGTGACACCCTATTCCGTCAGGCAAAAAACTTTGCAGGCAATTTCATATTGCATTGTCCAAAAAAATTCCACGTATGGGGTGATATTTTTGTAGTGCGTAGAAAACGACTGGGCCAATGAGATATTCATACATGAATATTTTCAACAGCTAGTTGGTAGGTTGAGCCTATAAATAGTACCCAAAAGTCATGGGTAGGCTTGGCAACTTGGAGACTTGAGCTAAATGATAGATCTAGGATCTACCATTGGTGAGTGATCCTACGGTGATGCTCCTGCTAATGGGGAATAAGGCTAAGTCATCAGAAGGTGATGCTAGTGGACTTTTGTGTATGAGTGCATAGTCTCTCTAAATGGAGACATATATATTTTTTTAGATAAAAGACAACAGTTGCTGTCCTACTTTAAATTAATAAAGCCACAAGGTTTTACAGACACATGGACCATGGACCAAACTGGCGCAAAGGACACAATTTTCAGCTCCCACAAGGAGGTTACAGATATGGGCCAAGGGGATACCAGCACCCAAAGCTAACAACAACAAACTAGCAGCACTTGCCAAAGTTCAGACACAACCAAAACCAAAATGAATGACCTGGGCGAGGATCAAAGATACTAGCTGCGAGCTTGAGGCAAGTGGGTATCACAGTGCAGTTTTCTCACACCATCAAGTAGCACGTCCATCCTGGTGAGATCCTCCTTCTTGAACAGCGGCCTCGACAGCTATGAAAAGATACATTGTTTGAAGAGGCAATCAGCAGGTTGCTTAGTAAATTTATGTTCAATGGTGAATTTATTTCTGATATTCCAAATAGCCCAGCACTAGCCAACAAACATAATCCACGCCGAACACTTAACTTTAGAAGAGAGTGTGACGACATTATTAAGGAAATCATCAAAAGAGGATGGATTCCAAGAAACATTTAGTAAAGATCAAACATCGCTCCAGCAAAACTTCGCAAGTACACATTGGAAAAAGGTATGGGCAACCATTTCCGGTTCCCCGCATAGGCAGCACTTGCCCTCTGTAGGACCATGGCGTTCATGGATTTGTTCATTCACTATCCCTTCGCCAATTGCCAAGAGAATATTTTGATTTTGGTTGGGATCCTAGCACTCCAGATAAGGTCATAAATCGGTGCATTGACACCTATAACCAGCTTTATATACATGGACGAGACCGTATACATCCTAGATGGATCCAGGGCCTAGGATACAACATCCTCTTGTGCAGAGAGTTCCACGTCCTCGAGCTCCTGCAAAAGCTGATCCCACAGCCGGAGGTCCTCCTCACCAAAGGTACGTCTAAAGGTCAGGTTCCATCTGTTATTAATGTATGCTTGATCAACCGTCAAGTCAGGGACGGAACAAATGAGGAACAATCTCTAGAACCTAGACGGAAATGGCGCTGCCCCAAGCCACCAATCTGTCCAAAAGCACACTTTGGCCCTGTCCCTGCCTTAAATCTGGCGCCTAAATGAAACAAGTGTTTAATTCTGTTTATGTTCCGCCAGAATTGCGAGCCACCCTGGCCATTGAGGTTGAGAAGGTTTGAAGTGTTGCTATATTTAGCCAAGAGAAGTCTATGCCAAATATTGTTACTTTCTTTTGGGATGAAGAGCCTCTAGATCCATTTGAGTATAAGCGCGGCGTTAAGGAATCTAGAGTTTAAAACCCCTAACCCTCTCAGGTCCTTAGGCCGGCAAACATCCCGCCAATTGACCCAGTGATACTTTCTTTTATCCGTCACTCCCTCCTAGAAGAAGCTGGCAATGTGTTTGTCGAATGCAGCATGTGTCCCATCCGCCAAAAGGAATAGGACCATGGCAAACATAGGTAAGCTAGAGAGGGAGGAATTGACAAGAGTTGGTCAGAGGACATAAAACGTCCCTGCCAAGGGTCTACCCTTCGGCCTATAACCGAAACCAGGCTTTCCCAATCACACATATAGAGGGCTTTGTCCCCCATGGGCAAGCCTAGGTATGTGAAGGGGAAGACCCCTTATTTGTAGTTAAGTAAGATACCCGCCCTGGCCCGCTCTACCTCGTCGACCCCTAGGACAAAGGCTTCGCTCTTGAGGAAGTTTATCTTTAAACCCGACGCAATTTCAAAGCAGATAAGGAGCAATTTTAAGTTGACTGGACACTGATCGTTAAGCTCTACCAAGAGGATCGTATCATGAGCATATTGTAAGTGGGAAACCCCTCTAGGGATTAGAAGAGGTACCCCGCCCTAATATGGCCTACAACCACTTCAGAGTCCAAAATGGCCACCAGTGCATCAGACAGAAAGTCGAACAGGAGAGGGAGATAGGGTCACCCTGACGAACTCCTCTATTGTTTCTAAAATAGGGCCTACTACCCCATTGATACTTATCACGGTTTGTCCTCCAGACACAAGCTACATTAATCTGTGTGTGATTCCAGACTCAAAACCCTTTTGAATCAGGACCTCATGGAGAAAGGGCCAACTAACCCGGTCATATGCTTTCTCGAAATCAAGCTTTAGCATGAAAACTTTTGTTTTTATGGACACAAGATCGTGGATGATTTCATAAAGAGCTAGGGCCCCATCATGGATGTATCTGCCTTTAATGAAGGTAGTTTGATCCAGGGAGATAGTACGGTGCGCTACCATGGACAAACGGAGACATATAGATTGTGCCAATATCTTTAACTCCGGAAAAACCAGGTGTTTCATCCCCTCTCTTTACTGTTCTTTCATGTTCATGTTTATCCATCACCTTTCATCTATTATATTTGTTTAGTACTCTATTTGTATCCCAAAGGAATCAAATATGTTATGAGTATCTTTGAATTTATCACGTTTTCCCATCTACTACTTTATTAATTTTGTTTCCACTCAGTGTGAATCTGGTTATTATTTGCGTACTCTGCAATTTAGTTCAAGCTTATGTTAATCTATTTTGAGTACTACTTAATCTGGTTGAAGAATCTATTTGCTACTTGACTGTAATATGGTTCAACCTTCTGATTATCTATTTGTCTCAGAAGTGTTGTATAATCTGTTTACTATTTGCGTACTCTGCAATTTGTTTAAATCTCCTGGTGATCTACTCACTACTTGAGTACTTTGTAATATTCTTTTTTTTGTTTACCTATGCATGCAGCTTCTGCTCACTTGTTTCATTTATAAGTAATTTATAAACTCATATTCACCCTTCTCTAGGCGTCGTATCTCTTTCATCTCTACGTCTTCTGATTTTTCTCGACACGAAGTACACCAGACTTTCATGAATAGGTTCGTTGTGTACGATATAAATACGCTGAACAAACTAACTAATAAAAGATTGTGTGCATTGTGTGATGCAGTTGATGGATGATTATCTCTCATTTGAGATTACACAAATAACGTGCTTCTCTTTTTTTAGCAAAAAAGAATAGAGATTTTTGGCTCCCGAGTTCCAACCCTCTTGGTATTTCAAAATATTCAAAATCATATTTGTGATTTTCAAAAAAAAATTGGATGCAGCCCATGATTTATCCCACAAACGTGCAAAAAAATCGTTTCCAAAAACTTTGTAGTCTGAGCTATACAAAAATGACAACAGTGTAGATCTGTACAAGTATTATCATTTTAAATCCCAAAAATATCTCATCATTTTTGTGTAGGCCAAAATACAAAGAATTTCATGTCACGATTTTACATGCTTGTAGGATACAACATTGATTATGTCTAGAATTATTTTTAGATATTTTTGAAACCTGTAAGATATGATTATTTATTTTTTAAATTAAGAGAGCACTAGTGCTCGGGAGCCAAGGCGCTTTCTGAAAAAGTAAAGACTACTCCCTCTGTTTTAAAATATAATATGTTTTAGGTTTTATGAAACGAGGTATCTAAACCCTTTTTAGGACTTGTTTACTTCTAGTGTATTTTCATCCTAAGGGTTTTGGGGGTTGGGAGGGGATTCGGTGAATCCCTACCTTTCACCCAATCCCTCCTAATCCCCTAAGTTCCCTTCTAATCCCAATCCCCTCTATTTACTTAGATTGTTGTGGATGGGAGGGGATTGTGATGTAAGGGGAATAGACATAGTTTTTCAAGTAAAATATCACTCTTTGGAGCAATTATATGAATGTCAAATAAGAATTTAATTTTTACAACAGCAAGAAGTCTTACAACCAGATCATATGCACACTTACAAGACATCAAATTATATGGTTAAAACACTATTACAACCAGATCATGGGCACACTTTGCAACTCCAAAATCTGAATTGACTACGGAAACACTTCATGGCCTTGACGACAGCACAAGAGCATACCACAACCTTTCTTTGCCTTGCCCTCAGAATAGATATCAAAGCAAGAGAGGGGATCATAAGCTTGTTAAAAACAAGACACCCAAAGTTAAGGATAATTCCTATGGAGTAAATAAATAATAAAAAGTGTATCATATATTATTTGTTGGAGGAAATTTAGAACATAAAAACAACTTTGTACAAGAAATGACAGTTCCATGTTTCAACAGAAAGGATATAAAAACAGCTGGCACATACATCGAGCAATAATACTTAACCTGTAATCACAATACTTGAATTGCTCTGTTAGTTGCCAATGAAAAATAGCCATATACAAACTATGCTTTACCTCCAATATGCACATATATGTACCAATGAACTCACTTTTAGTATCTCATACATGCAAGCTAGCTTAACACATATGCATCTAAACAACATATTTAGATATGTGGAATTCAATGAGGTTCAACGATATTAGACAGAAAAAGTGGGAAGCATAGTTAGGTTTAAGAATCATACATATGTTTTTACAAAAAATGGCAACATATCTGGTTTAGTGGTGCTGCATCTTGTACAATTGTGAAATATATCTTTGGTAAGCATCAGATAAGAACACAAGAAAAATCAACATAATAAATACCAAAGCTGTAAGTACCTCTGCAATCTTAGCATTAACAGATCCTTGCCACCATCTAACAGTCTAAACTCTCGCCTTCAGGAATGGCATTGAATTAAACAGCTTCCGCATACGAACAGTTAGCACAAAGAGCAAAGAACATGAACACAAAACACATCTTATATATGACACCTAAAGAGACAGTGGCGAGGGAGAAAATTTCTAATTGGCTACAATACTTCTGGTCCATTTAGATCAAACAGTTGCACAAAAAATCAGGAGCAGTCAGTTTCTATTACATAAGAGGACTGATTGATGTGATCCCACAAATACATAGCTACCTAACTCTAGACCATACACATTAGATCAATTTGGGAAAGATACCTGGACTAGGGCTTCTATTCTAGCTAAGTAGAGAGCTAACTGACTAGTCAATTTGTGCAACATTTAATCCTGCAAGACTACTGCCATGCTACTAGGACATAAATCTGTAGAAGTGAGCAACGAATGAAAAGAAAAATTTCCAAGAAGATGCAGAAAACAAGAAAGTGTGTGGAATCAATCAGAAAGGATGAGATGGGTATTTACTTGGTGCGGGCACTGATGGGGGCTGACAGATCTCGAAGTGGTAGTGGGCAGCGAGTGCCTTGTTGAGCTCGAGGACGAAGTCGCTGCCAGCGCAAGACACGGCGGACAGAAACGACAACCAAGATCCCTAGGACAGGGAGGACAGGATGTTGGGTCCGCAGCATAGAAAACAAAAAAATTCCTACGATGAGAACTACACGCCAAGATCTATCTACTAGGTACAAAGAAACGGGTGGACATACATCCAACGAGAACTTATCCTCGAAGACAACGAGTTTTGTTAATGAGTAGGAACTCGTGGTTGATGTAGTCGTACACTTGCCGATCTCAAGATCGTGAGGAAGTCCGAGCGCCGCAACTCAGCAGCGCATCCGTACTCGCACACACGTTCAAGCCACCGGACAACCTCTACCTCCTCGCTCCTACGATCCAGTGGAAGCAGCAACTCCTTCCAGACGAAATGCCACCGGGAACATGTATCTCGCTAATCCGAGACCATGGGGGAATAATTCTAGAGGAAGAGAGATCTCCTTCACAAGGAGGTGTGAGGAAGGAGTGAGAGGGGGGCCTTTTATAGGAGGATAGGAGGGGAGGGTGTCCCTTCACCTCCCCCATTCATGTGGTGGTAACCCCCTCCACATTAAAATGCCCCTTCACATTCTCTTTTAAAGTCTCCACTTTAAATGCATTAAATTTCTCCAAATTTAATGCTCTCTCATTTAATAAAACTCTTTTATTAATTTTAATTAGAATTTTGTTAATTACTTTAATTAACAAACATTCACATAAAACCCCTGCAACATTTCAATATTACATGCAGAACCAATTTCAGCAATTTCACCTGAAACAGTTTTGGTGTCTATTAAAATAATTCCAGCGCTTTCTTAAATCTTTATCTGAAACATATTTGCTCCAAATGGTGTCGGCATCCCTTAAGTGTGTCACCCTACGGTTCGCGAATAATGCAGACATGATCGAGACCCCTCTCGGATCAATAATCAAAAGCAGGACCTGGAGATCCGTACTGACTCCCACATATTAACGATGACCCTTGTGATCGTGTGAACCTTTAACGTCGTAACTAAATCCCTTTGTCTCACGATATGTTACATGTCCGAGATTCAATCATTGGCATCCAAATACATAGTTTGATCTTGTTACCGACATGCACTCTTTTCTCATTCCCGTGATATAAAATTCTAGTGATCACATCACTTGCTTGCAAGCTATCTTAATGTGATATCACCGAGAGGGCCCAGAGTATATCTATCTATCATCGGGATGGACAAATCCCACTCTTGATCCATGAGCCTTAACATAACACCTTCGTAGCACTGAACCCACCTTTATAGTCACCCTGTTATGGTGTGATGTTTGATGTTATCAAGATACTCTTCTGGTGTTAGCAATTAACATGATCTCATGGTCTAAGGACTAAGATTACTTTGTATGATGTTATAGCAGTATAAACACAATGACTTTGATCGTAATGCTATACTTCGGATGAATGTTCATCATATCATTCCACCAATGTTGTGACCTCGTTATTAACAACATCCAATGTCCATGATCAGGAAACCTTGATCATCTTGTTAATCAACAAGCTAGTTTATATGAGAGGTAGTACTAGGAACTTTGTATTTTGTTTATTAAACACACATGTATTAATATTTCCAATTAATACAATTATAGCATCCAAAATAAACATTTATCATAAACATGGAATAAGATAATAACCACTTTATTGTTGCCTCTCGGGCATATTCCCTTCAGTCTCCCACTTGCACTAGAGTCAATAATCTAGTTTGTAAACTTGTATATACAACACCTAGGTGTTGAATATACGCGTTTGCTAGTGGTTAACATAATCTCCGGATCTGGCACTTTCAGGTCTGTGTGTATTTGCATGTCTTTGCGTCTCTACGCATCACTAATTCTCAAATAAGATGACATTGTATAAATTTGGTCCTTTGGTGAGACCTTTAGTTCGTTCGGGTTAAAATATGTTGATATTATTGCCATACAATACATCTTCATAGTATTAGCCCACTTTTAACCATACCTAGTTTGATAACAAACTGTATAACACAAATGCCCTCCTTTGCTGCTACTATAGCAGTCATATAATTGGCCTTTTGTTGTAGTATCCGTCACAATGTTTCAACTTTGGAACTTATCCAAATCCATCATGGAGCATCCTTTCCATTACATTGTGCCACCCATAGTCTAAACTAAGATAAATTTAATTTGTATCTTGTTACAAATCAATGTAACACTTTACAATGAACTACCTTTAACTATTTGTCACTTATACATGATATATTCTTAGTTCTTCCAAAGCTCATAAGAATATCTTTACTATTGTCCAATGATCATCTTATGAATCATTCTGGTATGTGCTCATAATATTTAGAGCATAGGACATTCTGGATATATATATATATCATGGTATAATCGATCAAAATCTTCATGTGATTTTACTCACCAAGTGTTGAAACACTTGAATCTTGATACAATCCTTTCCATGCAGCAATAACCTTTCTTGTTGTTTCCATATTGAACCCTTTCAATATCTCATATATGTATGTCTGGCACAACCATATTAGCGCCTCAATCTATCCATATAGATATTGATGCCAAATATTTCGGTTTTGCCCAAGTTTTTCATTCAAATCCTATTTTAATGAAATTCTTAACTTGTGTCAATACAAGATACATCATTTCCAATCAACACCATGTCTTCTATATAATGTATTAGAAATATGTCTCAGCGCTCCCACTTAATTTCTTGCAAATGCAAGCATCTTCATCATCTCCGATGAATTTAAACTCTTTTAAAAGTTTCATCATGGTGAAGATTCCAACTCCGTTATGCTTACTTCAACTATTGAAGTTTGCATGCCCTTTTAGCACCCTTTGAATTAACAAAACCCTTCGGACCGTGTCTTGTACATGTCCTAGGTAACCATTCTATCAGAAGAACATTGTTTTGTTTGTTCAAACTACCATACATCAAATTATATGTAGTGGTTGCTACATTAATCCGTCAAGACTAAATATAGCTATGAAAGCTCAAATCTTGTCATAGTCAACTCCTTGAACATTGTCGTAAACTTCTTTCCAACATGTCGACTATTTCATAGATGTTAAACATCCATGTCTATTTCTTTATAGATCCAAACACGACCGATAGGCTTCACGCCTTTTCGGAGGATCTTCCAAGTTCAGAAACTTGATTTCTCGTGTATGGATACTATCACGGATTCTATGACTTCTAGTCATTTTATGGAGTCAGGACCCATCATCGCTTCTTTGCATGTAGTCGGTTCATCATTGTCAAAACAATAACGACTTGCTTATCAAATCACACTATTTGATTCTTACCGACCCACACGGTTCAATAGGAACTCTAATCTCCGAGATCACAACCTTTGTAATCACGGGAGCCATGATCATTGTGGCTGCCACCGGGACACTTTCCGACGCTGCTCTACTTAGCACATATAGCTAAGGTTCAACAACCTTATCAAAGTTCTATTGTCCTCCCACTTAACTTTTCACGAAAAATTCCTTCTCAAGAAACTTGACGTTCCAAGCGACAAACTCTTTTGTCCTTGGTGTTATGGAGAAATTCCCAACAAATTCTTTGGGATAACCTACAAAGACGTGCTTATCCGACTTTGTTTGTAAACATTTTACTTATGCATAGCATACCAAAACTTAAGAAAAGACAATTCGGGTTTTATCCCAAACCATAACTTATATGGTGTCATTTCAACGGATCACGATGGTGCTCTTTTCAGTGTAAAAGCGGTAGTCTCTAAAGCTTTAATCCTTAAAACATAATGGCAGTTTTATAAATGACACCTTTGATCTTACCATGTCAAACATGGTTTGATTTCATCTCTCGAATATGCCATACTCTTATGGTTTATCGGGTAACACAAGTCATGGAACAATTCCTCAAATCTTAAGTGTTTTGCTAAACATGTAACTCAAATATCTTCCTTTATGATCAAATTATCAACTCTGAAAAATTCTTGTTACAATGATTTTTCACTTCATCTTGAAAGTCTTTGAACAATTTTCAAATGTTTCATACTTCTTCCTTATTAAGTAAATATATAGATATATTCACTCAAATTTCTGGAGAAAGCATATAAAGCAAAAAAAAATATCGCATATGGCTACATATAATGCACTATATACATCAATATGTATGATATCCAATAAGTTAGTCATCCGTTCCTCTTTGGCCTATGGACGGAGTTTCAATTATCTCGAGGAAAGTCTCACAAGCGTCAATTGATCAAAATCAAAGGCTCCAAAAATCCATCAACATGGAGTTTCTTCATGTTTTCTTTTCAATATAATTTAAACATCGATGTTACTTCATAAGTGATCTTTCAATCATTTGTCTTGCGACATTTTAGCAATAGTGTTTATGGATGTGATTTCTCCCACTAGACTTGTAAAAGTTCATTCATCATTTATGGAATACGATAATTATTTGAACAACCATTGTTCTCGTAATACCGGAACAAAGTAACAATTATTAAAACAAATCTTGAAGACTAGGTTTGACGTCAACGAAAAGCACAATAACACTTTATTTGTTTACGATGATCATCATCACTTATTCTCTTGCTAGTTACTTAGGCCATTGCAGTTCATGAATTGCATTGTCCTGTATGACACTTCATACCAACCAATTCGGTATCCAATACCGGTATCAAATACCTCAGAACCACATTGTTTAACAAGCAAGGAATACAACCATAACATGTATATCTTCTATATGCCTAAGTTGGACATCTCCAACCTTTTCTTTTCTGCCAAATATTTTATAGATTCTCTTTCAACAATTCTTTTTCTTTTAAAACAATCTATCAACATCAATAGTGGTGTCATTCACATGACACATAGTACAAAGCGTGTATAGTCAAATACTAATACCTTTGGACTTGCACTTTGAAGTGGATCACCATCATCAAATGTTTGGTGTTCTTTCAAAAATCCAATCTTTAGTAATCTATCAGTGTAGTAAACATTTTACTTACATGTTCTATTCATCCTTATCATGACAACTTTCATGATCAAGCTACTATAGCCTGTAAGGAAGAATCGCGAGTATAATGTTAGTTCCCAAAACCTTTTTGGGAGATCCGGATGCTTAGCATCTCCATCCTTCACAAATTCTCATACAATATGAGAACATGTATTTTGCTAAATTATACTCTATCATAATGCAACCAAAAACATTGTTTCAGATATCACAATATCTTTCACACATGATGGTTTTTGAAACAATTTTCAGCTCCTATATAATCTTGATATTAAAACAACTTTTGAATAACAATAACCATGGAGGCAAACATGATACTTTAGATACTAACATTGGAATTCTTACTCTTGATTTAATACTACTTATTAAACTTCATGGAGTAAATAGAGTTTGCTGAAAGTTTGCAATAGGACTCATAAACTTTAAATTGACATTCAAAACAATACGATACCAGTTCGTAAAGTAAATATCTAGAATTCTATAGTTCTATTATCTCAATTAAAACTAAGCATAAGGTAGTGAACAGACGCCAATGACTACAACAAATTATGCAAATTCACTTTGATTTAGTTTATGACAAATTGAGTTCGACTAATCCAAATTAGAAATGAACTCCCACTCAAATACGACATCCCTCGTGCCTTTTGGGTGATTACATGAACCAAATCCACTACACCAAGTCCGATCATCACGTGAGTCGGTGTAGCTTCAAAGGTGAGCATCAATATGTCCATCATATCAACTATATGACTCATGCTTAACCTTTCGGTCCGTGTTCCGAGGCCATGTCTGTACATGCTAGGCTCGTCAAGTAAGAACCTTAGTACTCGCGTGTGTAAAACTGTCTTACACCCGTTGTATAAAAGTGTAGAGTCAAGTACACCCGATCATCACGTGATGTCTCGAAACACGATCCATAGAACGGTGCATACTTAAGTAAGAACACATTTTTATCTTGATATCTAAATGAGGGATCATCTTAAAATGCTACTAAAACGCCAAACTAGCAATATAAGATGCAAACATCTAATGTGTAAAGTGAGATGATATGGTCCATGCATCTGATCTCTATCATATGCATCATGGTATGATCTCTATCATTCCTTTGTGTGTAAGGCCAAGGTCTATGGAACTTACACGTTGAGTGTGTTGTAAGAGTATCTATCATACATCTACTTACAACAATACCATATCACGACACTATCCCAACAACGATCTAAACTAGACGCCTCTAATTTACGATCACAAGGGTCATCGTTGAATAGGTGGCTTAGGGCTTTCGGAGATAGAACCGGTCTTACCTACGAACATGAACCACAACGAGGATAACCAAGTTATTAGCAACTCGTTGTAAATCAGATATTGACTATAGTAGGAGAGACAGACACCCGCCAGCCACTTATGCAAAACTAGTTGCATGTTAGTCGTGGAACTGGGTCTCTTGTACGATGACATGTAAGGTTGGTCCGGGCCGCTTCATCCCACTATGCCACCAATATCCAAAATACATAGAAGATACAATAACATGATCATCATCGCCCACATATAAACATATGTGTACTACTCGTGTAAAGCACCTACGCATAGATCAGGCTCTGATATCACTGTTGGGTCCGCAAGCTAGAAAATAAAAAAATTCCTACGATGAGAACTACACGCCAAGATCTATCTACTAGGTACAAAGCAACAGGTGGACATACATCCAACGAGAACTTACCCTCGAAGACAACGAGTTTTGTTAACGAGTAGGAACTCGTGGTTAATGTAGACGTACACTTGCTGATCTCAAGATCGTGAGGAAGTCCCAGCGCCGCGACTCAGCAGCGCATCCGTATGCGCACACACGTTCAAGCCACCGGACAAACTCCACCTCCTCGCTCCTGTGATCCAGCGGAAGCAGCAACTCCTTCCAGACGAAATGCCACCAGGAATATGTATCTCGCTAATCCGAGACCATGGGGGAATAATTTTAGAGGGGGAGAGAGATCCTTCACAAGGAGGTGTGAGAAAGAAGGAATGAGAGGGGGGCCTTTTATAGGAGGAGAGGAGGGGAGGGTGTCCCTTCACCTCCCCCATTCATGTGGTGGTAACCCCCTCCACATTAAAATGCCCCTTCACATTCTCTTTTAAAGTCTCTACTTTAAATGCATTAAATTTCTCCAAATTTAATGCTCTCTCATTTAATAAAACTCTTTTATTAATTTTAATCATAAATTTGTTAATTATTTTAATTAACAAACATTCACATAAAACCTCCTTCAACATTTCAATATTACATGCAGAACCAATTTCAGCAATTTCACTCGAAACAGTTTCGGTGTCTATTGAAATAATTCCAGCGCTTTCTTAAATCTTTATCTGAAACATATTTGCTCCAAATAGTGTCGGTATCCCTTAAGTGTGTCACTCTACGGTTCGCGAATAATGTAGACATGATCGAGACCCCTCTCGGATCAATAATCAAAAGCGGGACCTGGAGATCCGTACTGACTCCCACATATTCAACGATGACCCTTGTGATCGTGTGAACCTTTAATGTTCTAACTAAATCCCTTTGTCTCGCGATATATTACATGTCCGAGATTCGATCATTGGCATCCAAATACCTAGTTTGATCTCGTTACCGACATGGACTCTTTTCTCGTTCTCGTGATATAACATTCTAGTGATCACATCACTTGCTTGCAAGCTATCTTAATGTGATATCACCGAGAGGGCCCAGAGTATATCTATCCGTCATCAGGATGGACAAATCCGACTCTTGATCCATGAGTCTCAACATAACACCTTCGTAGCACTGAACCCACATTTATAGTCACCTTGTTACGGTGTGACGTTTGATGTTATCAAGATACTCTTCCGATGTTAGCAATTAACATGATCTCATGGTCTAAGGACTAAGATTACTTCGTATGATGTTATAGCAATATAAACATAATGACTTTGATCGTAATGCTATACTTCAGATAAATGTTCATCATATCATTCCACCAATATTATGACCTCGTTATTAACAACATCCAATATCCATGATCAGGAAACCTTGATCATCTTGTTAATCAACAAGCTAGTTTATATGAGAGGCAGTACTAGGAACTTTGTATTTTTTTATTAAACACACATGTATTAATGTTTCCAATTAATACAATTATAGCATCTAAAATAAATATTTATCATAAACATGAAATAAGATAATAACCACTTTATTATTGCCTCTCGGGCATATTCCTTTCAGAGGAGAGGGACGGGCTAGGAAGGAGGAGAAGGTCTATCCGAGGAAAACTCACTGGAGAGGAGTCCACGATGGCAGGAGATTGGAGGTTGTCGTTGTGTCCTGAGGCTGGCGTCCGCACGATCTCGCCTTCGTCTGCGCCGTCATCCCCGACAATACATGAGGGGAGGGTCGTGGGTGAGAATTCACGAGGTTCGCTCTGTTTGCCGAGTATTTTTGGGGATGTGCCAGGATAAACCCCGGAAAACAGCTAGAAGTAAACGGCCTCCGCGGGATTATTGGAGATTAGGGGATATGCCGGGGAAAAACTCCGTGAACCTGGAAAATACATGATAGGTAAATGAGGCCTTAGTGTAAGTTCACTCCGAATCTACATACTAGAAAGCATCTAGATACATTAGTTTCAAAAAAGCTAAAACATCTTATATTTTCAAAAAGGAAGGGGTAAAAACCGTTGGACCTTGAATCACTAAAACCTACTTTGGGCTGCTCGTTCTATGTTCGCCAAGCGGAAGAATTATGATTGAAAGGTTTTATTGTTTGTATAAGGCTTTTCCACCTAACGATACGCGGTCCAGTAGACAAGTAGCTTCAAACAAGGCTCGGCTTGATAAAGGATTAAAATTGTCTCTATTTGCATGGGCTTATATGCTTCGCGGCCCAGAAGACGCATCGACCCGCGACCTCGTCGTCGTTCTCGCTCGCTCGCACGGTTGCGGTTGCCCCTTCTGCTCCGTATCCATATACAGTTCCACACTCCCCCGGTCCCCCCCGGTCCCTCTCGCTCGCCGCTCGCGTTGCCGGCAGATATGTTAATCTCTCCGGGGCTCGCAGCTCCGGCGCTCTCTCATCCGTCCCCTTCTCCCACCGCCGCGAGCCTCATCTGCCGCGGCCTAGGCAGCCCAATCCAACCGGCCGCCACGACGCCGACGACCCGTTATGGCCGTCCTCGTAGCCGCGCGCCGCTCCACTCAGCGCCTGTTGACGCCACTGCTATCACGAGTACCCTCCCGGCAACAGACGCCCAGGTCTGCCTCGACCGCGAGGAGCTCCGGAGGGTGTGCCAAGAACCGGACCTGGAGGGCGCAGTTAACCTGCTCGACGAAATGCTCCAGCAGAGAGGCGGCGCCGGCGCGTCGCGGCAACTCGCGCCAGAAGATCAGGCCGCAGTCCTCCAGTGCTACACCGACCCTCTCTCGCTGGCCTCTGTCAGACGAGGCCACCGCCTCCTCTCAAAGTGTATGTCTCGGTCCCAGCGGTCCGGGATCGCCGCACCCATCTTGCAGAGGATCGCCACGCTGTACTGCAAGCTCAGCGCCCCCAGCGACGCGCGGCGTGTCTTGGAGGGAGCGCCTAGGCCACCATCTCCGCTGGGTAAGGAAGACGGGGCGCAGGCAAAGCGGAGGGAGGCGTATGAGAAGGTGCGCGAGCTGCACGAGGAGATACGCGCGGCCGGGTACGTGCCGGACACCCGGTTCGTGCTCCACGACATCGACGAGGGTGCCAAGGAACGCGCGCTCATGTACCACAGCGAGCGCCTGGCCATCGCGTTCGGGCTGGTGAGCACGCCGCCCGGTACACCATTGCGTGTCATGAAGAACCTCCGCATCTGTGGCGACTGTCACAACGCCGTCAAGCTCATCGCCAAGGTGACCGGCCGCGAGATCATCGTCAGAGACAACAAGCGTTTCCACCATTTCAAGGACGGCGCCTGCTCATGTGGGGATTACTGGTGAGACGCATCTACCTTGCCCGGCCACTAACATTAGTTCCCCTCTTGGTAATTCACTGTCTTGACCAGGTCTGTAAAATTTTGGCAAAGGCTTGTGGTCTTGTGTAGTGTAAGTGAAGAGAGAATAATAAAGCACTTTGTTTAGACAACATGTGGACTTCTACAAAACGGATTTTGATATATAGATCAAACATGATGAAGCTCATAATTCTGCCTAGGAAAACCCCTCGTATTTTCACAAATCGAAGTAAAGAATCAAGAGAACAAAACAAGGAAGTCGAAAGCTATCATGTGCAATGGGGAAGGATGTATCAGGGGCTCTGCTCGACCCGTGCACGGCGCGGCCGCGCCACAACGGACCGTGGCTGTGACTGGCAGACCTGGGCCGGGAACTTGCATCCGAACCTCTTCGTCACCATTGAACCCCACCTGCCCTCTGCAGCCGGCGCCGCCCCTCTATCCCCAGCAGTGCCGCCTCGGCGGTCTATCTTCTGGATGGCTTTCCTCATGGTCGTGCACTCGCGCTCGAGCTCCTGCACCCGGTTCCGCATGCTGTCCATGTCCAGCCTGAGCATTTGGTTTCCCCTCGTCGCCACCCGCCATGTCCGGCCACCATCACTGTCTCCGTCTTCCTCTCCTTGGCCTGCCGCACCACCACCTTCATTTGCCACGATCGTCCGTGCGATGGCCCGACGCAGCTGCAGCTGCTCGAAGAAGAGTACCTGCACCACTGTCCGCAGCGGCAGCCGCTCATTCTGTGCGGCATGCGTGCACGCCTCTAGCGTCAGCTTGCGCCCGTCTACCACGCCGCTCACCTTCTCTTTCTCCTCTTCCCCCAACGCTGGATGAGCCTGCACAAAGAACGGCTACTTCTGAGCATCGGCATTGAGCAGCAGCAAAGATCCTGACGACATTCAGAACATGTTCCTGTACCTTGATATAGATGTCGACGGCACGATAAAGACCGTCGTCATACACGCGGGCGCTGTCCGGCAATGCCCACGCGAGGGTCGCAGAACTTGTCCGTCTTCAGGTTGGCATCCGTCGCGATCTCCCCCAAGTAAGCGTCCATCAGCCTGCCCACGGCCAGCATTGCTCGTCTGCTGGCCTCTCTTCCTGGCGTCTCTGCCTCGCTGCCCTCCTCGTCGACCTCCTCGGTCCCCCGGCCTTCGAGGAAGTAGCGCACGATGCGCTCGACGCAGTCCACGTCGTAGAGCGTCTCCACTAGGTACGAGTAGCTGGGGATGAGCAGATCGTCCACGGCCGCGTCCGGTAGCCTGGAGGCTACGCGGTGCTCCAGCATGTCACGGGAAGCCTCTGATGCCTGGAGAATGTTTGCCGTGCGCAAGAGGCCGAAAAGGACGCGCGCGGTGGTGGCGCCCACTGCCGTACCGGTGTGGGCAGTGCTCTTGATGGTCTCCTCGGGGAGGTTGGCGATGACGGTCTCCAGAAGCGCTTTCTGGTCACCATCCGCTGTACGTGGAGCGGCGGCTGTTGCCGCGGCGCCACCGCCGGCGTGACGGTCTGAGCGTGACAGCCCGGGGATGGAGCGCTTGGCGTAGGTGATGAGAGCCCCCTCGATGACCTCTGGGCCGACGCCCCTGTCCTTCATGGCGGCAATGACGCGGGTGAACGTGACCAAGGACAGGCCGGCGAGGTCGTCGAGCAACGTGGACGTGGCCCCGGCGCCGGCATTGTTCTTTCGGCGCGGACGGTCGCCGCCTCCGGCCGCATCGGCGACGGGCCAGCCGAAGAGCGCGGTTGGCGCCGACGCGGCGGCCTTGGCCGCGACCGCGTCCACGCAGCGGGAGACGAGGCCGAGGTCGTCGGCGAGCGGGAGGAGGCTCTCGCAGGACTTGAGGGCGCGGATGGCGTCCCTGGGGTTCCTGAGCACGGTGTGCGAGATGAACCGGTCGGCGCGCGAGACGAGGTTGTCCTCGCAGTGGTCGTCGGACATGCCGAGGCGCTCGGCGGCGCAGCGCAGCGGCGCGGCGGTGGCCGGCGTGAGGTCGAGCTTGACGCCGTAGCAGAACTTGGCGGCGAGCTCGAACGCCTCGGCCCCGCCGGGGAAGTCCGGGAGGCGGATGCGGTGCGCGTCGGCCTCCTCGTCCGCCTCCAGCACCACTTGCTCCTCTCTGATCTCCCCTGCATCCTCCTCCTCCTCCTCATCTTCTCCACCACCTCCACCTGCCTGCTTGACCAGGCCCGATTCCCTGTTGGTGATGAGGTCGTGAATCTTCTTGCTCTTGGACATTAGCGGGAACTGCAAGTAAGGCATCGGCTTTAGCTTCAGCCAAAAATTTGCAGATCAAGAACCGCAGCGAAATTCCACGCTCTACAGCAGCTCGAGATGCGCGCAGTATTGACAGCAAACAGAGTCCAAGACAAGAAAAATGTGCATGCATCAGAAATTCCAGGTACAGTTTACCAGAGGAATGGGGAAAAGTTGGGATGCGTAGAGTAGAGACAAGAAGATTGAGCAACCGACCTTGTGGAGATGGAATGTCATGTCGCCCACCTCGATCACGACGTCGCTGGGCAATCCCGTGGTGCAGAACCTGACCAACACAAGAAACATTAGAGATGATCACGGGGAACAGCGACGAATCGCCGGCGGAAGAGGAGACAGGGGGCAGTGGCTCGCCATGCTTGGCCTTTGGGGCTGGGCTGCTGCTGCTGCTGCTCCTCCGGAGCCATCTCCCTCTTGCCCCTCGCCTTCCTGCTCCCCTGCATCCTCCCGCCCCGGTCGCAGACACCAAGGAACAGCGAGAGAGGCCTCAGCTATGGCATTTCCAGGGTGATTGATTCGCGTGGAGGGGCAGGTCGCTCGCTCGGTCGCTCGGTCGCAATAATGGTTGCGCGATTCCTGTGTTCGTATTAGGTGTGGAGTTAAATGATTCCAAACGGGAGGAGGAAGGGAGGGAGAGACAAGATGGCGTTTTTGGTTTTCTTTGAACCAGCGCCACCATACCATACCCGCTGCTCTGCTCACTCAGCTTGCCTCAAAAGCACGTATCCTCCATTAGCCCTGTAGTTTATGCAATGTTTATTCGGCCAGCCGTACAGTCCCTTTCCCTTTAACTAGTGTTTTAGCAACAGGAACCTCTCTCTGCTGACATAAATATATGTATTGTTCTTATACTTTTGGTGTCGCCATCAGAACGGATCGCAGCAAAGAGTAGAATTCACGTAGAGTGGTGAGCTAGTGTTCACGTGTTCGGTACACTTCGACCTGGCCGGCCCTTCCAACAACTCGTGTACCATACTACAACAAGTCTCAAGTGCACCAGTTTACAGTTTCCAGGGAATCTTTTAGAGTACCAAACGAAAACCCTTGCTTCTGTAGCTGAACGGATGTGGTCCTTGCAACGGTTCATTCGTTCGTTCTTAACCGGCTCTAGCATAGTGATCCAGACACTGCCTCGATCACGCGAGGCCAAAAGAGAGTAGTACGGTAGTATTAATTAGTTTAACCCACTGGGGGGCGCGAGCCGGGTTAGCAAAGTGCTCACAACGAGAAGAATGGAGGAATCTGGCGGCACGAGACCAGGTAAAGACTCTTCTTTTTCCTTGAAAACAACATTAACATCCATATCATCCACTCACTGATCCGGCCATCTTTCCCTGTCAGGTCAAGAGACCAAGAACAGCAAGAGCTCTGCCACGTTGCAGTTTTGAACTTTGAACACTCCCGCTGCTGCCTTGGAAAATTTCGAACCATGGAGGGACATGGTCGCCTGAACCTGACTGTAATAATAAATGGGGAGGCGTGATCGGGCCATGAATGCTGGAGGTGGTGCTGGTGTATCGCCATTTATTGTGGGTAGAGAGAGAGATGCAGGTTTAAGGTGGTGGCTAGATCACGACGCAGCGGCCGCCCCAGGTCTCTACTCCAGCCGCCTGGAAAAGAGAGGTTTCTGCTTATGCATGTGTCACACTGGTCATGAGCAGTCGTGCCGGTGGGGATGTGTGTGTCAGCGGGCGTGCTATGCCTGCGTCGTGTGCTGGAGATGGACCTGGTCACCTGGCAGTGTGTGTGCCATGGCGTGAATTGGATGGGCCTGGGCACCTGCCAGTGTGCCACGGCGTGGCATGGCACCAAGGACACAGAAAATGCACAAAGCCAATCACAACCTTAACTACTAGTCCTCCAGATCGTGGAGGCTTGTCATGTGTGTTCACCTTTTTGGCTGGGTTATGGGCATATTTGGGCATGGCCGATTTGTCTCTACAGTTTTTCAGTGTAAGCAAAAGAATTACTACTAGTAGTCCTAGAACTTGCGTGAGTTGTGGCTGGTCAGGTTCAGTCACAGAACCCTAGTGAGAGAATCCATCCAGTAGCCCAACGAGATGCGAAAGCTGGAGTGCATGCCTTTGGCTTGCTTCAACTTTTCCGAAAGCGTTGTGAGTCGGAGAAAAAGGCTACGGCCAAGGGCAGCTCGAGTGCTTTTTTGTTCTTCCTTTGGAGGTTTTCGATGGCTTCAGCTTCAGGCCAGGTGAAGTCGCTTCTGTCTTGAGGTGAGAGTCAGGTGATCGATGTTCGAGACTGCTGCTGCTGCTGAGTGAGTGCTGGTTCCCATCATCAAACTTACAGCCCACAATCTGCTGTTCGAACTGTTCCTCTTGTTCATATGAATTATGATCAATCCGTCCAGGGAATCGAATGAACACAGATGGATCGGATAAGCAGCGAGCGAGAGTGCGCCACGTTGGCATGGTGAACTTTTTTGAAGATATCCATGCGGATGCTGGCGATCTTGGCAATGCAGTCACGCAGAGGATGGGGCTACATGGGATGGGAGGGAGTATGCGTTGGTGGCAAGCAAGCAGTGGTGTGTGTCTCAGCTTTGTTCTAACCTTTATTTACAGGGCGAACGGCAAGGGTCGTTTCATGCGGTCCTAGCAAAACCCTTTTACCATGCCTTTCGTGTGCCGATCCATGTGCATGGTGTGACCATTTGACAACCGGAGTGGCGCCCTTTTCGCATGCATTTTTAGGTTTCACGAGGGAAAGTATTTCTTTGGTAATAATGCCGACTACTACCGAGCAACTTGTGTTGTCTCTCTGCCTGTGCAAATCTTAACTCCTCTAGACCGGTTCAGTAGTAGAGAAAGAAAAACAGTACCACGGGGTTCGTCCATGGTCGAACAGTACCGCGGGGTCAGCGCAGCTCTGAGCTATTTCTATGCCGGCAGGCAGTACGCGGTGGCCGGGAATAGAAGAAAGTCGCAGAGGTGCCGAGCAACGGACAAGGTACGCCACATTCCCTCTCCACGGCGAGCAGAAGCGGGTGATACACCTCTCACATGGCGCACGACAGCTGATTGGCACAGTGTGTTGGCCGTATTCGCTGGAGACCAGCATCGATCGTCCATGTGCCGAGATCTACTACTACTACTAGCGAACGCGTGTTCCCTCTTGATCACATCTACTAGCGCCTAATTAATTCCTCCTCCGAGTAATAATAAATAAATAAATGAACGCGACCAACCGCTGCACGCATCATTCGATTCGATCATTGCTCGCGTGTTTCCGGATCACTGTAGTAGCAGTACGCGAGTGTTTCGTTCCCGGACGGACGGCCTGAAGCTGATGATGGTGGATGGGGGTGAGACTGTCGACAGGCGATCGGACAAACGCAAAAGGGGAAGGCCAGCTTGTCCTTTGTCACGTACGGGAGCACGCACGCATGCGCGGTGGCAGCAGGGCCATCGCGGGCAAGCGACAGAATGATCGCGTCTAGCGTGTGATCACGACGCCCACGCACGTAGGTAGCGTCGCCAATCAGTCCCCAGCCGGCCGGGACCAGGTTTGTTTGACCCTGGCGTTTTGTTTGCGTCCGAGGGATGCCACCAGCTTCCCCACCTGGCCGATCGAGGAGGGAGGGACTGATGAGGTGTGCTGTGGTGTGACGCCGGCAAGCTGCCCTGGTTACGGCCGTGCTGTGGTGGTGGCGGGACGCCCGCGCGGCCGATCAGGGGGAGGTTCTGGTGGAGACCTCGGCCTTCTTTTCCCGGTTTGGTGGCCGTGATTGGTGAGCCCGGAGAGGTTGGGGGCTCCATTCTGGTTCAGAGATGGGATTGGGCAAGCGGCCTCGATTTCATTTGTTAGGCCGTGGTTCACCCATTTCTACACTTGTTTTCCTAGTTCTCAAAAAACAAAATCTACAATATTTCCTTGCGATATATTTCTATAATATCTACAGTATCATATCAATATGTTCTTGTCCATCTTTAGAATCTAGCGTGCCTCCATGGTATGGCAGTAGGAACAGATTTATATATTTTATCCACCTCTCCCTGTTACTAGATGACGGCTTGTGGGTGGTTCCTCCAACCCCGCTTGGTGGCCGACCGCTATCATCGAAGACAAGCATGGTTACCGATGCTTGAAAACGATCGGCGATCCAGGTTGGTCGCGGACAATCTCGAGCTTGTACACCTTTGGGAGGGTGCCCGGGTCCTCCAATCATGCCTTCACGTCGAAGTACCCACTCTCCTGGAGCAGCATCTCCACCACATCGCCGCCAAAGCTGCCGATTATCTAGTACATCGCTTTCGTCTTCCTAGCTTTTATAGGAAGATTGTCGAACCATAGCTTGCAGAGCATTAGCCTGACTCTGTCTATGGCATGGACACCTAGAGATCATCGATGGTTCTTTCGGTGTAGGCTTGTGTTGAGAATGTGAAAGTCTAGGACCCAATGGCAGAGATTTCGTTCGAATCCGGAAGAAATAGTGAGAGAAGCATCGAAGGCAACGACTAGCTCATCGACTAATTTTTTCAGTGACATGGTGTGCTTGATTAACAGGGGATTAGTGCAGCAGAGGATACAGCCGATACATGACACTGTAAGTCACTAACATAACTAAATTCGGTAAACACTTAACTTTTTCAAAGACTTACAGAATAGAACATAAGATTCACTTAACCATCAACACTGACAAATCTGAAGATGGAATTAAGTAACCTAAGTAAACAACATTAGTATATGAATTAGAACTACTCTTTTTTAGAAACTACACTAGACTACTCAAACTACACTAATTAAAACCTAAACATGATGAAGTACTAGGAACAATAACACCAGAACCCTAGAATAAAAGGGGGAATCAGGTACACATAGTGTAAGACCCCAGTTTTAGTTAAATACTAATTAGGCATTTTGTTTGTGCATTCATGAGAATCATCTACTTTTCTAAGACAAAATGCAAACAAAAAGAAATGCAGAAACCCTAAACCTTAATCCCCCTCTCTTTGAAATTAATTCAAAATAGTTTTGATATTTTTTAAAATACAAAATGTAAGGAGCCCAAACAGTTTCAAGGCCCCTGCCATGTTCTCAACATGTTTACAAAACCTAATATTTTGAAAATATTCAAAACAGAATTGAAATATATTTGCAAAAGAAAAAAGGATGAAAGCTAAATGGAAAAGGGTTTTTAGAAAAACAATAGGTAGAGAGAGTAAACTAGGTCGAAGCCCACCTCACTCTCTCCTCTCCTTTCCGCCCGCACGCACCAGCCTCGGCCCAAGTCAGCACATGTGCAGCCTGCTGATACGTTGTAAACGTATCTATAATTTTTTATGTTCCATGCTTGTTTAGTATCTATTTTTTTATATTTTGCTCACACTTTGAGGTATTTTTATACATTTTCTGAAACTAACCTATTAACAAGATGATGAAGTGCTAGTTGACTGTTTTCTGCTGTTTTTGGTTTTAGAAAAGCCAGAAAAGAAATATTCTCGGAATTGGACGAAACAAAGCCTGAAGTTCCTATTTTCACTGTTAAAAGCGCCTATTGGTTTGCTATGAATGAGTACTAGAGCTCACCTACTGAGTCTACTAGCCTGAGTCTAAACGACAATAGAAAGGTTTGATATTTAATTTGGAATTCAGATGTACCTCCAAAAGTTCAACACTTCTCTTGGTGCCTAGTTACTGATTCCTTGCCTACATGGAGCAATAGGTTTAAAAGAATGCTCGAAGCCTCAGACCGCTGCCCAATCCTCGGACTGGAGAGGGAGGATAATTTTCATGCCTTCTTTCGTTGTCCTTTGTGAATAAGACTTTGAAATTATATGGCCGGGGTCTGGAAGATACCAAACATTGAGTCCATTACTAAATTGGACCGGATTGACTACTGTATCTTGTTGGTATTCTGCCAAGGAGGTCAATTGATATGGTTCCCATGACCCTATGGAGAGCATGGCATGTGAGGAATGAAGTTGTGCATGACAAGTTCCCCCTACCTCTAGATGTGTCCAACAGGTTTTTGATGAGCTATTTGGATTCACTATACCAGATTAAGCATCATGCACATGAAGATATAATCGAAGGTAAATTTATTATGGACTTGGTGGCCAAGAGCTTTCACACTCATGCTGTTCAAGAGAAACTAGAGCCTTAGTGGATGTCACCTCCTCTTGGATGGTGCAAGCTTAACACTAATAGGTCTCTAGGCGTTAATGGGATGTTGGATTTGTAATGATAATTAGTGACCACGAGGGTACAATGTTGTTATCTTCATGGCGTCAAATTTTTAGATGTGTTGATGTTCTTCTCTCTAGACTATGCGCCGTTAAGGAAGGACTCGCGCTTGCTTTGCATTGGAGTACATTGCCAATTATTGTAGAGTCGGACTGATTGGAGCTTGTCAAGTTACTAAACAATGTTGAGATGGATAGATCAGTCAATATGTCAATTATAGAGGAGATCAAAACCTTGCTTAAGATTAGACAATCTTGTGTTGCTCATATTAAGAGAAAGCAGAACTCTAGTAGTCAGCAAATTATGCTAGGGTAAATGGTCATACGGCGGTGTGGCTGCATTCTGGGCCCGGTAGCTTTCTTGATACTTGCCAGATTGTAATCCTGAATATTTGAGTAATACTCCCTTTGTTCTAAAACTTATGGCTTATATATTTTTTCAAAGAAAAACTATGTAAAGTTTAACTATTTTTAAAAAAATATATTAACATTTATAATATAAAATCCATACCGTTTGATACATTATGAAACATAGTTTCACATGGTATCTATATAATATCATAGTTTTTTATAGTTTTTCTAAAAGTTTAGTCAAACTTTTCGTAGCTTGACTTTTTAAAAAATATAAGCATTTAGTTTTGGGATGGAGGCAGTACAAGTTTGATTCAGAAAAAAAAAGACAAGCTAGTAAAGAATGCAAGTTTAGGCTAGACAAGTTTTAAAGAGTGCAAGGTTAGGCTATACCAGATATTTTAGGTGTCAGAAACTTACCAAAAATTCACGCAATTGAGAACTCCTTCACACGATTACGGGCGATGTGGCGCCGCCTCCGCCACCCACATCATCATCTTCTCCGGAGTTTGACCCTGCACCCGGCGGCTCTTCGTCAGTTCGTGCCTCTCTCCCTGGTTCCACTGCCATCCCGAACCGCACCTAAAAATGGCGAGCGTGGCTTCGAGATGCTCCGGCCTCCTCCTCCCGGAGCTGCAGCCGGGCCTCGCTGGATTCCGCAGCCGCTCGCCTCCGCCTCGCGTTCATCTCCGCCGGGGCCGTCGCCGGCCGAGAACCCTGTCCTGCGTCGCACCGCCCGACTCCGCGGAGCCGAAGACGGTGAGTCCTCGATCTTACCCCAGGAAGACTACAGCATACTCGAACTGATTTATGGCAGAGGAATGAACTGTATAGTGCACCCGCTCTATATTTCAATCAGATAGCAAATATAGGCAGCATGAACTGTGAAGTGATTCCTGCCCCCTTTGCTTCCACAGGACGAGCAGGAGGTCAAAGCCGACCTGGGTGAAGAAAAGGCTCAGCCAAGCAGCAGCAGTAGCAACAGCACACCCCAGGAGCCTGCTGGAGACCCACCTGTTCCAGACAAGGATCTCAACAGAAGGGTGGCTTTGCTCTCCACTCTTGGAGCTGTGGGTCTCTTTGCATCTCAGAGGTTCAAACTTGGTGGGTTCTCTCTCAAAGATCTCGCAGCCAATGCTGTACCATATGAAGAGGTTAGCACTCCTTGCCTTTTCCCCCTCCGTGAGGATTGTGCTCAAATCTGTACTGGACAAATTGATCATTAGTGCAGAATGTTCTGAGTTCAACAGTAAAAGGAAATTCTGCCGTGTGTGTAATTTAGTTACAGATTTGGTTCTTATGGTTGCAGTAGTGAACAGATAAACATCGTCTGTTGCAATAGGGTTACATCAAATTCGCAGAAAGAAAAAAACTAGCAAGCATTCGCAGAAAGAAAAAAGTAGCAAGACAGGGGGAGGGATTAACTATGAAAATACAAAAAGCTGCGGGACTGGAACATCATCGGTGCTGGATTATGGTAGTCGTTCCATCAGAAAAAAAGCATCGTCCATTGCAGATTATGGTAGAACTACAACCCACAGGAAAGGATTAACTGTAACAAGTAAATAAATAAAACTGTTCCTTCTTTATAAGTATAACATATCATTGCAATCATCCTGCCTTTCTTCAAACTTGATCGGATTTTTTTATTAGTTAATCCTTAACATTGAGCTCGTCTAACATTTTTTCCCCGAGGAACTGGCAGGAGCACTGCCTTTCACATTACTCAGTAGAAGAAGTAGAGTTGCCTGGTTAATTAGTGAAAACCAGGCACAAAGGGCACGAAGCCCCCAGCGGTTGCCAAAGTGACAGAAACCACAAACGAACACCCTGCCAAACAAATGAACACCCCATACAAATGCCATTGTTTCTGTTTATTAACCTACCATTGTTTCTCTTAATCCGACAAATGTTTTCTTTCAGGTTATATTTTAGTCAAGTTGCAGGATGTTACTAGCTTTTTTTGGGAAAGATGCCACAAAATGATGAATTTATTTATTTGCAGTTCAAAGATTCAGTACCATCTCATATGAAAGCTTGTCCACGTATGAGTTGCCCATTAGTAAACTAGTAGTCACAGAATTTGTGCACTATGATGAATATCTTTCATGTCAAATTGACAAGGGACCATATCACCATAGTATAATTGACCCTCATATTTTTTTGGTTCTGCTGACTACATTTCCTTCTCATATTTTTCTTTGAATTACATGCCTAATTGCCTTGAAAATGTAATAACCTGATTAGTGCATCTGCAGGCTCTCTCAAATGGCAAGCCCACTGTTGTCGAGTTTTATGCAGACTGGTGTGAAGTCTGCCGAGAGTTGGCTCCAGATATCTACAAAGTTGAGGAACAGTACAGGTAAACTCTCTTTTAACATTTACTCTTTTTGGCATCTCTGAATCCTGTGGAATTAACATCAATGGTTTAGTTCCTTTGTTGAAGACTTGATGGGTAATTTTATACTTTCCTACTGATCCTAATATGCACCTTCTGTAGAATAACCTTGTAGCTGTGTAATTTTCTTCTGATAAATACTGATGGATCCCTGTTCAAGTGAGTCTACAAGTCGATGATTAGATATGGCACTCGGTGCACGTGCATTTGTGCATTTCAATTTCTTCTGGAAAGGAACATTATTGTACATCATGTTAGAAGAGTACTTGTAGTCAGTGGCGTATCCATGGTACCCCCTCCAAAAATTTAAATCTTCTTTTAGCTACTAATAGTTGTATTAATCATGGCTAAATGCAAAGCTTAATAGGGTACTTTTTAAGGTTGGCACCTCCAACGATTTCATCCTAGATCCACCACTGCTTCTAGTCACAAAATGATTACTCTAGTTTCCGTTTCTAAAGGCACTATAATTCTAGTTAACTTACCTTAAGAATTCTTTGCAGGGACCGTATCAACTTCGTCATGTTGAATGTCGACAATACAAAGTGGGAACAAGAGCTTGATGAATTTGGAGTAGAAGGTATTCCTCATTTTGCCTTTCTGGATAAGGAAGGAAATGAGGAGGGTAATGTTGTTGGGAAGCTTCCAAAACAATATTTCCTTGATAACGTGGTTGCTCTAGCTTCTGGTGATGCCACGATACCTCATGCACGAGCTGTCGGTCAATACTCGAGTGCAGAGTTCAGAAAAGTCCATCAAGTTGCCGATCCCAGAAGCCATGGCTAGTATAACTTTTCATGGCTACTAGTTTTAGTTATGGCGCCAAGACTTGTTGACAAGTAAGTTTTGTTCTGTCTGTAAGTAGTCTTGGGTACTAGCATGTGTGTTGTCGATTTATAGGAGAAGTGATATGCCGTTGGTTACTGGAAGTACTTTTATAGTAGTACATATTTGTACATGATGTCACACAAATTTCATGAAATAGATGCATGTTCAGCATTGCCCTTCTGAGGGATGTGCAAATATAGCTCCGTGTATACCAATATAGTAAAATATGTTTACATAATCTGTCGGTTGCTTCTATACTGAAATGTCTTGCTGAGAAGAGCACTGCACATTGTAGGTAGGCTGGGCTTTAACGAAGCTGTAATATAGAGAGAGTTTAAACAGCTTGTTCACCAGAAGTTTCATGATCATCATGTCTTTCCTTGACTTTTGTGTATCGTGTTTTTTTTTGTAGGACGCTGATATACGATGTACATGGTCAGTCTTGGAACCAAGAACGTGGGCGTTACGCAGAGAAGGACGACTGCAGAAAACCACATTTAAAGGGGCAAATAGCCATATGATCGTGCAAGTGGATTATCTAATTCAGGCATTCGAGCACAAAATTGATCTTTCAGGCGTATGTTTCCTCGCAAAAGAGAAATTCAAGCGTATGTTACAGCCGCGAGCACGTATGTTGTACTCCCTCCGTTCGGAAATATAAGACGTTTTACCGAATGTATTTAGACGTCTTTTAGTATATAGGTTCGTAGAGGTTCGGAATGAACTTAAACACTAAAAGTTGTCTAGATACATTCATTTCACAAAGCTAAAATGTCTTATATTTCCGAACGGAGGGAGTACATGTCAAGTACATTACACTGGGTACTAGGAATTTCGAGAAAAAAAATTACACTGGGTACCCTTGCAGCTTACAAGAAACAAAACAAAATAAATACCGACGGAGTGATTTCTCGCATCTGGTGGGCCAAAAACAAATTTTTGTTGTATTGGGTCGCATGCGTTTCTCTCATAGCACTGAGTCTTGATGCAAGTCAAAAGTTTGGCCGCTAGAATAGCCAATTTCGAAAGTTCGATTTCTCCCTGGGTGCAACCAGATTTCTCACCCAGTTAGGTAAACCTAGGTGGTTAACTTAATATATTTTAATCCACATAACGATACACTGAATTAAAATAAGTTCTACATAAAAAGATGCGTATCAATGTTGTGATTTCATTCCCATGTCCAGTTTATAGTTTCGTTGAATTTGTAGGTCTCTATTTCATGTTCGTGTTTATAGTTTTTTTTGGAACAAAATTTGTTAATTTTGTCGCACACAGACAACCGTTTGATTTTTTCTTCGACGAGTAGCTTCGTCACACCGCTATACATAACTTTGGTGTCGTAAGTTTTTTTGTTTTAACATTTCATAAGCGAGTAGATGTAAGCTGTCCTAATGCACTGTATGTTCATGTAGATCTACTTGTATAGGAGTATGAAAACAAAAAATTATAACATTAAAGTCGTGTGCGTCGAATTTAAGCTTCCCCTCAGAGAAAATTTCAAACGGTCGTCTATGTGTGACGTTTAAAAAATTCGTCCAAAAAGAACACGAAATAGAGTTTCAAACACTTAAGAAACTAGAATATCGCGGGAATGAAATCATAACATCGAGGAGAATCTTATTCATGTTGACATTATCTCGAATGAAAGCATGATTAGATTGATTAGAAGGGATTAAGAACGAACGTGTTAGTTAAACACATAATACTCCACTGCTTCTGTTACATGCGTGTATCAAAGGCATGGCATTTCTTTCATCCAGCACTTTGTAGGCAACCAATTAAAGTTGGCTTAAGCTAAATTTGAGCACATACAGCATCGAGCAGACCAAGTAGAAAAAAGAGACCCGACTAACCAAACACGTCCCTGTACTCCCGACTTTCGACCGAAAAGAGTTGAGTTGGTATCTGCGTTAATCTGTCTGAAATGGAGTACCTGGAGTTCAGGGTAGTCAGGTATATGGCCAGGGCGCTTCGCTCTTTTGGCATGCGACGGATGACCAATTTGTGTGACCTTGTGAATTTTGTCCTAGTATGAACTTCGAGTTCTTATCAACTCGTCAATAGTGGACACATCGTAAAAGTTAGAGCCCTCACCATCGTAACTATTGCTCATGAGTATAAACTTTATTTTCTATATTACATATAGACTAGGGGAAAATTGTTGGATTTTCCTGTAGCACTGCTACCAGGCATGAATGGAAAATCATGGCCAATCGGCTCGCTTCATCTGTGAATACACTTTCTCAAAGATAATTTGTGTATGTAGTCGTCGCTAGGTGGTCCAATAACCTATTTGTAATTTTTATCACTTTTACAACTCTTTGTACTGTTGTTGATGATTATTAATAGATCGGTGTAATTTCGCAACAAAAAAAAAGGTGTATGACATTACTTAACGTAGGTTTGAACACGGCACGGAAACGGACGGAAACATCTGTTATCGTTTCCTCTTGTGTCGCCGGAATCAGAAACGATACGTGAAACTCCGGAAACGAACACGAAATCGGAGATCATAGGAAACGAATATGAAACGGATATGAACGGATACGATACGAAAACGAACATTTATCGAAATATAATGGTGAGTATCATGTTATGTACACTAAAAGTAACATATAACAGACAAATAATGTCTCAGAATTTCGAAAAAAACGACAATTGTACATAAAGTAATACACATAATTCAACACTTTGACAAGCACATGGGTTCACATAAATAGTTTCACATAATGCTAAGACGCTCACTTGGTCTGTACTCCGTCTGAACCGGTTGCATGCATTACGTAGACCCTTTATATATTCTATGCCTCATCAGGAGAAAAAGAAATCACTAACGCAAAATACTATTTCGTATATGGGCATGACTTGTTATAGGTACGAAAAGTTTTCGTATTTGTTTATCCGGAATTTTCTTACTATTTTCATTTTCGCCAGAAATAGCTTCTCCATTTTTTTCCGTTTCCGTTTAAAATATTCCGTTTTCGTTCCTTTTTCGTAATATTCTGTTTCCGTTTTCTTTTCTATCCATTTCTTTTTTTCAGAAACGGACGAAATGTTTTCTTACCGTTTTCAACCCTAAACTAACGTACCTCTAGATTTGAGTGTATACTGTACACGTAGTACATAGGACTAACTGACGCATCTTCTCTTCTTGACCCGTGAGGTCCTCTTTTTTTTGCATGGAGCCGGGTGTCAACTTTTACCAATAAAAAAAGACCAAAGTAGGTCTTTCTCGAAGAAACTAAGCGATCAAGTTGTTTCCACGTCAATATATCAAGCTGTTTCCACGTCAAAGTCAAACTAGCTACCGCGTACTAGGTCGCTGAAATGTACAGGGTCGACACGAGATGTGTTCCCCGCGGATCGCCGACCCGACGGCCCGACGGCCGCTCGCGCAGCGTTGACGAGATGTCTAATGGCTGGTCTGACATAGTTTCCTCGCGCGCCGAATCGGAGATGAAAAAAAAAAAGGCCGCTTGCGTTGCGAGAGGGCTCAGTGTCAGCCAAACCCACCGATTAGTCCTCGCGAATGCTACTCCACAGACCACAGTCCCCCACCCGACGTCCGACCGGCCACAGATTCCCCATTGCAAAACGGGCGGATGCCGCAAGCCGCCAAGCTGTACCCGTCGTCGCTGCATGATACGCGAGCTGATCATTTTTTCCAACAACACAGCGGGAGTGCCGCGTCTCTTACTAAGGCCCAGTTCTTTTGGGCTCCTCCCAGAAGCCATCCTCCCCAAGCTTCCTGAAGCCTGTTCAAAAATTATGCGAGGCTTTCAAAATAGTTAAGTCTTCGAGAAGCCACCCTCCCGCAGCTTCCTGGTGAAGTCTGTTCAAAAATTATGCGAGGCTTCCAGAACAGTTAAGGCTAAACAAATTTAGAAGTCTTGCAAAATTTTAAACCGGCTTTTCCAAGAAGTTAGAGGTACGACAGCTTTTAGGAGAAGCCGGCAAAAGAATTAGACCTAAGATAGAAGCGAGCTGATCATAACCGAATGCATTTTTTTATAAATCATGGTCGAGTGCTAGCTAGCTAGGTGTCACGAGAAACATGGAAAAAGTTCAATCGGTGTCTGCATATGATAGGGCCCACTAGTACTAGAACGGGGTATGATCTGAGACCTTGACCTACACCCAGCATGCGGAACGCATGTCTTTCCCCCACCTTCCGAAAACAATAGAATACTGCCGGTCCTTCGGTTCATACTATATGATTTAAAAATACATGAATGTGAAGAAGACTTTCATATGTCTTCCTTGGCAGCATCACGCGCGGACATCCTCGATCCCTGTTGCCCTGTTGGCGCTGGCTCTGGTGGTAGACCAGCTTTCATGCGTCATGTACAAGTGCTCTTGGAAAACTTGTCATGCTAAGTGCTCGTGCCCATCCTTTTGGCCGACACCTTCCGTGACATGTGAAAAAGACACAGTAATATTTATGACTTTATGAATCATACACCATTTATTTTCCTTTTTCTTAGGTCACACGTGGCCATTTTTCCAACAATTGTTTCACATGTGCTCAAGATATAGCAGATTTATATCCATGTTATGTAGAAAATGAGAATATAACGTGTACTGGCAACGGTAAAGCCCAAGAGCATCTCCACCTGCGTCCTGTGCCCACAATATTTCCCTCCATCGGCCCGTTTGCGCGTTGGATAAAGAAAATAATTCCGGTGTGCCCCGGTAGCTCCTTACCTATCTGGGCCATCCCAAAAACTGTTCGAAACCTCTTTTTTTACCCAACCTTTGAGTTTTAAGTTTGGTTCTGGTTTAAGAAGAGTTTGAATAATCCATTTATTTGACATATTTGGAATGTGACTGAGAGGTATTTTGGCATCTCTCAACAATATTTAGAAATGGGGTTGAGCTATTATTTCTTCACATATCCAGATGTGGTATTTAAATGGTATTCAAAACATCTGAATGTATTTTGGTTCAGAATAATAATTTTGAATTTCAACATTTTCTCTGGATTGGAATATCTAGCTCAAATATATTCAAGGGTTTGGATTCCTTTATATGTAATAAGGGTTTGAACCCTTTTAAAATGGGATCCTTGTTCAAAATGAAGATTTTGACCTTTTGAGAATTTCCAGTGCTCATTCTATTTGTCTTTCTTTTCTTTTGGAAATTTAGAAAAGATTTCTACATTCATGTCCCATATGAAATATAGGGTTGTCAATTCTTTTGGAAATTTAGAAAAGATTTCTACATTCATGTCCCACATGAAATATAGGGTTGTCAACTAGGGTTTCCGATTTGAGAGAAATATCAAATTAATGTCCTTATGTTGGGAAGTACTTTATATTATCTTGAGTAACTCAAAAGTTGAGTTGAGTCACTTATAACGAATTTGATATATGATTTCTGTAGGTTTTCTAGTGGTAGACAAGGATGATTTTGGGTAGATGTTCTTATGATGAAAATCATAAGATAATCTTTGTGTGTTTTACCCAAGTTCAAGATATTGGATATCTGTCCTCGGTGTATGGACAAGATTATTTTACTTCACCTATAATCGTGTGATCATAATCATATTAACCTAACACTAGGGTTTAGTGTTAGAAGAATATAATTGTATCACAAGAGTGAGAGATATTGATCATCTCAACACATGAGTTATAGAGTTTCAAGAATAAATTAGGTATGGTCTTATAACCATAGGACTATTCCTATGATGGATTTGAAAGAGATAAGACATAACCTATGCATGCAAACATAGAGTTGACTTTGTTTGGATTACTAAGGCATGTATGTGTCCTAGTTTAGAATAGAGCATTCCATCCACTTAATGTTTCTTGTCGTTAAGTAGGGACCATACTCAGTTAAAAGGATTGGATAGATAAATGATTTTTCTTAATAGCTTAATTAAAATTGTTGAATTACCTGTAAGATTCTGTAATTAAGGTTCCCTACTCTCCATGTACCTCTAATGCTAATTCCTAGACTTGTATTACTTTTACTAGAGATTCTTTCATGCTAAATTTTGTAGTTTGTTTATCACAATGGTGAATATTCTTCTCCATGTTCTTGCTCTTCTCCTTCTAGATTCTTCACTTGAATCCCACAAGATCTCTCTCTAACCACCTCACTTGTAGTTCGTGTGTCTTGGGAGGTTGTGAGGCTTGGGGTTCACTACAAAAATACCCCCATACCCGACACTTTTTTATGGTGGCACAAGCGAAAAATATCTACAAAAGTTGGTTACCCAGCGGATGAGCAATTGCAGCACCATTTTATCGCGATACTGGCGGATTTCGGTGCCGTGGTACGTGACCGAAAAACCCGGCGCCACCTAATGCCACATTAGATCGATGTGGACAGTTAAACTTGCGCCATGGATGGTAAGGGTCGAGCTGACTGGTGAAACGCATCACATCGAGTGGTGAGACCCACCACTAGCAAGCTATTGGACTATATTTTTTACATTTTACAGCGTTATTTTTTTAATCGTAGACCTTGAGCTAATATTTAAGTTCGGTCGTGATTTTTTAGGGACAACTACAGTGGTAGTTAATGTCTCATAATCGTGTTTTATTTTACCTCTCCCACAATTAAAGCATAACCGTGCGTCTCCTCACATCGTTCTCGTGTGCGGCTACATAGAGAGAAAAAGTGTTAAGAAATTTATTTGTCCTTTGAGCAAATGCGAGCCAAAAGGCTGGATGCTTAGACCACACTTGCTCAAATGACCTAGACTTGCCATTCTCCACTCCACACTCTATATATAACAGATCGAACTGTTGGAGATATGCCCAAGAGGCAATAATAAAGTGGTTATTATTATATCTTTATGTTTATGATAAATGTTTACATCCCATGCTATAATTGTATTATTAGGAAACACTAATACATGTGTGTTTTGTAAACATATAAGAGTCCCTAGTAAGCCTCTTGTTGAACTAGCTTGTTGATTAATTGATGATCATAGTTTCCTGATCATGGACATTAGGATGCGATTAATAACAAGGTTATGTCATTGGAAGAATGATGTGATGGACACACACACCCATAGTAAGCGTAGCATAAGATCAAGTCATTAAGTTTGTATTGCTTTAAGCTTTTAAATGCATAGTAACATAATCCTTCGACCATGAGGTTGTGTTAATCACCATCACCGGATGGGTACTTTGATGACATCAAACACCGCTTCGTAACTGGGTGGTCATAAAGGTGTCATTGGGTATTCTGAAAGTATGTGTTGAAGCGCATGGACCAAGATTGGGATTTGTCCATCCATATGACGGATAGATATGCTCTGGGCCCTCTCGGTGGAATATCATCTAGTTAGCTTGCAAGCATGTGACTGGGTCACAAGGGATGACATATCACGGAACGAGTAAAGAGTACTTATCAGTAACGAGGTAGAACTAGGTATGGAGATGCTGATGATCAAACCTCGGATAAGTATAGTATCGCATGACAAAGGGAATTGGTTTCGTATGTAAATGGTTCAATCGATCACGAAGTCATCGTTGAGTATGTGGGAGCCATTATGGATCTCCAGGTCCCGCTGATGGTTATTGATAGGAGATGTGTCTCTGTCATGTCTACATATTCACGAACCGTAGGGTGACACACTTAAGGTTCGAAGTTGTTTTAAGTAGATATGGAATATGCGTTGGAGACCGAATGTTGTTCGGAGTCTCGGAATGGATCCGGGACATCACGAGGAGATCCGAAATTGTCCGGAGAATAAGATTCATATATAGGAGATCATTTTCTGAGTTAGGAAATGTTCCGGAGTGTTTGTATGGAGATTCTAGAAGGTTTCGGAATGTTCTGGAAGGTTCTAGAGGATTTCTTGGAGTTTGCTTGAAAACCAAGAAAGGATCAAAGGAGTCCTGGTGGGGCAAGACACGAATTCGTGGGGGAGGAGGACTCCTCCCCCCTTCCTACCGCCGGCCATAGGAGGGGAGTCCTACAAGGACTCCCCCTCCCCAGGCGCGCCCTCCCCCCTTAAATAGAAGGGCAGGGGCGCCCCCTCCTAGCTCTCTCTCACAACTCCCAATCTCTGCCGCCTCTCTCCTCCACATTTCTTCTGCACAGGCATAGGCGAAGCCCTGCAGAATTCTCTACTCCAACACCACCACCACGCCGTCGTGCTGCTGGGATTCCGTGGAGAAGATCTACTACCTCCGCTGCTCGCTGGAATGGGGAGAGGAAGGTCTGCTTCGACTCCGCACGTGTGACCGACTGCGGAAGTGCTGCCAGAACGCGGCGCCGGAAGGATCGTCCACACGATCTTGAGATCGGCAAGTGATCGACTACATCAACCACGAGATCTAATCTCGTTAACGCTTTCGGATCTACGAGGGTTAGTACATATCTATCTCGTTGCACATGTCTAATAGATTAGATCTTGGCTTTTATCTAGATTAGATCTGGGTTTTGTTCGTTCTTGCGGTAGAATTTTTTTGTTTTCCATGCTACGAACCCATCAGTGGTATCAGAGCCGTATCTATGCGTAGATCTGTTGCACGAGTAGAACACAATGTTTTTGTGGGCGTTGATGCTTTTGTTGTCGGTGTCTTAGCGTGTACTTTGCATCTTGCGGCATGGTGGGATGAAGCGGCTCGGGCTAACATTACATGTCATCGTACATGAGACTTTCTCCATGCTTTACGTGCAACTTGCTTTGCACAAGTGGCTTTGCGGGTGTCTATCTCTCCCACCATAGTTAAGATTCAATTTACAATGAGCATCTGACAACACTTGTATCAACGTTGTGGTTCTTGTTCGTAGGTAAGATCGGTCTTATGCGAAAGCCCCAAACCACGTAAAACATGCAAAGAAAATTAGAGGCGTCTAACTTCTTTTTGCAGGGGTTTTGTGATGTGATATGGCCATCATGTGATTATGATTATATTTGATGTATGCAATGATCCTTGTTGTAATATGGCAACCGGTAGGAGCTTAATGGTTGTCTTTTAATTCTGTTAAGACCTGCGTGTCTATTCATCTTGTAATAGCTTTATTCCAAGTAGTTATAATAGTTACTAGTGATGATGGACAACCATGAAGCGGCGCCACTGACCTTGACGCAATGCTAGTGATGATGGAGATCATGTTCGTGCTTTGGAGATGGAGATCAAAGGCGCAAGAAGAAAGGGCCATATCATATCACACTTATTATGAATTGCCTGTGATGTTAATCCTTTATGCATATTGTATTGCTTAGATCGCGACGGTAGCATTATAAGATGATCCCTCTCACTAAATATCAAGTAATAAAGTGTTCGTTCTTAGTTGGCACCGTTGCTAAGACTCGTCGTTTCGAAGCATCTCGTGATGATCGGGTGTGATAGACTCTACGTGTGCATACAATGGGTGCAAGCCAGATTTGCACATGCGGAAACTAAGGTTAACCTTGACGAGCCTAGCATGTACAGACATGGTCTCGGAACACGGAATACCGAAAGGTAAAGCATGAGTATATGGATGATATGATGAACATGTTGATTGCTCGCCTTTAAAGCTACATCATCTCACGTGATGATCTGACTTGGTGTAGTGGATTTGGTTCGTGTAATCACTAAAACAACTCGAGGGATGTTGTTTTTGAGTGGGAGTTCATTTGTAATTTGGATTAGTAGAACTCAATTTATCATAAACACAATCAAAGTGAATTTTCATAGTTTGTTGTAGTCATTGGCATCCGTTCACCACCTTACGCTTAGTTATAGTTGAGATAGTGGAACTATAGAAATTCTGGATATTTACTTTACGAACTGGTATCGTATTGTTTTGAATGTCAATTTAAAGTTTATAAGTCTTATTGCAAACTTTCAGCAAACTCATTTACTCCATGAAGTTTAATAAATAGTATTAAATCAAGAGTAACAATTCTAGTGTTAGTTTCTAATGTATCATGTTTGCCTCCATGATTCTTGATACTCAAAAGATTGTTTTTAATATCAAGTTTATCTAAGAGCTGAAAGCAATGTTTCAGAAACCATCATATGTGAAAGGTATTGCGATATCTAAAACAATGTGTTGGTTACAACATGATAGAGTATACGTCCTCATATTTGATGAGAATTTGTGCAGGTTGGAGACGCTAGTCGTCCTAATCCTTCAAAAGGTTTTGAAAAAGAAACATTATACCTTTATAAGCTATAGCAGCTTGATCATGAAAGTTGTCATGATAAGGATGAATAGAAGATGTAAGTAAAATGTTTACTACACTAAAAGATTACTAAAGAATGGATTTTTGAAAGAACACCAAACATTTGATGGTGATCCACCTCAAAGTGCAAGGCCAAAGGTATTAGTAGTTGACTATATACGCTTTGTACCATGTGTCATGTTGATGACACCACTATTGATGTTGATAGATTCTTTTAAAAGAAAAGGAATTGCTGAAAGAGAATCTATAAAATATTTGGCAGAAAAGAAAAGATTGGAGATGTCCAACTTAGGCATATAGAATATATACATGTTATGGTTGTATTCCTTGCTTGTTAAACAATGTGGTTCTCCGGTATTGGATACCGAATTGGTTGGTATGCTATGTCATACATGACAACGTAATTCATGAACTGCAATGGCCTAAGTAACTAGCAAGAGAATAAGTGATGATGTTCATCGAAAACAAATAAAGTGTTATTGTGTTTTTCGTTGACATCAAACCTAGCCTTCAAGATTTGTTATTTTGTTCCGGTATTACGAGAACAATGGTTGTTCAAATAATTACCGTATTCCATAAAGGATGGATGAACTTTTACAAGTCTGGTGGGAGAAATCACATCCATAAACACTATTGCTAAAATGTCGCAAGACAAATGATTGAAAGATCACTTGCGAAGTGACATCGCCATTTAAATTATATTGAAAGGGATACATGAAGAAACTCCATGTTGATGGATTTTTGGAGTCTTTGATTTGGATCAAATGACGCTTGTGATACTTTCCTAGAGATAATTAAAACTCCGTTCGTAGGCCAAAAGAGGAACGGACGACTAACTGATTGGAATTTATACATATTGATGTATATAGTCCATTATGTGTAGTCGTGGGCGATGGATTTCAACTTCATATGCTTTCTTCGAAGATTTGAGTGAGTATATGTGTGTACTTACTCAATAAGGAAGAAGTATGAAACATTTGAAAAATGTTCAAAGACTTTCAAGGTGAAGTGGAAAATCATTGTAACAAGAAAATAAAAGAGTTTATGATTGGATCATAAAGAAAGATGTTTGAGTTACAAGTTTAGCAAACCACCTAAGATTTGAGGAATCGTTCCATGGATTTGCATTTCCCAAAAACACCATAGGAGTATGGAGTGTTCAAGATATGTAATGAAACCTTGTTTGACATGGTAAGATCAAAGGTGTCATTTATAAAACTGCCATTATATATTAAAGATTAAAGCTTTAGTGACTACCGCTTTTACACTGAAAAGAGCTCCATCGTGATCCATTGAAATGACACCATATAAGTCATGGTTTGGGATAAAATCCAGGTTGTCCTTTCTTAAATTTTTTGGTATGCTAGGCATAAGTAAAATGTTTACAACCAAAGTCGGATAAGCATGTCTTTGTAGGTTATTCCAAAGAATTTGTTGGGAATTTCTCCATAACACCGAGGACAAAAGAGTTTGTCACTTGGAACGTCAAGTTTCTTGAGAAGGAATTTTTCGTGAAAAGTTAAGTGGGAGGACAATAGAACTTTGATAAGGTTGTTAAACCTTAGCTATATGTGCTAAGTAGCGCAGCGCCGGAAAGTGTCCCGGTGGCGGCCACAATGCTCATGGCTCTCGTGATTACAAAAGGTGTGATCTCGGAGATTAGAGTTCCTATAGAACCGTGTGGGTCGGTAAGAATCAAATAGTAAGATTTGATAAGCAAGTCGTTATTGTTTTGACAATGATGAACCGACTACATGTAAAGAAGCGATGATGGGCCCTGACTCCATAAAATGACTAGAAGTCATGGAATCCGTGATAGCATCCATACACGAGAAATCAAGCTTCTGAACTTTGAAGACCCTCCGGAAAGGCGTGAAGCCTATCGGTCGTGTTTGGATTTATAAAGAAATAGACATGGATGTTTCAAATCTATGAAATAGTCGACATGTCGGAAAGAGTTTACGACGATGTTCAAGGAATTGACTATGATAAATTTTGATCTTTCATAGTGATATTTAGTCTGGACGGATTAATGTAGCAACCACTACATATATTTTGGTACATGGTAGTTGAACAAACAAAACAAGTTCTTCTAATAGAATGGTTACCTAGGACGTGTACATGACACGATCCAAAGGGTTTTGTTAAATTAAAAGGATGCTAAAAGAGTATGCAAAACTTCAATGGTTGAAGTAAGCATAGCGGAGTTGGAATCTTCACCATGATGAAACTGTTAAAAGAGTTTAAATTCATCGGAGATGATGAAGATGTTTGCATTTGCAAGAAATTAAGTGGGAGCGCTGAGACATATTTCTAATACATTATGTAGAGGACATATTGTTGATTGGAAATGATGTATCTTGTATTGACACAGGTTAAGAATTTCATTTTGATGAAAGACTTAGGCATAACTCAAGAATTAGGCATCAATGTCTATATGGATAGATTGAGGCGCTAATATGGTTTTGCCAAATGTACATAGATAAGATGCTGAATGAGTTCAATATGGAAACAACAAGAAGGGTTCTTGACGCACGGAAAGGACTGAATCAAGATTCAAGTGTGTTGACACGAGATTCAAGTGTTTTGACACTTGGTGAAATCGCAAGAATATTTTGATCAATCATTCTTTAAGATGTACACATCCAGATATGTCCTATGCTCTAAATGTTATGAGCATATACCAGAATGATTCATAAGATGATCATTGGACAATAGTAAAGATATTCTTATGAGCTTTGGAAGAACTAAGAATATACCATGTATAAGTGACAAATAGTTAAAGGTAGTTCATTGTAAAGTGTTACATTGATACTAGTTTTGTCACAAGATACAAATTAAATTTATCTCAATTTAGACTATGGGTAGCACAATGTAATGGAAAGGATGTTCCATGATGGATTTGGATGAGTTCCAAAGTTAAGACATTGTGACGGATACTACAACAAAAGGCTAAGTATATAACTGCTATAGTAGCAGCAAAGGAGGGCATTTGTGTTAAGTAGTTTGTTATCAAACTAGGTGTGGTTCAAAGTGGGCTAATACTATGAAGATATATTGTGTGACGATAATATCAACATATTTTGAGCCGAAGGAACTAAAGGTCTCACCAAAGGACCAAATTTATACAATGCCATCTCATTGGAGAATGAGTAATGCGTAGAGACGCAAGGACATGCAAATACACACGGACCTGGAAGTGTCAGATCCGAAGATTATGTTTACCACTAGCAATAGTGTCTATACAACACCAGAAAGCCATAGGTGTTGAATGCACAAGTTTTTAACTAGATTATTGACTCTAGTGCAAGTGGGAGACTGTTGGAGATATGCCCAAGAGGCAATAATAAAGTGGTTATTATTATATCTTTATGTTTATGATAAATGTTTACATCCCATGCTATAGTTGTATTATTAGGAAACACTAATACATGTGTGTTTTGTAAACATATAAGAGTCCCTAGTAAGCCTCTTGTTGAACTAGCTTGTTGATTAATTGATGATCATAGTTTCCTGATCATGGACATTAGGATGCGATTAATAACAAGGTTATGTCATTGGAAGAATGATGTGATGGACACACACACCCATAGTAAGCGTAGCATAAGATCAAGTCATTAAGTTCGTATTGCGGTAAGCTTTTAAATGCATAGTAACCTAATCCTTCGACCATGAGGTTGTGTTAATCACCATCACCGGATGGGTACTTTGATGACATCAAACACCGCTTCGTAACTGGGTGGTCATAAAGGTGTCATTGGGTATTTTGAAAGTATGTGTTGAAGTCGCATGGACCAAGATTGGGATTTGTCCATCGATATGACGGATAGATATGCTTTGGGCCCTCTCGGTGGAATGTCATCTAGTTAGCTTGCAAGCATGTGACTGGGTCACAAGGGATGACATATCACGGAACGAGTAAAGAGTACTTATCAGTAACAGGTAGAACTAGGTATGGTGATGCTAACGATCAAACCTCGGATAATTATAGTATCGCATGACAAAGGGAATTGGTTTCGTATATAAATGGTTCAATCGATCACGAAGTCATCGTTGAGTATGTGGGAGCCATTATGGATCTCCAGGTCCCGCTGATGGTTATTGATAGGAGATGTGTCTCTGTCATGTCTACATATTCACGAACCGTAGGGTGACACACTTAAGGTTCGAAGTTGTTTTAAGTAGATATGGAATATGCGTTGGAGACCGAATGTTGTTCGGAGTCTCGGAATGGATTCGGGACATCACGAGGAGATCCGGAATTGTCCGGAGAATAAGATTCATATATAGGAGATCATTTTCTGAGTTAGGAAATGTTCCGGAGTGTTTGTATGGAGATTCTAGAAGGTTTCGGAATGTTCTGGAAGGTTCTAGAGGATTTCTTGGAGTTTGCTTGAAAACCAAGAAATGATCAAAGGAGTCCTGGTGGGGCAAGACACGGATTCATGGGGGAGGAGGACTCCTCCCCCCTTCCCACCGCCGGCCATAGGAGGGGAGTCCTACAAGGACTCCCCCTCCCCAGGCGCGCCCTCCCCCCCTTAAATAGAAGGGCAGGGGCGCCCCCTCCTAGCTCTCTCTCACAACTCCCAATCTCTGTCGCCTCTCTCCTCCACCTTTCTTCTTCACAGGCATAGGCGAAGCCCTGCAGAATTCTCTACTCCAACACCACCACCACCACGCCGTCGTGCTGCTGGGATTCCGTGGAGAAGATCTACTACCCTCCGCTGCTCGCTGGAACGGGGAGAGGAAGGTCTGCTTCGACTCCGCACGTGTGACCGACTGCGGAAAAGCTGCCGGAACGATCGTCCACACGATCTTGAGATCGGCAAGTAATCGACTACATCAACCACGAGATCTAATCTCGTTAACGCTTTCGGATCTACGAGGGTTAGTACATATCTATCTCGTTGCACATGTCTAATAGATTAGATCTTGGCTTTTATCTAGATTAGATCTGGGTTTTGTTCGTTCTTGCGGTAGAAATTTTTTGTTTTCCATGCTACGAACCCATCACGAACCCTAGCCCCACTTCCCACTACAACTCTCTATCCGCCGCCCTCCAACTCTCCACCAAAGCCAAGACAGACAAACCCTAGATCTCACGAGCAGAGATCTATAGAGGAGTATGAACAAACATGCAGATCGAACCCTAGCCCCACTTCCCACTACAAGTCTCCACCCGCCGCCCTCCAACTCTCGACCAAGGCCAACATAGACGAACCTTAGATCTCACTGTGTAGCTAGTACGAGACTGCATGCCGGATCTTGCACTCCCTTAGCCGCGCCAGATCTTGGGCAACCAATGAGGCCCCACCGTACTCCTGTATTTGCGTGTCTGATCCGCATGTTTGTCCGTCCTCCTCTATAGATCTATGTTCGTATTGTTAGTAGATCCACCCTTCGTTCTTCCTTCTCTTAATCATCTATGTTATTTAACTTATAGATTTAAGCGAAGTTATCAGTGTATGGCGTCTGCTCGAAGGCATCCTGACGACGAACAACAGATCTGATGTGTTGATGTTGGAGTGATAGCTTGTAGCTTTAGCTGCCCCGACGTGATGTTGATGTCGTATAGAATAGAGAGGAGCTCAAGAACTACGTTCGTAGATAGGATATTTTTTGTAAGTACGATTAGTTTAGTTTTTGGAGGTAGTACTGTAGAATAGAGAAGGGCTCAAGCCTATCTCTATTATTGCAAATACTGTCTCCAAACTAATACATAGAGAGAGAGGCTCAAATTCTATGTAATGTGATGTAATGAATAAAGTTTGAATTTTCGATTTGATTGGAATTAACAACCTAATTTGATTGCTAGTATTGTAATTAATTTCATGTATCGTTAATGGTGTACAAATCATGGCACACGCAATAGGTGACACGGCACTAAAGTCCCACTGTCTTTAGTAATGTATCAGGTGCATCCTCTATCGCGGCGTGGATGCTCTAGGTCGGCGGATTACATTGTGTCGAGCCAAAAAAAAGTGTCGTTGTTGCACTTTTACCGACACAGTTATCCTTTATGGCTTTTTTTGCTGCGCGAGCACGATAATTAGGCGTGTGCCTCATCGTGCGATAATTAGGCGTGTGCTTGGGCGTCTATAAGCGCCAGGGCCCGGCGTCCGTGTTGTAGTGGTTGAAGGGAAATGCTATTTATAGTACTCTAGGATGAATAGCAAGGTGACAACTATGTGATGACTTCTCACTTGCATGGGTGACTAGGCTACTTGGTATAAAGCTCTCCTTGAAATGCGTAGTAAGGTGACACACATGTGATGACTCCTCACTTATATGGGTGACTAGGCTACTTGGGTGTCATGCTCATGGTCATTCTTTTATCGTGAGATAATTAGGTGGCATGATCGTTATCCTTTTATAGTCTTTCTTTTTTACCATGAAAAGTTACTTTGTCACTAGATGGACTTTGGTTTGAATTGAATATGTGACATGATTTACATATTTAAGTTAAAACTTAAATTGTAAATATGGGCTGATCATTTTAGGCCTTATTTATTAATGAAAACTTAATTAACAATATGGATGATCAAATAGGATCTAAAAATGACTTTAGTTCCAATTGTTTTGATTTCACCAAGGCATGATCATTTGAGTTGCAAAACCCTCGTAGTTAACTTTATACAAGTTGTATAAATGGGTTTAGTTTTACTAGATTATATATATATATTAAATTACGAGGGCTTTAATAATTCATGGATATTATGCACTTTAGACCTTATAGTTTCCCATATTTCTATAGAAGGTGTTAGAAGTGATTATGATTTGGATTGATTTAGAATATCGGGATAAAATAGGATGAGGTAGAATAAGGTAAGGATATAAATGATCTTGTTTTGGTGAATTGACCATGTGCTAAGTAATTATTCAGCACATGCGTGAATTGATGATTTAGAAAATATGAGTTCAACATGAAGTTATTATTTTTTTCTTATGGATGTGTTATGTGCTTATTCACTTTTATTTACGAGGCTTACATCTACCCTTCCTAACATAGAATTTTACCAAAGGTTATTTCAAAGTTTTAACACTCGGCAGGATGAACTAGTGCCTAAATCATCAGATGGGTAGAACTTTAATCACTTTGACAAGTTCTATAAAAAAGTTTTAGTGTTTCTTAAATTTTACATGAATGAATGCAATACACACATCTATGATCTGCCCATTTTGAGTATCTTCAACTGCGGGATATTATATCAGCTGTCTGAAAGTTCACTAGGGATGCTAAGAGCACATTTTTTGCCTAGCGCCTCAATAGCCCTATGGGAGAGTTCTAAGTTGTACTTTATGCTCTGACGTTTATAATAGATAGTTGGCTCTATAGTTATTAGAGCATATCCAGCAGGCCCTGGAAAAGGCCTCGGCCCTCATAATAACTGCTATTTTGTGGTTTCTACGCAACAAAACAGCCTATGCAGATCCTGAAAAAGGCCCTAGCCCGGACTTTTATGGGTGAGGGGGAAATTGGACCCATGACGTGCCATATCACCAGTTTTCAGCCGATCAAATCCATCTCCTCCCATCACTATGAAATATTGGTTGCGCTGAAGTTTTAGGTCGGTTCCTTCCCTCCTCTCGATTTTGCGCCTTCCACTTCCCTATTCCCACCGCTTGGGGAACTCGTGTCTGGTCATTTCCTTCCACCCCATCTCATCCGAGCCACCTCCATAGATCTAATGGGAAACTACGTTGGAGGCTCCTCTGCACTCAGAACATCCCCTACCGGTCGTTCTTGGGCAGCTACGTCAAAACCACCTCCATTGTCATGTTTGACTTCAACCAAGGGTTCGTTAATTTGGCGCTCATCCATCGCACACGTTTCCATTCATGATATGCAAAATCCTTCTCTGGCTTGAAGGTAGTTTCATCGATCCTTTCTTGTAATTTACAAATCATTCACATATTTGTTTGGACGTAGAAACATTTGTGTTACATGAGTTTGTCCTCGAGCGAGCATGTGCAATTCTTGCTCGCGTAATCGTTATTGTCGGACGATTCAGACATAGTAGACTTGCTTTTCAATGATGCTATCGAGAATCTCATCTTGTTGGCCGCCACGGAGGAACACAAGGACATCCAAAAAAAAGGAAGTGTCGAAGCTTGATGGTTAGTCACCTTTGAATTCCTCATAATCGAGCTCTCGACCATAAGATGCTCATGTGGGATTACTACACCTAGGTTTGTGATATGTTGCAAACGTATCTATTATTTTTTATGTTCCATTCTTGGTTTTATCTACTTTCTTATGTTTTGTCCACACTTTGGAGTATTTTTATACACTTTATTGGACTAACCTATTAACAAGATGCCACAGTGCCAGTTGCCTGTTTTCTGCTGTTTTTGGTTCCAGAAAGTCAGAAAATGAATATTCTCGAAATTGGACCGGACAAAAGCCAAAGTCGTTATTTTCTCAGAAGATTCACGGAGCCAGAAGGAGAGACGAAGGGGGGCCACAGGGTGGCCAAACCACCCCTAGGCGCGGGTCCCCCCAGGCCGCGCCAGGGCATGGTGTGGGCCCCCTGGCCGATAGCCGATCTTGCCTCTTCACCTATAAGATGCCTCCCGATGCAAAAACCCTAAATCGTCAAGCCTCCAGCCACGAAAAGTTCTGCAGCGCCGCCGCCACCGAAGGGGAGACTCGAGGAACAGAAAGTCTCTATTCCGGCACCCTGTCGGGACGGGGAAGTGCCCCCGGAGCCATTTCCATTGATCTCCACCACCATCTCCATCGCCATTGCTGATTCCCATGATGAGGAGGGAGTAGTTCTCTCTCGAGGCTAAGGGTTCTACCGGTAGCTATGTTGATCATCTCTCTCTATGCATGACCTTATTAAGATCATGAGCTTGTAATCTATAGATCTACCTTGCTACTCAAGTGATTTAATAGATCTCTGCTCTCCCCATGTGTGTGAAGTTGACAGTAGGCACACCATGGTGGCACTTAGGCTAGAGATTTCAAATACTTGTTATGAGTTATATTTGGAGTTGGATGTCTTTATGAAATTGTGGTGTTTGTTCGAACCATCTAGTACTCAAGGTGACAGTGTGGGGTTATCTAGATGGGAAAGATGAACTTTGAGGAGTGTTGTTATAGTCCTACCATGGATTAGAGTGTCCAACCGGAGAGTAGTTCAGCGTAGTATCATAAAGAAGAATATATTTATATGAGAGTGTTCACTAGTGAAAGTATGATCCCTAGGCCTTGTTTCTAAACATTGAAACACCATTTGCAATTAGATCTATTATATGTTTGCTTGCTTCCATCTTTATTTCAGATTTACTTTAGTCCTTTCCATGCCATCAAGCTATCTTTTGGCACCGTTAGCACTTATAATTATCCATACCACTTGTATTTCACTATCTCTTCACCGAACTAGTGCACCTATACACCTCACAAGTGTATTGGGTGTGTTGGGGACACAAGAGACTTCTTGTATCTTGATTGCAGGGTTGCTTAAGAGGGGATACCTTTGACCACTTCCTCCCTGAGTTTGATAAACCTTGGGTGATCCACTTAAGGGAAATTTTCTACTGTTCTACAAACCTCTGCACTTCGAGGCCCAACAACTGTCTACAAGAATAGAAGTGCGTAGACATCAAGTTATTTTCTTGCGCCGTTGCCGGGGAGGTAAGGTAAAAGGTACTCACATCCTCCGGTGTGAGTGCTCAAAGTTATTTCCTTTAGATTCTGCAATTCGTCTTTTTGTTTCTTGTTTTTATTTCCACTAGTTTGGCTTAATGGAAAACAACAACAAAATTAGAGAGCTTTATAGTATTTATGTTGAGTTAGGACATGAAGTGTTTGAAGAAAAAATTAAAAAACCTATGGAACTTTATTTGCAGGCTAATAGCAATGTTGTTAGTATGAATTCTTTGGACACCATTATTGCTAATGTTATGGAAAATCCTAAGCTTCCGAAAGCTAGTTTTTATGAAAATGATCTTTTTAGTTCCCCAGCTTTGGAAGATAGTTATTCTATTGCTTATGATGATACCAAACCTCCAATATATGATGATTACAATGATGAATATGATATTTTCTGTCCTCCTACTATTGAGGAGAAAAATAATTATGATTACAATATGCCTCCTATATCTGATGATTATGGTGATAAGAATAATAATGATAGCTATTTTTTTGAATTTGATCCCACTACAAATTAATAAGAATGACTATGTTTATGTGGAGAGTATTGATTCTTTTATGCATGTGGCTCATGATATGAATGTTTTATGTGATAGTTATATTGTTAATTTTATTCATGATGCTACTGCAAGTTATTATGAGAGAGGGGAGCATGGTTTTATGCATCTCAATAATATTAAGTTTCACCTCTTTATATTGAAAATTTTGAAGTTGCACTTGTTTTGCTTTACTATGCTTATTGCTTTGTGCTTTCATTACTTGTTTCTTTACAAGATTTCTATGCATAGGAAGTGGGTTAGACTTAAATGTGTTTTGAATTTGCTTCTTGATGCTCTCTTTTACTTTAATTCATATTTCTTATATGAGCATCTTCTCAAACTATCAAGCCTAACTTAAAGGCATTAAAGAAAAGTACTTGAGATAACCCAAAAGTTTTAGTTGAGTCTTGGAAGTTATTGCTTCAGTAATAACCACTCCTTATCATTTTTGTGTGGTTTTTGTGCCAAGAGTAACCTCTAATGAGAGAGAAGTAATGCTTGGGAAAGTTGCTGTCCCGAAACAGATTTATATTCTTCACCGTAAAAATTCGTGTAAAATCTATGTACGTTGTTTTCAGGTGTCAATTTTTGTGCTTCTTCCCCAGGTTGTTATCTAACTTTTTTTAGTTCAACACTTTTCGATTTGAGCAACACAAGGTCTTCGAAAAAACTCGTCTTTACTTGCTGGTCTGTTTTGACAGATTTCTGCCATTATTTGCATTTGCTTCTTGTTGGTTCCTTTTTGGATTCTCTCTGGGAATTGAGCTTTTTGAGGGAAGTGCTTCAGTAGCTTGTGTTTTAATGGAAGTTTTATTGGTGTTGAAACCGAACCCAAAGGCTTATTATCTTGAGTACACTAATGTTGCTAATAAAGAGTGTGTGAAGTTTTGTATGAAGGAAAAACTTCAGGTGTATGGAGAGAATGATGTAATGAGATGAAGAATGGACTAAAGCTCAAGCTTGGGGATACTACGCGTGTCACCCCAAGAAATATCCAAGAAGTACAAGCGTCAAAGCTTGGGGATGCCCAAAGCATGCCCCTCTTCATCAATAAAAATCCCAGGTTTCTTCCAAACACTTCATTTTTATTGTTTCATGCACAGTTGCGTTGTTCTTGGAGCGTCTTCTTTTTCGTTTTCGTTTTGGCTTTTTTTTTGCTGAATAAATTTGTTGGACCCCCTCTTTCATACATTGGTATTCAAATAGTTTGGTTTGGATTGGAAAAAGAGTAGGAAAGTTCATGCTTAAGTGGTAAAGAGAGCTTGTTTTTGACTGTGGCATATGCTTTGTCATGCCATGCTTGTTATTTTTTTGGCTTTATGCTTAGTATTCTTTGCTGTAGCATGACTTGTTATAAACAATTGAGATTGCTTAATGTGCCTTGGAAGGATCATGTGTTGTTTTAGCATATTAAAGCATAGTATTGTGCTATTCTCCTTTGATGCTTTATTTGAGTTGACTTGACGCATGCTCACACCATGTTATGACTATCCCAAGTCACCATAGCCTTTATGATTCTTTAGTTTTCAACTTGTAGTATCACTTTATGCTTTGATCAATGATGTTTTGTCGCTCTGCATGATTATGGCCATTATTGCTCTCTTAGTTTGTCGCTCCCAGTCTTTTGCTAGCCTCCACAACAAAGTATGAGTTCCACTCATGCATCCAACTCCCTAAACCAAGTTATTCCAAAGAGTCCACCATACCTACCTACTAGCTTATGCTATTCCAAGTATATTCATGCTTTTGTTTACCTTCCACTTGTTATGAGAAAACTAGTGATTAAAGATCCCACGAACTTGATGGCACACTTTACTTTACTTGCCCTTAATAAACTTGAACCATTGTGTCTTCTATGTTGTATATGCTTGCACTTATTTGTCGGGAATTAGCAGAACCATGATTTCATGGGGAACGCTTTCAACATTGCACTTGGTACTTGTACCTAGTTGATATCATGCTCTTTTGTATATGGATGTCGTCGGTGTGAAATGAAAGGGGAGCTTGTACATCCATGGAGTTATGTATATGTGTTAGAGAAACGCCTGGGCCGCTAGTCTAATCCATGTTGACATGGTGGAAACCTGCAGCGTAACCATAATGAGCTGTCTATGAAGCATTCTTATAAAAAAAAGAGTCCTATATTGAGAAAAAAGAGAAAAGAAAAAAAAAGATACTATGAAAAGAGGAAAAAGATAAAAGGCACCATATTCCCATGGTAAATAAGAAGAATGCTGAGATGCTCGTTGTCTGCTTGCCTTGTCATTTTGATATGGGGATTCTTCCGTATCATCGGGCAAGAGGTACCCCGTTGGTGGTTCTCCATGATACACATGTACTTACGATGACAAGAACTTACCGGTAACTAAACTTGAGTGGCATGAGGAGTGGCCCTCGTATACAAGGGACATGAGATTTCTGACTTATACTTCGTCAAGCATGTACACCATAGTTTGTTCACTTTAACCTTAATCACTTCAAGATGCTTATGATAGGGGCAATGAGAGATGAAAGCTACAAGTACCATAATTTTTGGAAGCTCTTTATGAGACTTGAATCCCTACTTCCTTTTACAAAAGGCCTTTCTTCCACCATTATATTGAGTCTCCACCTTCTATCTTTATGCACCTACTTTGAGAGCATAGTGGTCATTCTTAGTTCTATGTGCATTGTCCCAAGACTAGTTGATTGATGCATCACTTGTTATTGCTTGTTTAAAACTATTGTATCTAGTCACTCTTATGAACTTTGAAGGTGTCCTATGCATTTATATTTGCTACTCTATTGAGGGACAAGATGAATACTATTATGCTATGTTTTCTTTATGTGAAACAAACAAACGTCTTGCAAAGCATTGTTATTCATGAATCTTTTGTTTGTGCCTTTTCATGTTGCATCATAGTTTCTTTGCTTATTGCTAGAACTTTGTCTTTCATGTTATGATTGAAGTACTATAGTGGTATTCTCCTTTGATGCTTTATTTGGGTTGACTTGGCGCATGCTCACACCATGCTATGACTATCTCAAGTCACAATAGCCTTCTTGATCCTTTAGTTTTCAACTTGTAGTATCACTTTATGCTTTGATCAATGATGTTTTGTCGCTCTACATGATTATGGCCATTATTGCTCTCTTAGTTTGTCGCTCCCAGTCTTTTGCTAGCCTCCACAACTAAGTATGAGTTCCACTCATGCATCCAACTCCCTAAACCAAGTTATTCCAAAGAGTCCACCATACCTACCTACTAGCTTATGCTATTCCAAGTATATTCATGCTTTTGTTTACCTTCCAAATTAAACTTGTTATGAGAAAACTAGTGATTAAAGCTCTCACGAACTTGATGGCACACTTTACTTTTTTTTGCATCTAATAAACTTGAAACATTGGGTCCTTCTTTGTTGTGTATATGCTTGCCCTTTATAAGTTGAAATTAGCATAACCATGTATCATGGGGAACGCTTTCAACATTGCACTTGTACTTTGTACCCCGTTGATATCATGTTCTTTTGCTTATGGATTCCGGCGGTATGAAATAAAAGTGGAACTTGTAAGATCATGGAGTTTGTATGTATGTTAGAGAAACGCCTAGGCCGCTAGCCTAAGCCATGCCTAATCATGGTGGAAACTTTCAGCATCACCATAATGAGCTCTCTATGAAGCATCCTCAATAAAAACCTATGCAAATAGCAAATAAAAAGATCGCTGAGATGCTCATTGTCTGCTTGCCTTGTCATTTTGATTATGGGATAGCTCCTGTATCATGTGCAAGGGGTACCCCGTTGGCGGTTCTTTATGATACACATGTACTTACAATGACAAGAGCTTACTCGTGACTAAAGTTGAGTAGCATGAGGTTCGGTCTTCGTAAGTAAGGGGCATGAGATTTCGGTTTATAACTTGTCAAGCATATCCTCTTTGTTGTGTCACTTAAACCTTAATCACCTTCAAGATGCTTATGATAGGGGCAATGAGAGCTGAAAGCTATAAGTACCATAATTTTTGGAAGCTCTTTATGAGACTTGAATCCCTACTTCCTTTTATAAAGGCCTTTCCTCCACCATTATATTGAGTCTCCACCTTCTACCTTTATGCACCTACTTTGAGAGCATAGTGGCCATTCTTAGTTCTATGTGCATTGTCCCAAGACTAGTTGATTGATGCATAACTTGATATTGCTTGTTTTAAACTATTTGTATCTAGTCACTCTTATGAACTTTGAAGGTGTCCTATGCATTTATATTTGCTACTCTATGAAGGACAAGCTGAATGCTATTATGCTATGTTTTCTTTATGTGAAACAAACATACGTCTTGCAAAGCATTGTTATTCATGAATCTTTTATTTGTGCCTTTTCATGTTGCATCATAGTTTGTTTGTCTTATTGCTAGAACTTTGTCTTTCATGTTATGATTGAAGTACTATGATCCCAACTTTGAATGTTTTACAAATACTTTGATCAAGTCTTTGATGGTGCATGTCACCTCAAAAATTATACTTTCTTTTTATCACCTACCTACTCGAGGATGAGCAGGAGTTAAGCTTGGGGATGTTGATACATTGTAAATGTATCTATAATTTTTGATGTTTCATGCTTGGTTTTATCCACTTTCTTGTGTTTTGTCCACACTTTGGAGTACTTTTCATATGATTTCTTGGACTAACCTATTAACAAGAGCCACAGTGCCAGCTGCCTGTTTTCTGCTGTTTTTGGTTCCAGGAAAGTCAGAAAATGAATATTCTCGGAATTGGACAGGACAAAAGCCAAAGTGCCTATTTTTCTGGAAGTCATTAGATGCCAGAATACGAGACGGAGAGGGGCCAGGGGCCACCACACCACCTGGCCACGTGGCCCAGCCTGGCCCGCGCCAGGGGGTGGTGTGGCCGCCTCCGGCACCCCCTCGGCCTCCCCTTCCGCCTATAAGATGCCCTCGGGACGAAAACCCTAAGGGCCCGATCAAAAATCCACGAAAGAGTCTGTAGCCGCCGTCATCTCCATCCCAAGATTGGGAGGGATCTGAAGCTCTTCCTGGCACCCTGCCGGAGAGGGGAATTCACCCTGGAGGCCTTCTTCATCACCATTGAAGCCTCTGATGTGATGCGTGAGTAGTTCATCCTAGATGGCTGGTTCTCCTCCTTTGTGCTTTCATGTCTAGATCTTGTGAGCTCTGTTCATGATCAAGATCATCTATTTGTAATTCTTCATGTTGTGTTTGCGGGGATCCGATGGATATTGAGATGCTATTTCAGATTGATTATTGATTCTATCATGTCTTTGTTATTTGTGATCTTGCATTCTTTTCGTTGTTAGTAGTTATCTTGGCCAAGTAGATGCTAGCAACTCCAAGAGTTAGTATTTATGCTCGATAGTGGGTTCATGCCTCTGGTAATCTGGGGAAGTGACAGAAATCTCTAAGGTACTAGATGTGCTGTTGCTACTAGGGAGAAAACAACAATCCTTTGTTCATAGAACAATCGTATTGTTTACTTTACACGCAATTCGTAAAGCAATAATCTGTTGCTTGCAACTTAATACTGGAGGGGGTTCGGATGATAACCTGAAGGTGGATTATTAGTTATAGATGCAGTTGGATGGCGGTCTATGTATACTGTTGTAATGCCCAATCAAGTTCCAAAGGAGTCAAGATGATTAGTATATGCATGTATTGCTTTCTCGATGTTTGTCAATTGCCCCGCTGTAATTTGTTCACCCAGCATGTTATCTATCTTAAGGAGAGCCACCTCTAGTGAACAATGGATCCCGGTCCTTTCTTTACATACAATCCATAAACTGTTTACTGCTTTGTGTTTACTTTCTGCAAACTTTTACTTCCTTCCATTCGATACATTTAATCCTTTGTTTTCGGCAAAACACGGTGAGATTGACAACCTCATCACAAGTTGGGGACAAAGTTATGTGGTTGTGTTGTGCAGGTCTCCACATTTCTACTAGCACCGGTAGTGCGCCCTGCCAAGGCTCTGCTAGCAACACCTTTGGGGTGTTTCCTTGCTCCTACTGGTTCGATTAAACCTTGGTTTCATAACTGAGGGAAACTTGCTGTTGTACTCATCATACCTTCCTCTTGGGGTTCCCAATGAGCTCTACATCAACACTGAGCCATCACCTTCTTCTACAAGTCCGCCTTCACTTTCTTAATTCCATCTAGTCTTTCCTTCTTGATGGATCGTGGTTCTTCATCATCATAATCATCTAAACTAGTTATGTTACCTCTTTTATCTGCAGGTGCCTCTTTATCCCTCAACTTCCACTTCTCGCTATGTTCAAGTAACATCCAACAATGGAAAAACATGAATGTTTCTTCTTGGATGGGGCCATATACTTGTACCCTTCTTGTGCTATGTGATCCTTCACTGAAAAAGCAAAACAATTGTGAGCAAAAATGCCAACTCACAAAAACATGACACTAAATGACCAAGCAAACTCACATAGTCAATATTGCATCCACTTGGAGGTGCATTCCTCACTCACTCAAAACAAGCACTCGATCGGCTATTCCATGCCTTGATCACATCATATCGGCCTTAGAGAGATCTCATTGTGTGGGATGATTTTGGGGAAATGATTAGATGAAATTTATTCTCGAATCTTTGATAATAATTCTATCTAGTTGGATCATTCCTGGTCACCACATCTATTGACACCATCTCCCATTCCCCTTCACCAATGCAATGTCTTCAATCGCAATGTAGTTGGGTTCTCCTTGATTTCCCATTTCTAGCCGAAGCATCGAACTTTTCCTCATCTGTCTCTTCCAACTCGCCAGCATCAAACATTTCCTCATCCACCTCTTCCAACTCATTGGCATCGAACTTTTCCTTATCCACCATTTTTAACTTGTCAGTGTCGAACTCTTGTTCAAAACCATTGAGTGGATCACTCTGTATGTCTAACAAGTTACCCTCCAACATACCCACATATGAAGTAGGAACATAGTGCAAATCGAAGCTACAAAATCTAACACGGAAAATCTAACCATTCCGATCGAATATTGAGACACACATGTCGAATGAAGGGGAAATTTCATAACTTGTGGTGGAGGATTGGCCAAACACATGTGTTGACGACGGTCATGGAGTAGGCATTGGGGTCTATGCCGATAGAGGGTCAGAATCCATCGCTTGAGTGGGCACTTGTGGAGAAGGATTGCAGTCGTGAGCCACCAAATTCTTTGGCTTCCCGACGGTCTTTTTTTGTCGATCCCACGACTATGCTAGAGTGGGAAGGATAGTGGATGCGGCTGCAAGGAAATCGCCTCCATTCATGACATGCTTGCCTCAACTCTTTCGGTTTGGCATGGCATCCGTCATAGTAGAAGGCACACGGATGTTCCCGACGACGGGAGACAAGCTAGTGGCATGCGATATTGATTGGGGCTATGCAAGCTAGGGAACAACGACAAGGAGGGAGCCGAGGGTCCATGGTGACGATGGCATGGTGGGGAAACAGTGGACGATGCAAGGATGAGGAGATTGACGGCGGCGGCACGTGGGCGAGAAATGGGGCTGAAATGTCAGCTCCCACCAATGTTGCGCGTGGATGCGGGAAACTGGAAACCTGGCCCACGGGACCATGTATATGCATGTTCGGGAGGGGATATATGGTTCATGGCACAAGAGAAGTGCAGGTGAATCGTTTTTGCGGTATCTACTCTATCACTTTTTTCGCCGGTTCCAATGTGCTAGAGTTTCTCTAAGTCATATATTGCCCACCGCACCTAGCCGCCACTAGTTCCTCCTCCAATCGCCAGTGGTGGCCTGGGAGGGAAATCGACCCCGAGAATAGCAGGATGGATCCTGGCATCCCAGGCCGCTGCCACCGCCGGCACCGGGGGTGGTGGTGGCGCCCGGCCACCAAATGGTAGAGGGCTAGGAAGCGCTCCCTGCCAAGCCTCTCTGCGTGGAGGTTACACAACGACGGGATGCACGGTGGAGGGCCTCACGACGGACGTGGAGGACCATTTGACAAGGTTGGTGGGAGGTGTGGCGGTCGGCCCGTCGATGCTGCGGGTGTGGCACTTTCGACGCTCGTGTCTGGGCCCAATATTGGTCCCACATGTAAGTTCTAGGTCGTGCAAGCCCGATCTGGATGTGTGGGTAGCGATCTGCTTCGTGCTGCAGCTGTTCAGTTTGTTGGTACGCATGTTTCCATGACGATGGGCTTTTGCTCAACTGTCCATTGGCGAGTGTTGCTTTTTTCGTGGTAGAGGGCTAATTTCTTCGTTATCGTTTGGGCAGGGGATGACGACATGGGTGCCTGCTTGTCTGCATTGAAAATACTGACGACGACTCTAAGATACCTCCCGTGCCAAGATAGGGATCTACTTGATGCTTGCCCTCTTTGATCTGGCTGGAGTGTGAAGTTCTAGAAGGCTCCGCCGGCAAACTCCCATGGACGAATCATTCCTGGAGATTGCCGGATCGGATAGGATTCTATCGCATGCAACCGTATGTTTTTCTGACCGTTTGGTTTCATAGTTAGCCAGATGAAGCTCTGTAGTCTGTTGCTATCGTGGAACATGTCTTTAGTTCCATGGTGAATTTAGTGTGCGGAGAATTTCATGGAAGGCGAGATCGGAGGACTAGTAATTCCTTAATAGCTTAAGTGTGGTTGTCACCGCGCGGACTGAGGCCCTCTTCCGTGCATGTTTGGAGAAACTACATGCCCTGCCACCGCAAAGTCAAAAACGGAATGCTTCGTTCTCGAGTAACTCCGCTCCCTCCTCCGCTCCTCTATGTCGATGCCTTATCCCCATCCCGCACCACCGCACTGCCTCCCCTCCTCTACCATCCCAGTATATTGAAATCGAGCTCGGGCATCTCCATGACGAACTCCGTTTCATTTGATTCGCGCGTCGATCCTAGGGCTCTGTCGTGCGCTGGCTCTGTCCTCGCCTACGCGCACCCCTCCCGTGAGATCTAATCCAGCATGCAACGGGTAACCAGCACCACCCTCCAATCCTCCTCCTCCTGCGGCGATGCAAGCCCACGTCGCCCTCCACTCAGAGTCCTCCAACTCAGCATCCTTCTAATTTCAAATCTCTCTGCAGGTATGAGCCATTGTTCACCCCGAGTCTCCAGCGTCTCAGGTACTTGGATAGAAGGAGCTCGGCCATGGGGATGGGAGGAGAGATGGGGTCGGCCCGGTAGATGATGGCCATGGTACAGGAACGGGAGGAGCTCTGCCATGGGCGTCACCGAATTGGGGCTAGGTGGAGCTCGTTCCGGTCTGAGTCCTGGTGACGATGAGGATTTGGCTTGGTGATTTGTTACTTGCAGCGACATCGGAAAGAGGGGGCAGCAACACAAGAGAAGTTTACAGTCTAACCTTGCAGGGTGAAAATCCAAGGTCCGGCATTAATTAGTTGTGCCTAGCAATGGCTCGTTGAAGAATTGTTTTGTGAGTGAGAACTTTCTCCAGGGTGAAAATCTATAATTTTTTATTGGACGACGACGCTGCTTATGCATTGTTTACTTTTTGAAGGCATTGCTGCAGTTGGACTTCTGGTGTTGCTCCAGTGGTGTTAGTGTCGCTGAGGAATTGATCGTTGCAGCGGGATTTTTTTGTTTATAATTTTTGTGGTTTGTGTGCATCCGTAAAGTCACTATGCCAATGTGTTGTTGCATAGGTTGTGTGTAATTGACGTCTTCACAATATTAACATATGCTTTTATAAGAAAATCAGAGCTACGCGTGAACGTGAGGGATTTAGGACACGCGCTGACGAGCTGTCCGGCCGCATGATCTGATCGAACGCTCCGAGAAAAATCCGCAAAACCTTAAAAAAACAAAATGTTATGAAAAGATGAAAAAGATTCTGATAACGTATATTTGTGTAGGCTTCGAAAGACTAGGGAGGACATATTTCTCCTTAGATTTTGGGTTAAAAAATGTTATGCACTGGCCTATGCGTCGTGTGATTGAACTCACCACCTTTTACGGCCCTGCAAACTCCCTTTTCTGATTCTACGCGTGCACGAAGCTACCACCACCGGCCGGCCGGCGGGGTTCGCGAGCGGCGCAGCGCCCGTAAAACCCCACGTTTCCCATTCGCTCCACGAGATGCACCACCAGCCTCTGCCTCAACTTTTAAAACGCCGCCCCACACACGAACCGAGTTATTAATACCACCGCACCGAGCGAGTGGCGCCACACCACACCGCACCGCAAGCAGTGCCCTGGACTCTGTTGAAGCAGCCGCCTGTACTACAGCGTAACAGTACTTCTGCCTCGCACAGACCCGATCAAGAAAAAAATGGCCACGGCCACCTACCAGCTCTCCTTCTCGTCGCCGATCGCCCGCGGCCGGCGGCAGAGGCAAACCCGTGCGTCGGCGTCCGCGTCCGCCACGGACCGGCACGAGGTGGTGTCCCCGAAGCGTCGGCTGCCGCTGCGCAAGGTGCCCGGCGACCACGGCCCGCCGCTTGTGGGCGCGCTCAAGGACCGCCTCGAGTACTTCTATGGCCCCGGCGGCCGCGACGGCTTCTTCGCGTCCCGCGTCCGCGCGCACCGCTCCACGGTGGTGCGCCTCAACATGCCCCCGGGCCCCTTCGTGGCCAAGGACCCCCGCGTGGTGGCGCTCCTGGACGCCGCGTCCTTCCCGGTCCTCTTCGACACCTCCCTCGTCGACAAGACGGACCTCTTCACCGGCACCTTCATGCCCTCCACCGACCTCACCGGCGGCTACCGCGTGCTCTCCTACGTCGACCCCGCCGAGCCCAACCACGCGCCGCTCAAGTCCCTCCTCTTCCACCTCCTCACCCACCGCCGCCAGCACGTCATCCCCACATTCCGCGAGGTCTACGGCGACCTCTTCGGCCTCATGGAGAACGACCTCGCGCGCTCGGGCAAGTCCGACTTCGGCAACCACAACGACGCCGCCGCCTTCGGCTTCCTCTGCCAGGCGCTCCTCGGCCGCGACCCCGCCGACTCGCCGCTCCGCGACGAAGCGCCCAAGCTGATCACCAAGTGGGTGCTGTTCCAGATCAGCCCGCTGCTCAACCTGGGCCTTCCCACGCTCGTCGAGGACGGCCTCCTCCACACGTTCCGCCTCCCGCCGGCGCTCGTGAAGAAGGACTACGGCCGGCTCGCCGACTTCTTCCGCGACGCCGGGAAGAGCGTCATCGACGAGGGCGAGCGGCTGGGCATCGCGCGGGAGGAGGCCGTGCACAACATCCTCTTCGCCATGTGCTTCAACTCCTTCGGCGGCATGAAGATCCTGTTCCCGTCGATGGTCAAGTGGCTGGGCCGCGCGGGAGGGCGGACGCACGGCCGCCTCGCCACGGAGGTGCGCGCCGCGGTGCGCGCGCACGGCGGCGAGGTGACGATGCAGGCGCTGGCGGAGATGCCGCTGGTGAAGTCGGCGGTGTACGAGGCGCTGCGGGTCGAGCCCCCCGTGGCGATGCAGTACGGGCGGGCCAAGCGGGACATGGTGGTGGAGAGCCACGACTACGGGTACGAGGTGCGGGAGGGGGAGCTGCTCTTCGGCTACCAGCCCATGGCCACCAAGGACCCGCGCGTCTTCGCACGCCCCGAGGAGTACGTGCTCGACAGGTTCCTCGGCGAGGACGGCGGGCGGCTGCTCCGCCACGTCGTCTGGTCCAACGGGCCGGAGACGGCGTCCCCCACGCTGCAGGACAAGCAGTGCGCCGGGAAGGACTTCGTCGTGCTCATCGCGCGCCTCCTCGTCGCCGAGATCTTCCTACGATACGACTCCTTCGACGTCCAGGTCGGGTCCGGACCGCTCGGGTCGTCGGTCACCATCACCTCGCTCAAGAAGGCCACCTTCTGATCTGAGAGCTGCCTGAACCCACGGTCAAAGCAGTCAAAGCCCTGCCACGTGTACATTTCTTTCTCTCTTCTCTTATTCTATTCCCAATACGTACTATTTCACTATGCATGTGATGGGCTTGCAATGAGGATTGGAGGTATAACAGATTTTCTCCTTTGGAAGTGTAACAGATTTTCTATTCTTAGTAAAGATAAGGCATTTTTTCCCCCAGCGACCTTTGGTGTCGGAAGATGTTTGTCGAAAGATTAGGTAATTGTCACTCAGTGAGATGTGGACGACAAGTACCTTGCTGGTCAAGCTGTTTATACACGGAAGGTTGGTGTGGCCTTTTCTACTACACGGTTCTGGATCAAGATTGCAGAGGTCGACGATGGCGATGGCGATGGCAATGAAGCAGTAGTACAATGTTCATGATGTGCTGTTACTGCAGTACTGTATTAAATTAGATTAGATGGATGGGGTGCAATTATTGGGAATAATTTAACAGGAAACCTACCTCGATGGCTGCATTTCATTGTCTCCGGGTCCATGCTGTGCACTAGCACTTCTTTAAGCCTGCTCGGGGTCCATATGCTCTTGTTTTTCTAAAAGAATCAAATCATCACTGAGTATAAATGTTTGTGCGACGGATCGTTGTCGTGTCAACTCTCTCAAATTAAACTCGATGGCTTGCATTTATGCCCTAAGAGCGATAGTCTGAAGAGGAAATTGGATTGGTGTACTGAAAATAAAATAGTCGGACCAGAATTGTTCCCCGGCCAAAAATGATGGTGCTGACGACTACCTCAAACTGTAGGAGCATCTTCACGGCGGGCACCAAACCGAGTTGGGGTCAAGGCTAAAACAAAAAAGACCCACAACGAAGGCTTCCAACCAGTGCGGGCAGTTTGGATCCCCGTTGAACTGTCCGGTACCTTCCCTTGCCGCAACCAGAGGCTAGGGGCTGCCGGCAACGCGCGTGTCAGCGACCCAAAGCGCCCGTCCATGATGGCTCGTCTCCTGACACCAGAGTAATGGCATCATCGCCAAAGGGTGCCCACACCGGAGCAGCCGGCGCAACCGGCGGCTGCACAACAAAATGGAGGACGACGATGGCCTCGACTGTCTCGACGAGCCCACGGAGGATTCCGTGGATCAACGGCTATCCTCGCTGACATCTAGACGTTGCGTTAGTGGAGGGAGGCACAGCAGGCCACCTCCGCCGCCGCCGCCGACAACTTCGACGTTGTTGATTACTACGCCCAAGCCGATACGCCCATTGACACACGAGTGCCCAAAGAGTCCATCCAGGCGGCGCGGCGCGCCGCCGCTGATCTGAGGGACGCGGTCTCCCTCTCACGTGTACAGCATGCCGCCATCAAACAGCAGGGCCAAGGCCGCCAAGAGCTTCGCCGCATGCCACTAGGCGCGATGGGCGTTCACGCGAGGACAAGGAGCACATGGTCACGGCGAGACACCAGCAGTGCCAGGCCAAGGCGACGCGCCTACCATGACCGCGAGAGGGAACTACGGACAAAGCATCAAGCCGACTTCGACACCAGCATGTAGATTTCCTCAATGTATCTATGATAGGAATTAGGTATGATTAAAAAATATTTTAGTTTTAAAATATATTGGAAAATTGATCACTGAGGGTCACCGGTGTGGTGTGAGACGGCTTCCCCAAAACGCCAGCAGTTTGGACACATGGCCCAAAGTCACTGCGCAACATCCTTTGGGGGACGCCGATGAAGATGCTCTAAGAAGGTAAATCTATGGACACGTTTGTGTTTGTGTGCTCGGAGACCGTGTGGTTTATGCACTCGTAGCTAGGGCAGACAGGCTGAGATAGGTAAATCTATGGACACGTTTGTGTTTGTGTGCTCGGAGACCGTGTGGTTTATGCACTCGTAGCTAGGGCAGACAGGCTGAGATGTACGCTACAAGGTACTTCCTAAATATTGTAAGACATTTTAGCTTTGCTACGAACCTATACACTAAAAGAGGTTTGTCTTATATTTCTGAACGGATGGAGTACAAACTTATCTTGACGCATCCACTTTTTAGTCCCAGCGAAGGCGCCACAGGACCATACCGATCATAATCATCTCGCGTGACTGTAAATGCAGCAGTACCATTCCGCAGCTTCGTAGTAATAATCTGTATAGATATAGATACTAGTTCGATCCTGCCAACACTAAACCAACCTTGATCCCTTCCAAACTACAAAGCAACCCCAGCAGCATCAGGCATAATGCGGTTAGCGGCAACCCTGCTATGATGTTAACAGCACATGCCCTGCCAACCCTGAAAAAAACATTATGCCAAACATCTTTCAAGTCTTGTTAATTAGGTTCATATACGTCACAGCCCAAGAGATGAAAATCTTTCCCTCCCTGGGCTCAGCAGCCAGACAATCACAGGGAGAAGATCATGGAGAACGCACAGTCGAAGCTCAAAGGCATGTGCAGAGAGATCAAACGTCGTAATCATTATGCGCGAGTCGGTAACAGAAATATGAAATGAGCAAAAGCTATAACGGGCAACACCTAATAAGCAAATTGCCTCGCCAGCTGCCCAACCTTTTGGCAGCTCCTTTTTCGAAAAGCAATACGCACTAACACGGCACAGGATCTTGCACCAGATCAAAACCAATCCAAGCAAAAGTGCAAAAATGTAGTAGCTGCTGCTGACAAGAAGAATAACCACAAGTTGAAGAACGGAAATTCATATCAGATTGAGATTGGTGCTATTACATGGAAATGCTGCAAGGTTGAATGGCAAACATGCAACTTTGCAAAGACGGAAGCCATCAGTCGCATAAATATTAGTCACCGAATTCCAGGTCCAGGTACCATGATGCCTCGAGGTCTAAAGGAAGACTGGAAACTGTTTGTCATTGGACCAAAGAGTGCCTGCTACTCACCTTCCCTTCCTGGAAATTTCTGATAGACTGGTACACCTCAAGCTAAAAGCTCCACATCTTCAATTCTAAATACAGCATTGTCCATGATAGCTTCGGCACCTGTCAAATCGCCAGAGAGAAAACTTCACGAACCAACCCACAGAAGCAAAATATAAGTTTTTTGGAAATCAGGGTTTGACAGACGAACTCAGAGATACAAAATAGGAAGTGATTTTACTCTGACAGACGAGCTTCACGAACCAACACAAAATGGAAAATGCAAGTGACTGAAATCAGGGTCGACAAACATAATTGCAAGAAAATAATATCGGGAGGCCTCACTGGCTTTAATGGTTGTTCAGGAAAAAAAACATACCTTTTCAGTTTTCAGCCAATAGCTATCTATAGTTGGATTGAACTAGTATATGTCTACTTAGGTACCCGACCATGGAACATGTCAAGAAATTTCAATTGTTGAGTAGTTAACTATAACACCACTCACTAGCTTTAATGGTTGTTCATGAAAAAAAACCCATACCTTTTCAGTTTTCAGCCAATAGCTATCTATAGTTAGATTGGACTAGTATATGTCTACTTAGGTACCCGACCATGGAACATGTCAAGAAATTTCAATTGTTGAGTAGTTAACTATAACACCACTCACTAGCTTTAATGGTTGTTCATGAAAAAAAAACCCATACCTTTTCAGTTTTCAGCCAATAGCTATCTATAGTTAGATTGGACTAGTATATGTCTACTTAGGTACCCGACCATGGAACATGTCAAGAAATTTCAATTGTTGAGTAGTTAACTATAACACCACTATCCATGCCCCATTCTAAGAAATTTCAGTTGAGGCATAAGGAATAAAAGATATTGCATATCACATCATACTATGGACAAACAACTTGCGCTCTAGAACTCAAAGATCCAACTGCCAACTTTGTTTAATATATGATGGGTCTCATGGAATAATGTGCTATTTTAATTTTAACATGGCAGCTGCCGTATTGATAATGGTAACAGTAGTATAATAGCAAACGAGGGCTTTGAAGGGACTCATTAATAAACAAGGCTGCTATTGCTTGCTTTGGCTACAGTAACATCGATGGATATTAGTTGGAGTTCGAGAACACGAACAAGACGCCAAAATGGAGCAACGCCAACGACTGCCAAGGTGAGAGCCGAGTGTTAGGGAGGGGAGGCAAAGACGATGCAATTTCCTACCTAACCAGGGATTAAGAAGAAAATGCTAAGGGGGTGGAGGGAATTGAAGGTCCACATGCATGGTGTTTGTTCACTAGAGGGGTGAGCGTGATAGGAAGGTGTGAGTAAGACACTGTTTTTTCTTGCAATAAGACCAGAAATTACGCTTGGACCAATGAGACACTGGTTTTTCTTGCAATAATACCAGAAATTACGCTTGGACCAATGAACGTCATGTTCAGGACATAGAATTGTTCTTCTAACAACACATGGGTATTTAGCTAGTTCAGATAGATGGGCAGAACAAGCTTCTCTATTCTATTCTAGAAAAGATCAAAGATTCCTCACCAACTTCAATATCTCAGTAAAATGTTTTTTCTTATAAAAGAAAGAAGACCTGGCAATAAAAACTAAAAAAAGAAGAAGAATAAATCATCAAACCTTTTGGTATCAAATATACTCCCTCCAATTCTTATTATAGCTGTATTAGTTTTCTATAAAAAGTCAAACTACACTAACTTTGACCATACCTGGCCATTGGGCCGTGTCCTCATGGGCCGGCACGTGGGCATGCGTGCTTTCGCACATCACGGGCCGGCCCGGCACGCCACTTAATGGGCCGTGCTCGGCCCGTGTCCCGGCTGGGGCCGTGCCTAGGATGCTACCCCAAGCCCACGTGCTGGCACGGCACGGCCCGTTAAGAGTTTTTTTATTTTTATACCATTATATCTATAGTTTTTATATTATTTTTTATAAAATATAGTATAAAAAGGTCTTAACGGGCTGGCACGTTAGGCCCGTTTAGCTAATGTGTTGTGCCTAGGCCTCGAGGTGAAGCCCACAGGCCGGCACGGCACGGCCCGTTAGCTTAACGTGCCTAGGTGGGCCGTGCTGTGCCAAGCACGCTAATTTCTTAGCGGGCCGTGCCGTGCCGTGGGCCGGCCCGTTGGCCAGGTATGACTTTGACCAAGGTTTTTGAGTCACCGAGTAAAACCAGGTTGCCAACTTTGCGACTCAGTGATTAGTCGATGAAAGTCATTCTGTAGTCGATGTTTAGTCGCGAGTCGCCCTGATTTTGAAAAAATGACTTGGGCACTATACGGCGACTCAAAAACCATGACTTTGACCAAGTGTTTTGAAAAAACTATCAACATCTACAAAACTAAATAAATAGAATATGAAATTATACTTCATGATGAATCTAATGATAATGATTTGGTGTTAGAGAGGCTAATAATTTTCTAGAAACTCGGCCAAAGTTAGTATAGTTTGACTTTTCAGAATACTAATACGTAGTACACCTTATAAGGAGGAACTTAAGGACTAACAAGAAATATCATTTTATGCAAGAATAAGAACAAGCTAATGTAAGGGAAATCTAGAGAATCTGAAATTGTAGCGAAGATGTTCTCAATATGAAATTGACTTACTAGATCAGTCCTTTAGTCTAGAAAATAGACATATCAGGTGGAGGTCCATAAACTGATTTCCACGACAAGGGAATAGTCCATCCATTTGACCCATTTCCTGTAAGTTCATAGAAACATTTGCTTACACAGAAACCCAATCGTTTACTATGATCACAGAATACTGAATACAGGCATAGGCGTTTCTAAAAGAGTTTTGTAAACCATAACAGTTATTACAAGGGAAGCTAGCCACTTCGAGAAGAAATGAATAAACAGGAATACATGTCCATATTTTTGCTGGCTTCCCTCCAGAGTAACAAGGGGATAAGTGTTCAATGTGATATAGAGATATACCATGGAATTGTTCAGGGTCTTGACCTAGAAGTTTGCATACTGCCTCTGCCAAGTGGAAAGATTCTGGCATATTGTCCCCTTCTGAGCAGTAGCATAGTGCACAGCTAACTCTCAAACCTTTGGCCTAAGGTAAAATAGGAAGAGGTTATAACAGTAGCTTCAAATATTAAAACATTTAGAGCTGAAATAAAATCAGATACCTTGCAGGCAAAGAATAGAGCTGAAAATGGCAAGGTTGCATAGTAATCACTGGCTGTCATCTCTTCAGGATCATCAGACATATCTTCTGAAAGAACACCGCCATCAATTAGATTAGCAAGGCATTTCCACAGTCGTTGAGATGGATCATATTCCTCAAGTTTCTTCCACCCTAACTTCTCACATTCTGGATCAGAACCATCCTCATTGCAACTTGAAAGATAATACAGCATATCACTGCATCATGAAACATGTTAATGACCTCGTAAAAGAACATCCAAAAGATAATATGTGCAGCAAGACATCAATTACCTGGACGCATCGATTACTCTTCTCTTGCCAGAGTCTAAACTTGAAAGAATAACAACATGGTCCTTCCCAATGCTACTGACGAAATTCGCAACATTTTTTGCAAATGAAATCATCATCCCCTGCATTTGTGAAGTGAAATCCTAGTGGTCATATTATATTCAGCAGTTATACATTTTAATTTCTGAGATCATACTTCACCACAATGTCAAACAAACCACAAAGAGAGCATCCCAAGTATGAGTCTCTCTCCAATATGCCACTTCAAATAAAAGGTGGAACGAATCATAAGACTTGAAAATTTTGTACTGCATTATCTGATTCATTATAGAATACAAAATGCCCATGTAACTTTTAGTGAACGAGGAACAAAATATATAATGACACATATGAGTGCTGAAAATATGGTGTTTCCAGAAGGAACTTATTTTCCAAAACTTCACAAAGTTTTCGCAAAGGCATTGCTATGCATGTGACCCACAATCATATCTCTAGCCATAACCATAGGGGTCAGTTTCTAACCCAGATTGAAAGTTACAAGGTTCTCAAATTGCACACTGCAAGGTAACACGTCAAAACAAGGTTCGTTTTTTACGTTATCCAAAGAAGCGCAACCCTACAAAGCTCTCAAACATAGTAGCATCGTCGTTACATGAAGGTCCCTTTTCTGTTACTAGAAGGATTTCATAATTCAAACACATAAACCCATAATTGCATAATGCATATACTAAGTAACACCATCAAATTTGAAATAAAGTAGAGATTCTTAAACCATAGTACCATACTCCCTCTGTTCCTGAAAAGAAAGCATTTCAATTTTATCTTAAGTCAAACAATGTAAACTTTGACCAAGTTTACACAAAAAAAATTACGTTGTTTGACTTGGAACAAAATTTGTACGCACTCTTTTCAGAAACAGGGGGAGTGTCAAGATGGCAGCATGGTAAAACCGACATACCATAATAACTGGAGATCTTTGTTGAATGAAAGCCAGCCCATGTGATGGAGATTCATACTCTGCACACGAAATGAGAAAGCGGGTGAGTCTGCATGCCATACTGATATTTCACCAACTTACTGGGCCAGTAGGCCAAACCATATTCCAACACTAACTCATATGTGTACTCATCATTCACTAATTGCATCTATCCCTCTAGGGAGAAAATATGTACACATTTCATCAAACAATTGATGTTGCATAGAAGATAGAGTAGATGTAGTATTGTCATGCAATTCACCAAACAGTGTGTGCATAGGAAATATCTTTTCATTCTATATAGTGTACCAGTTTTGAACTTTAAATCGTCAACATGGGAAGCAGTTCTAACCGTTGATAGGATCAATCCTACGGTCTAGAACAAAGGGATTCGTGTCTACAGTAACTGGAGCTTATTCTAGAAGAACCGAGCCGCTCCCAGCCTCATATGTAGTAATCACTGTAGCGCTTGACCACCAACTGTGTGCATGTGGACAAGACACCATCCCATACCGGCTGCCGTATGTTATTTTTTAAACTTGACCTTAGCTTGGCAAACAGGGAGAGCTACATGTGACGATGGTGTAGAGGACTCAGCAGGGTGAGCACCTCCAGGGCGGAGTTCTTAGATGAAGCAACAAGAAGCTAGCTGGAAGAAGATCAGCACTCGCTCTCTATGTATGTATTGATAATCTGAGACAAGATCTTTTGATGTGTATATTTTATAAGATTTGCGTCCATAAAAACTTTCTTCCAAGAACAAACTGACTATGAGAGAGTTCTTTTTCTGGTGCATATTACTAAGCATAATTCAAATTTTATTGAAACCACCCATCGTGTAATTCGTCACAGTAGCTCTGCATACAAACAAAAAGCTTCAAGAAGAACGATTTACTTCTCAAGAGGTTGTGTGTTTTCTCCCTTCTTCAAAGTTCGTGCCTAAACTTTCTATCCATTAATTGAAACTTCGGACGTGTTGTGCAGGTGTACTAGTCTAGTAATAAAGGGGAGTTTGTGAATGAGTGATGGTGTCACACCCTCAATCTCCTTGAAGGGCAACACCCTTTGCCCGTTCCTATTTTTTAGCCCATATACCACATACATATTAACCAAATCATAATCTCAACAATCTCTAACAAACTCGGTGAAACGGGGTACTATCCATGGAATTGGTGCTTGGATGCCACTAATGCTAGTGCACGATCGTGTTCAAGGCACACCTCGTGAGATCCTGTCCCCTAGGTACCATCTGCCCCACTGCCTCAAGTCAGTGTTATCTGATTAACCAGGCCTAGCACCCAGTACACACCTCCACGTCACGTGGTAGCACGGCACCGGCCACACTGCTTGCATCCTCCAGTTTACCTCCATGGTGTGAAACTCACCCCCACCAGATTCGTACCCTCCAACAAAACTGTTGTCCCAGGCATCGATGCAACCAAACCTTCTGGTGCCAACAGGGTACTGAGAATAGAGAGTGCAATTGTAGGTTTAGCCTTGTGCATGTCAATGGCTTCCTCCTGGTGATGCACGATTCTCATGTGTGTGTTGTTGCTTAGCTGTAAAACAATCAAAGTCACTGTTGTTATCAGCTACCATGTCGATCCCCCAGAGCAGTTTATCCGAACAGTCAAGAGGGGTGCCATGGACCACCTGCAGCTCACGTCTACTGTTGCTCAACATGGACAAGCTCAGCCAAAGGTGGAGGAACATGCCCAAAGTGGAGAAAATGCATATGAACTCTGATATGATTATTGTAATACTATGATATCTTTATTATCATGGTGAGTATATCTAATTGTCACGGTACTTGTGTGTATGGATTGTGCATTATGAAATATTTCACAACTATAAGGTGAAACACACTAGTCGTCGGTTATTAATTTTGTGTGTGAATGGGACGGGTGTTTATCTATTCTAAGTTTATCAGCACAGGCTACATAATTTTTCATACAAGATATACCGGAATTAGAGAATACGCTGAGATGTGACACATCGTGGAGCAGGGCTGCAGGGCACAACTTAGCGAATAGACGATGGCATCACCACGGAGTCAAAGGTGAAGCCAAGGGTAGATGAAGAGGATGCGAGGAAGGGGAGTGGGAAGAAGACAGGAAGATATTTCTCTTCATTCCATCGTTGTTTATGTAGGATCCGTAGCAATATACGCCATGGCGAAAGAGAATGGCTGTGAAGCCAAGGAACAGGCAAAGAGAGAAGATAAAAGTTATAGCGTGTTGCCTTCTTACAGCCACACTCTATCCGTTTAAAGCATGCAAGCATTATCTGGGTTCCTCACCATGCATCTTCTGTCGACCCATCCGTCACGCATTTCATCAAACAGTTTGCGTGCACAGAGTAAGGGCCAAGGCCCGAGTGTGCAAGCAAGAAGCACCCCCAACGGGAAACAGCTGGCGTGTACGTCACAGGGGGGCAAAGGATCAAGGTAATTCGAGAATCCAACCTTCGAGCGCGAGCGCGAGGTCGCCGACGGCATCGGGTCCGAAGGCGTCGTTGCCGGCGCACGGCAGCACGGAGGGCTCGTCGAGGTAGGCCACGCGCCTCGCTTTGGCCGACGGTATCAGCAGGTCCACGGCGAGCTGCCCCACGTTGCCTATCGAGAGCGCGGGCTGCACGCGGCCGAGGAAGCGGATCAGCGGTATTCAGACACCGGAGCGAGGTACCAAAGCTAGATTTCAGTAAGAATAAGAATCCTGACCATGACGAGCGTGGAGCAGGAGGGCGAGAAGTTCTCGCCGTCGACGAGAGCGAACTCCATCGCGGCGGGCTGGATCGGCGGGTGTCGCGGTCTGGTCCTGTGGTTTCAGCTTGCGACGGAAGTTGAAGAACAGGCGAGTTTGACAGAGCCGAGAAGAGCAGAGACGCTGCCGTTCTATGGACTGGACTAGTCACGTTTTTTTTTTTTTTTTTTTGAGAATTCGTGGACTGGACTAGTGGTCTAGTGGAGACTATGGACTTGTTCTTGGGCTGAATCGTCCGAGTGTGGAGTATCTTACCAGGCTGAACTGATGAATGAATTGGGTCGGCTTCAAAACTAGGCTCGGCAGAGAAAGTGGGTCCAGCCCATGAACCTCATGAAATTGCAAAAACAAAAAAGAGCCAAGCCACCGTTTTCCTACAAATTCACGTGTAAATATATCTGTCGAAACGTATTTCAGAATTCTAAAAAACATTTAAACCCTAAAATGTAAAAACAATTACATACTTCATGCTCTATAACATATGAGCATGCAAAGTTTTCGTTGAAGAATATGACCAACTGTGGCCTAGAGAAAAAACAAGGGGATCAAGTGAGTATTATAGTTTTAAAGTGTTTTAACTCTTCATGTAAAAAAATCTCTTCTATTTTGTGCAGGTCATAGTTTGCAATGTGTTTGGTTGAAATTTTACAGATTATAATGATATAGCATGAAGTATATCCATTAAATAATTCATAATTTTAAAAGTCATGAGGTTTTATCATCGACATCGTGCGCCCCTTAATGAAAAGAACGTTGCCGCATAACATTGCATAGCCCATGAGGAGAAGCAGTTTATAGCTTCAAATGGTTTTAAAAGCTTGACACGGCTAACTGTGGCTAGCTAGATTGCCGGGTTTCTTTCAAAATCTGATATATACAAACTATGTCCTAGAGACTTATGGTATTTTGAAGTATTTAGGAAATACTTTAGTTTCTAGAAATAATAAAGTATCGAATACTTTAAAGCGTTTGGCTCCACCAAATACTGTGGTTTCGAAAACCGAAGTATCCCAAAAACTAAAGTATTTTTGATGTTTTGAATACTTCAGTCTCGACCTCTTTTTTTCTTAAAACGAAGAAAAGCGCTCACTCGTACCCGCCGAAGAATGCGTATCTATTTCCATCCCTCGTCATGCATGCTTGCATGCAATCAGCTGCCAATATCACAAGCCTAGCCTACCAGGAAACGTGCACATACCAATCATAGTTTTATGCATGCTTGGATGCAATCAGCTGCTACTATAAACTGATAGTACAAGCATGATTTGATCTAGTAGCGCATTTTATTTATAAGTGTGTTGATTAGTTGTAGCTGAAGCATTCAATGTGAGGAACTCACGGATACATGCACAGCATGCATAAAACTGAGAAATACTACAGTAAAAAAACACTACCCAAACACGCTGAAGTTTTAACTAAAACTGAGAAATACTACAGTATCAAGAAACTGTAACATTCTCCCCCCGTGCGGTGAAATACTTCAGTTTTGTAATACTTTAATTTAAGAAAAACTTTGTTGCCAAACTAGGCCTTGACTTTTGTTCCGATTGCTAGAGATTTTTTAGAAATAAAGGCCAACGCCCCATTCTATTTTCATTGAAAATGAAATGCACATGTCTCAGCAGTTACAGTTCAACGAACCAATTTTCAGTTTACTTCAGGCTAAAGCCTCACCAGGACTAACAGACGAAAGTGTACAGACTAAGACTAGATTAACCATTACAGTTCGGCCAGAGTATTAGGCACACAGCTCCCATTAGATTCCAGCTGTTTTTCTTTCCTCTTCACTTTGTTGTTGTTCTTCTGGGCGGTCACCATCCATCAGACCGTCGGCAAACGACCTCCGAGGTGCGCGGTCCAAGCATCATTCTTCTCTTCTTCAGCTTTGCAACGTGGGGGCTGCCATTGCTTTCTGCTCCAGCTGCCTGACACATTGGGCCACTAGTAGAAAAATAGGCATCAATACCGGTTTTAGAGGCCCTTTTGTACCGAAAATGCAACCGGTACAAAAGATTCGGGACAAAAGCCCCCCCTTTGGTACCGGTTCCTTACGAACCGGTATTAAAGGGGCCTCCACATGGGCACCCAGTAGACCGCAGGGTTAGGGACCTTTGGTACCGGTTTGTAACAAAATGCATAAATCTCTACCGTGGCAGAGAATCCAGGGTTTAGGGTTTTAGGAGGGGTTTAGGGGTATCGGCGTACGAGGATCGCGTCGATGCGCCAGAAACGCATTTGGGTTTAGGTAGGACATGAAGATCTAGGTGATGCATATCAACTTGGTGCATATAATATAACACATGTAATTGCATAAGATCGCAAAATTAAGTAGTACATGCATGAAGATCGATCTTCATGCATAGTGGTACTATCTGAGGCATACTATCTATTACATGTAGCATAGTGGTACTCTCCGAGTCAAACTATATATTACATGTAGATCTTCATTCATAGTGGTACTCTGCGAAGTTAGGTATGACGTCCCCAAGGAAAAATCTCACCAATTCCTCGCCAGTTGCTTTGAAGCGGTGCTCGATTGAGATCATGTCCCGCTTTCTTGCCAACTGTAAAAGAATGAGATACAAATAAATACATGAGCTATGTGTGTGTATATATATATCAAAATCACAATCAAACAATTATGACTGAAACTCAGCACAAGTTATGGTAACAAAATAAAATTGTGAATATTGTTTTCGTACCTCTCTATTTCTTTGATTATTCATTCTCTCGCTGACAATCTTGTGGATGTTTTCGCAAACGTAGTATCCACATAGATGAGTCCCCTTTGGTTGTTTCGCGCATTTCTGTACAAGAATATAATTCAATCAAACAATAATCAAGTATGATAAAGGTGTGTGGACCTAGGTAATACTACTTACTTTGTTCGCACGCCATATCAGCTTCTGTTTCCATCCACCGGCCGGATCTTCCTCGATGAATTTTTTCCATACGCTGCCCGACAAAAGAAAATGCATAAAAGAGTTATCAATTTATTGATATTAGGAAATTAATGAAAAAACCGATAAGAATTAAAATTACTTTTTGAGCATATCAAAAGCCGTCTTGTATAGTATAGACTCTTTGGTTAGTGATTCAAAGACTTCAACTTCTCCATCGTACATTGTAATGACGATAAGAATAAAGTAGAACCTACGCACGTTTAAATATGCAGTGTCATAGATATAAGTCATCAGTTAAAATTTTAACATATGGTGAGCAAAATAGAATGTGTTATAAGACAGTAACACTCACTTGAAGTTGTAAGGCCAAAGTTTATCTTTTTATCACATTGTTGCTTCAAAAACCTTAGCAAAGTCTCCGGTGTATCCTTGTTATAGATGGGATCGTCTATGATTTTTTCATGCATTGTATCTGGATCAATGAACCCAATGTCCGTGATTTCATCCCTTTTGCATTCGAGCTTCTTCGATCTGCATAATATAGCGCACAAAAGATTAAATTGAGGATAATTTGCAGACAATGAACGAGCTGAGCTAAAGACTTCTCAAATTATATTAATAAATCACTTACAAACAATAGCAACTGATGATAGATTTGTCGAGGGCCCGGAGATTGTATATCTGAAAAAGTTCACAGAAGTCAACGCTCACAGAGTATTCTTGGAAGTAGTGCTCATCCTTAGCTCGCACCATGATAGCCTCGATCCCTCTCTTTGTGGCATTAGAGTACCACACATGCAAATTACGCATACTTGTTGGTAGCGACCTGATATTCTCGACCAAATCTTTCCCTTGAACAAATTTATATGCTACTTCAGCGATGGGGTAATCGATTGTGTTTTGTCGAGAACTTTGAACGGCCTTCTCGTCAAACACCTTGAGAGGGGGGACCGATTGAACGGGTTGTTCTCTGAGCCGGTGCACTTGTTTCCTTTTTATACTCGAGACCACCGATTTATCGGGTTTTTTTTGCCTCCACCATATCGTCATACGACCTTTCAAAAGAACGCCTATAGTCAGATGGCGGCGATGGTACAGGGTCATATAGATTCTCAACGGTACGCACAACTTTCACCGGATCTAGAGTCTTCTCAAAAGGTATCTCTGGCACTTTCTTAACAAAATGTTTTTCCACCTCGGACTTAGAGGTTTTGATGCATTCCTCGATAGTTTTTTCCCAAGGTAACTTCTCAATAGGCGGCAGTGGTTTCTCCTTGCTAGGTCTCTTCCTAGGCGGCGTACCGTTTCGCTTAACGGGCACAGTCTTACGTGGAGGATCTCGAGATGGTGGACTTGCGCTGGGGTCCCTCTCAGGTAGGTGTGGACTTTGCTGCTCATGTGGACTGCTACCAGGAGGAGTCGATGGCCATTGATGCTCATGTGGACTTCTACGAGGAGGAGTCGGTGGCCTTGGCAAAAAGGACGATGTATTTCTTGGACCATAGGGCGAAACCTCGCTTGACATCGGCCAATGTCTTCTCCTCGTCACCTCCAGGAAAATCAAGCTCCACTATTTCATAACCCGGAACAAACATCATCCACCCCGACACGAGCACAGCCAGCTGGAATGGGCATATGATGGTGCGTTGCTCCATCTTCAATTGGGTAAACATAGCCGACCGCCACCTTAACAGAAACATTCCTCATTGGCAAATGTAGCTCGCAATCTGTCTTCTCCGTGACATAATCCACGGGGTAGCTTCCTCCACATTCAAGATGCGAGGAACCCAGACTGCTTCTTCGCTGAGATGGGGCGGCATCGGCTTGAGGGTCTTGTAGAAACAACGACTGATCAAGTGCCCTCTGATTTTTCTCAAGCACCTCCACCCTATTTATCAATTCCGCTAACCTGTCTGACTCCTGCTTCTTCTTTCTCAAACGGCTTCTATAAGTGTCAGCGCACTCCGGCCACGCTTCCTTCATGGTGACACCTGGGAGGGCTCGTATCCGTCCAACGTGTTCAGGATTCCCCAGAGCGAGTGTTAGCTCGTCATTCTCTCTATCGGGAATGTACTCTCCCTTTCTAACTTTTTCAATTGCATATATAAGCTTCGTCGTGATTGCTTCAATTTTTTCTTCCATTTTCCCTTTGCAACGATCTTCCCTGTCTTTGGGTCCAACCCTGCCCCATGCGCAAACAATCAGAACTTGGACCGGGCGGGCCAGTCCCATGTCTGTGGAGTGATTCCTGCCTCCATTAGTTTAGCTTCAAATGCTATCCACTTCGGAATGGCAGTCTTGTAGCCACCTGACCCAAATGATGGAAATGTTTCTTCTTTGAAGCAGTTTTCATATTTGTGATTGATCGGGACACAGCAGTAGACGATTTCTTATACCTCTTAAATTCGGGCCAGTGATCTTTTATATTCACTAGACTTTTAGTGAATAGTGGATCTTCATCTTCATATCTGTCCCATAAATATTTCTTTCAGGTCTGGAATTGTGTGGCCATCTTCCTAAAAGTCCATCCTTTGACTTTCTTCTTCTGCCCTTCCGTCATATCTTCTGGTAGGCTGAAGTGTGTCAGTAGACTGTCCCAAAGAAAATGTTTTACAGTATCGTTGACATAACTAGCTTTAGCCCCTGCGTTCTTCGGCTTATGCCACTGTACAATGTTGATCGGTACATGGTCCCTAACAAGAACTCCAGCTTGATTTACAAATGTACGGTAGTGCTCCACCGGTTCACCACTATCCTTAAATGCGGTGAGGGCTAACCTACCCTCGCCCTTTAGACGTTGCGTCGGGCCTCATTGGTTTTTAACAGATTTGCTCGATGATCCAGAAGGCTATAAGAAAAATGATTCGTTAATAAGTGTAATACAAATAAATCAATGCATCTAGCCTTGATATATAAATATACACCTCGCCGGAGTTTGTTAAGAACACTCCGTTTTCTCTTATTTCTTCAGACTCAAGTCCCTCACCGACATCGTTCAAAAAATGTGAGGCGAAATCATCGTCATCTCCATCGGGTTCCGGTCCATGGGCACTCTCATATATCATTTTCTACACCATTTCTTCTTGCTCCTCGTCTCGGATGAAGGTGTTATCCTCCATAGCTCAATATCACTACAAAATTAAGTGAAATTATTTGATTCATCATGTCATGATCATAACAGATTGCTAGATAGATAACAATTCAAGTGAAGGGTGGCGCCCATCGACCCTGGCACGGGGGTAGCCTCGCCAACACCGTCGTCGGCTAGGCGGCATGGCGAGGCCGTGTGGCGTGGCGACGTCGACGCCGGACACTGCCGCCCCGCGCGCACTAGCGAGGCCGCGTAGCTGGCGCGAGCGAGGCGGCATGGCAAGGCGAGGCCATGTGGCGTGGCGACGTCGACGTCGGACACTGCCGGCCCGCGCGCGCTAGCGAGGCCGCGTAGCCGGCGCGAGCGAGTCCGCGTGGCGAGGCGAGGCCATGTGGCGTGGCGACATCGACGCCGGACACTGTCGTCCCCCCCGCGCGCTAGCAAGCCTAGCTGGCGTGGCGTGTGGCATGGCGAGGCCACCTAGTCAGCGTCGTCGGCTAGGCGGCGTGGCGTGGCGGCGTCACGAGGCCACGTGTGCGGCGCGAGCGAGGCAGCGTGGGCGTGTGCGGCGCGAGCAAGGCGGCATGGGCATTTTGTCGAACACCCTAAGGCCGGTGTCGACGAAGCCACGCAGCGCAGCATGGCGTCGCCAGCGTGGGCGTCTGCGGCGTCGGCGAGGACGTTTGTGGCGGACCGCGGCACCGCTGCGGATGGCGGCGCAGTGGCGTGGATGCGGACGGCGGCGCGAGCGGGGAAGGAAAGAAGGGGAGGAGCGGAGGACTTACCTGTGGACGGTGGCGTGGCGGGGGATGGTGGTGCGGCGGCCTGGCTGCGGACGGCGGCGTGGCGGCGTGTGTGGAGGGGCTCGCATGCGTGTGTGGCTCTCTGGAAAGGAGGCCCTAGGGTGAGAAAATCTCTCGGGGGACCTTTGCTACCGGAATCGGTAGCAAAGGTATTTTTTTCTGTTTCTTTTTAATTTATTTTTTATTTTCTATTTTTATTTTCTTTTTTCTATTTCTTTTCTTTTCTTTTTATTTTTCTGTTTCTTTTTCTTTTTTCTTTTCTATTTTTTCTGTTTCTTTTTTCTATTTCTTTTCTATTTCTTTTTCTATTTCTATTTCTTTTTCTTTTTTCTATTTCTTTTTTTCTATTTCTTTTTCTTTTCTTTTTCTTTTCTGTTTCCTTTTCTTTTCTATTTTTTCTGTTTCTATTTTCTTTTTTCTATTTTTTCTTTTCTATTTCTTTTTTCTATTTCTTTTTCTTTTCTATTTTTTCTGTTTCTATTTCTATTTTTTTTTCTTTTTTCTATTTCTTTTTATTTTCTATTTTATTTTTCTATTTCTATTTCTTTTCTTTTCTATTTCTTTGCTTTTTTCTCTTTCTTTTTCTTTTCTATTTCTTTTTCTTTTATATTTCTTTTTTTTCTATTTTCTTTTGTGTTTTTTCTGTTTCTATTTCTTTTATGATTCCTATCTAGTCTTGTGAGTTTTCTTCGTGTGTTTCCTTTTCTTCTGATTGCGACGCAACCTTGAAGGGTGGAATATCATCAAATTTATTATAATCATCAAACTGTCGGTGGGATAAGGACGCGCGGGTAACCTTTAGTCCCGGCTGGTGGGTGCAACCGAGACTAAAGCTGTCGGCAGGATAAGGACGTGTGGGTGGATGCACTTCTCGATGAGATAAAGCATGTAGCGTACGACGCCCTGTCAGAGGAACAAGACAAAGTAGAAGCGGCGTCGTGCCTATAAAAAGAGCATCGATACGCCATGGCAAGCAGCTCAACAATCCAACATAGGTAGAGAGAGTTTCATCCCCATGGATGGAGGGTTGGCAAATCTCCCATGGCGGAGCTTCTCGAAGATGTCGTTGGTGCACACACCCTACGGCATCTTCGGAAGCTCCGCCTCGGAAAAAATTCCCTACAAGTCCGTGAAAGACTCCATCTCCTCTAACAATGTTGGGGAAAGGGTTGGGAAATCTCCCGTGGCAGAGCTTCTCGAAGATGTCGTTGGTGCACACGCACTACGGCATCTTCAGAAGTTCTGCCTCGGAAAAATTTCCCTGCAAGCCCGTGAAAGACTCCATCTCCTCTAACAGTGTTGGGGAAAGGGTTGGGAAATCTCTCGTGGCGGAGCTTCTCGAAAATTTCCCTGCAAGTCCGTGAAAGCTACTTAACTAGTAAAACAAGTCAACCATCTCCATTGTTAATATCTTACATACAGTAAGATCATTACACAAAAATATATGGGAAAGTGATTTCCATATTGAGATACACAAGTTATGATCACTATCTAGTCTTCTGAGTTTGCTTCGTGTGTTTCCCTTTCTTCTGATTGCGACGCAACCATGGATAATCTTCATTATTTAACATGATGCTTGGGTCAGTTCTCACCTTGAAGGGTGGAATATCATCAAACTTATTATAATCTTCTGACATGTCTGTCGTTTCCTCTACTCCCACGATGTTTCTTTTTCCTGAAAGACTATGTGGCGCTTTGGCTCATCGTATGATGTGTCCTCTTGCTTTTGTTTTCTTTTTTTCGGTTTGGTAGACATGTCCTTCACATAAAAAACATGAGCCACTTCACTGGCTAGGACGAATGGTTCGGTGTCGTACCCTAGATTTTTGAGATCCACTGTAGTCATTCCGTACTGCGGGTCTACCTGTACCCCGTCTTTCAGGTTGAACCATTTGCACCGGAACAAAGGGACCTTGAAATTAGGTCCATAGTCAAGTTCTCATATCTCCTCTATGTACCCATAATATGTGACCTTCTTCCCATTGTCCTCAGCTGCATCAAAGCGGACACCACTGTTTTGGTTGGTGCTTTTTTTATCTTGGGCGAACGTGTAAAATGTATTCCCATTTATCTCGTACCCTTGAAAAGTCGATATAGTCGAAGATGGTTGCTTGGCCAACAAGTATAGTTGTTCTTCATGAGTGTCATTCATGAGACATGTTTGCAACCAACCACCAAAAGTCTTTATGTGTTCTCCATCAATCCAATCTTCACGTTGCTCCGGGTATTCAGAGCGTAAAATATTCTTGTGTTCCACTATGTACGGAGCCACCAAGATGGAATTATGTAGAACTGTGTAGTGTGCTTGAGTGAAAGAATGTCCATCCATACACATTGTTGCTTTCTTTCCTAGCGTGCCTTTTCCACGCAGTCTCCCCTCATAGCGTGATTTAGGAACACCGATCGGCTTAAGGTCAGGAATAAAGTCAACACAGAACTCAATGACCTCCTCTGTTCCATAGCCCTTGGAGATGCTTCCTTCTGGCCTAGCACGGTTATGAACGTATTTCTTTAAGACTCCCATGAATCTCTCAATGGGGAACATGTTGTGTAGAAATATAGGACCGAGAACGCCAATCTCTTCGACCAGGTGAATGAGGAGATGCGTCATAATATTGAAGAAGGATGGTGGGAACACCAACTCGAAGCTGACTAGACATTGAACCACATCCTTCTGTAAATTTTGTAGAGTTAGTGGATTGATCACCTTCTGAGAAATTGCATTGAGGAACGCACATAGCTTCACAATGGGTACTCGAATATTTTCTGGCAGAAGCCCCCTCAATGCAACCGGAAGTAATTGTGTCATAATCACGTGGCAGTCATGAGACTTTAGGTTTTGAAACTTTTCTCTAACATGTTTATTATTCCCTTTATATTCGACAAGAAGCCGGACGGGACCTTGATGCTACTCAGGACTTCAAAAAAGATCTCCTTCTCTTCTTTGGTAAGAGCGTAGCTGGCAGTACCTTGATACTTCTCTGGATTCAGGTTGTTTCCTTCGTGGATACATTGTTGGTCCTGCCGTGCATTCGGTGTATCTTTTGTCTTCCCATACACGCCCAAGAAGTTTAGCAGGTTCACGCAAAGATTTTTCGTCACGTGCATCACGTCGATTGCAGAGTGAACCTATAGGATTTTCCAGTAGGGTAGCTCCCAAAATATAGACATCTTCTTCCACATGGGTACATGTCCATCAACATCACGCGGAACAGATTGTCCGCCAGGACCCTTTTCAAAGATCACTTTTAAATCCTTGACCATATCATATATAACATCCCCAGTAGGGCGGGTAGGCTTCGTTCGGTTATCTGCCTCACCTCTGAAATGTTTTCCTCTCTTTCTTACGTGATACTGTTTTGGAAGAAATCGACGAGGCCCCAGGTACACATTCTTGTTTCCCAAATATATATTGTCAGTCTCACCTAAACAATGTGTGCATGCATTGTATCCCTTGTTTGACTGTCGTGAAATGTTACTAAGAGCATGTCAATATTTGATGGTTACAAACAACAACACTTGTAGGTTAAATTCCTTTTGTTCGTGCTCATCCCACACAGGTACACCTTCACGCCACAACTGTAAAAGTTCTTCAACCAATGGCCTCAGGTACACATCAATGTCGTTGCCGGGTTGCCTCGGGCTTTGGATGAGCACTGGCATCATAATGAACTTCCGCTTCATGCACAACCAAGGAGGAAGGTTATAGATACATAGAGTCGCTGGCCAGGTGCTATGTCTGGAGCTCTGCTCCCCAAAAGGATTAAATCCATCTGTACTTAGACCAAATCTTAAGTTCCTTGCGTCATCTGAAAATAACTTGAACTCTCTGTCGATTTTTCTCCACTGCGACCCGTCAGCGGGGTGTCTCAACATCACATCTTTCTTATGGTCCTCTTTGTGCCATCGCAACAACTTGGCATGCTCTTTGTTTGGGAACAAACGTTTCAACCGTGATATTATAGGAGCATACCACATCACCTTTGTAGGAACCCTCTTCCTGGGGGTGGACTCGCCCTCAACATCGTCAGGGTCATCTCGTCTGATCTTATACCTCAATGCACCACATACCGGGCATGCATTCAAATTCTCGTACTCCTCGCGGTAGAGGATGCAGTCATTGATGCATGCATGTACCTTCTGCACCTCTAATCCTAGAGGGCAGACAACCTTCTTTGCTTCGTACGTACTAGAGGACAATACGTTCTCCCCTGGAAGCATCTTTTTTATTATTTTTAGCAACTTTTCAAATCCCTTGTCAGAAGTACCATTCTCTGCCTTCCATTGCAGCAATTTCAGTGTGGTACCTAGCTTTTTCTGGCCATCTTCGCAATTTGGATACAATAGTTTGTTGTGATCCTCTAACATTTTCTCCAACTTCAACCTCTCCTTTTCACTTCCGCAGTTTATCTTCGCATCAAGAATGGCCCAACCCAAATCGTCATCGGGGTCATAAAAAATGGGCTCATCAAAAATGGGCTCTTCTTCATCTTTGTCTTCCCCTATTCTACTATCACCGTTTTCAGTGAACATAGGATAGTTGTCACTATCCTTTTCTTCGTTGTCTTCCATTATAACCCTTCTTTCTCCGTGCTTGGTCCAACAATTATAGCCGGGCATGAAACCATTCTCAAGCAGGTGGACGTGAAGGGTCTTTGAGGTAGAGTAATCCTTCGTATTGTTACAGGAACTACATGGACAATAAATGAAACCATTCGACCGCCTGTTTGCCTCAGCCACGTTGAGAAAATAATGCATGCCAGTAATGAATTCGGGATGGCATCGGTCACCATACATCCATTGTCGATTCATCTGCATTATATATATAAGTATATCAAAAATCATTAATTACACAACATCATGGATATATGAGTGACCAACTTAATTAATATTCAAGTTCATCACATAAAACTAAGTTCTTTTATAAAAAAGAAGAGGCTCACCGAGGTGGTACGGTGCTGGCTAGGGGACGACACTGGCGATCGACGGTGGTGAGGACGGGGACGATACTAAAACCTAAAAATCATACTTTAATTTGAGCTCAAATTGCATATAAAAAGAATGAAATCTCTAACTTAGGCATTTCATTGAACACCTTGTTAGCACTACAAAAATAATACGAGTTAAACTAGCAAAGAAATGAGCTAAATTAGGAACGCCAGAAGAAAGGATGATATTGCTAACCCTTGGATAGATGGGTGCTGTTAATCTTGATAAAATGGTGGAAAAAATGGAGATTTGTTGGAGTGTGAGAGGTGCAAAATATTTGGAAATGTGAGAGAGGAGAAGGAGAAGGGGAAATGAGATGCAGGCCGATCGGGCTTAAGAAATAGGGCAGGGACCCTATAATACCGGTTCTTAAGACGAACCGGTACTAAAGGTTCAGCTCTGGCCCCACCTTGCTTCAAAATTGGACCGAAACCCTTTCGTACCGGTTCGTAACACGAACCGGTACAAAAGGCCCTCAACGAACCGGTATTAATGTTCCTCGGCCGCCTGGGCAAGGGAGCCGGTACTAATGCACCCTTTAGTACCGGTTCGTAAGGGAACAGGTACTAAAGGCTTAGATGGATGCCCATTTTTCTACCAGTGGGCTAAGTGTTCTGTATGTCTGTTGGGCACAAGGAACTCCATCTTTTCAGCATTTTGGCCATCTGAATCCACAGCACCTGCATACCAGACCAGGTGGAGCGACAAAAATAAATGTCATTCCTGTGCTTCCATATCGTCCACATAAGAGCGGCATGTACCATATTAATAACAACATTCTTTTTGTTGCTAACCCACAACCTAGCCATACTTTCAAAGTCTACAACCACCCACAACATCATTCACAATTCCGGAAATCTCAATCCACATAAGTTTCTCAATTTCACAAGAGAAAAAGAGGTGAACCACACTCTCATTTTCAGAACAAAGCAAACAAGTTTTATCAGTAATCTCTTGTCATTTGCAAAGGTTATCCCTAGTGAGTAGTTTGTTATGAGCTATTGCTAGCGATTTTGTCGGCATCACTTCAATGTCCAAGGAGAAGTTTTGTCAATCATGGTTGTATCTTAGCATCCAAGACCTTTGTTAGACAATATCGGTTAGTCAGTTTTATTAATGTTTCAAACCGGGTGTACGATTAAAAGCCACATTAACTATTCACCACATCACCTTTTTTTTTGCGGGTAATACACCACATCACTTAACTTCTGATAGATACTCCATAATAAAAAAAGTAGACTCTTAATTGATTCGTTGTGATTGCATAATAAAGAAAAGAAAAAACTTGGTTTTTTATCAAACAGAAGAAAAATGGAACAAAAATCACGGTAACAAAAGGTATCACACCGGAAGGAGAGACAAAAGGAGAGCAAGCTAGACGCGGTGGAATATTAACCGAACAAGCCATTCAAAGGACACAACTGGGTAGTACGATGATACGGCTGATTCAACAAGCCACATACGAGTTATGTATTCATCTTTTCCTGAACAGATTGCATGAGCACTACGTACTGCTCAATTAAGCGACGAAGAAAAGGAATTATGTACTCCCTCCGATCCATATTACTTGTCATCAGATTGGATGTATCTAGCACTAAAACATGTCTAGATACATCCATTTCTGCGACAAGTAATATAGATCGGAGGAAGTACAAGATAGAGACACAACCCACGAGATTCACCGGCAGCGCGGTGTAGATTTCCACAAACATGCGCCCGCCGCTCCTATCCTGACGTATCGACGCCAGCTCTAGCTAGGTCGAACTTTAAAATAGGTCCCTATCTTGATTCTTAGAACACTAAATACTTACTCCGTTTCTTGATGCAATGTGCATTTGGTTTGGGAAATTTTCAATACGTGTGTAGGGCGTATGGTGGATTTGGTGTTAGTCGTTTTACACCAACCAAAACCGTGACCTCCCAAAGTGCATGCACGTTAGAAATTAGAGAACAATTGCATGCAGCTGCTCGTTTGTAATTTTGAAACTCGAGCCCATTTTAAAGATTTTAAAAAGAATGAAACCAGCATTTTAAAAATTCAAAATAGAATGAAAGAAATACCTATATGTAAATAATGTTGTGCTTTACCACTGTGCAAAATCTCAACTAAAACTATCTTACATTGAAGGCTGCAAAAAATGACATTTTTTTCCAGCCTTTGATGTACGTAGTGAACATCTAGAATTTTCTTTCACACTTTTTAAACATGAAAAATATTGTTTTCAAAATTTAAAGAAAAAGAGCTTTATGGAGCTGTCGGGAGTTGCCCATCTTGAGTTTCCGAAATTAATCACGCCTACGAAGCGAGCTGTCAGGAGTTGCCCAACTCTTTTCTCCATCTCGCACTTGCTTTCTTTTTCTAGTCTCGGTGACCTGTAGGCTAACTCGAAATTTTTGGGCGCCCGATGGGCGTCGTCCCAGCGTGCGGGCGATGCCGACTTCTTTTTAAGTTTCCTAGACACCTTCGAAATCCCGAACCGCACAAGCCTAAAAGAATTGGTCCGATTCTGGGCTGTTTTTTCCACCACGACGCAAACTTGTAGTGAATTTTCCCCAACTGCTTCTCTCTCCCGCTCGCACGTACCTTTTCACACCAGCGCTGCTCTAAAGTGACACGGTATGCTAGCCCACCACTGACATAAATCCCCTACACGTCAGCATGTTCCTGTCCAAAAGGACCCAAGGGTTCGATTTGGACCAGGATTATATAATTCGGTGTGCTAACTTCCGGATCAAGAGTTTGGGGTTTGATTTCGCCATGCTCTACAACTTCAAGGTTTAAAATAGACTTTACTCTACACAATATCGGTTAGTCAGTTTTATTAATGTACGTCAATAGCCACGTGAACTATACACCACATCACTTAGCTTCTTTTAGATACTCCATAATATTAAAAAGTAGACTCTTGAGAACCAACCGTGATTGGATGGTTAGGAGGGCAGTGGTACCCCTAGCCCTTCAGAGTTTAAATTTCAGGTTTGACGCTTTGGTGTCTTATAAAGGCGGAATATTCTTTCAGTGGGAGGCGACGTTCCCGTCGATATCGAGACGTCTGCGATGACTTCGTCAATCTCAAGACCCGCCGGCTCAGTCTCTCGGAGGTACTCATAGGATAAGGTGTGCATGCGTGTGTTCATAGGGGTGAGTGTATGTACGCGCATTGTGAGCGTCTGTGTGTTTCTTAGAAAAAGAAAAGTAGACTCTTAATTGATTCGTTGTGATTGCATAATAAGATTTTTTTTGGTTTTTTATCAAACAGAAGAAAAATGGAACAAAAATTACGGTAACAAAAGGTATCACACCTCGCAAAAAAAGAAAGGAAGGAGAGACAAAAGGAGAGCAAGCTAGACGCGGTGGAATATTAACCGAACAAGCCATTCAAAGGACACAACTGGGTAGTACGATGATACGGCTGATTCAACAAGCCACATATAGTTATGTATTCATCTTTTCCTGAACAGATTGCATGAGCACTACGTACTGCTCAATTAGGCGATGAAGAAAAGGAATTATGTACAAGATAGGCACACAACCCACGAGCGAGATTCACCGGCAGCACGGTGTAGATTTCCACAAACATGCGCCCGCCGCTCCTATCCTGACGTATCGACGCCAGCTCTAGCTAGGTCGATCCGTCAAGGTCAAGCCGGGGCGAAGCGGTCCATGAGCAGGCACACGGTGGCCTCGGAGTTGGAGAGGACGCCGCTGTTCCTCCTCCGCCTCTCCTGGATCTGCACGCCGCCCTTCTTCACGCTCTCCGCCACTTCGAGCATGCCGTCGCCCTGGTGTTGCCGGCCCACGACTTCGGCGTCGGCCGCCGGTGCGGTGTCCCGGCCGAACTTGGCGAACCAAACTCCGACAACGCCAGCCATTGTTGAGTGTACAGAGGCTCCTTGGCTGCTCTCACTCGAAAGCTTGAAGCTTGAGGTAGCTTTAGCTTTTCTCTCTTTTCACTGCTTGAGTTGAGTGGCTGTTCCTTCAACTGCGGGGTGCTGGCTCTACTTATAGTCGCACGTCTGAAGGCACTGCCAGTGGGAAAAGGAGAGAGGAAGCTGCGTGGGGGATGGTTGAGCCGATGAATAGTCTCGTCTAGAGAGTGAGAGGGGCTGGCGGCCGGGCCGGTGTTTTGTTTCGGCGCCGAGTGGCGGGCGAGCGGCCACAGCTTTGTCCGCGGCAGGGCCATGCCTTCCCATGTGACGCACGGCGCGGCGCGACGCGCGCATGGAGGCCAAGCTAACGAGAGGCCACCGTCGTGCGCGAAAGGTCCGAAGGATATCCTCGTGCCGCATACCCAGCGCCGCGTGGAGAGGGGGGATATAATTTCCCGACGATTCCGGGCGCGGATCCGGATTCCGGAGAGATGCCGCCCGCCGCCCTCCGCTCGCTACTACGATGCCGCGCGCGCGGCGAGTACCCGGCCGGCTGTATGTAGACCGTCGCCGTCACTCGGCGCGCGCTAGCCCCCGTGTTTATTTGCTTCTGCCGTCCAGGTTCGCTGGACCAGAGGACGTACAACCATTTGATTCGGGGAATCCAAGAATTTGAACCGGCGACGTTGGATGTTTTGTCAGGTGCAGGAGCTGGAACGTATTCCACGCCTCACAAGTCGGAAGAACGGTGTACTACAGTAAGACTGTGCTAGGCTAGCTACTTCCAACGCACTTTGAGGCTCTGGGCAGCTGAAGTTCAGAGAAAACGCTTTACTAGCTTCATCTTCTGAATGCCATGTCTTCCGGAGATCAAATGTAGAAAAAATATCTCTGGCGCGGAGAGATATTTCACACGGAGTATCTGACATAAAAAATCAACTTTAGCCGAGTGGTGGTAGTGAATTACAGCTCCCCTCCCACTTGCCTGCACCGTCTCGATCGTGCCCATGATACCAACTTTTTCTTAGGGTCCATGAAAACGAACTCGACTGGAGATACCTCACGGCAGCTTTTTGTTGTAACAGAGACTTTCAGAAGTCGCCGAATTTGATATTTCGGTAGCTCCGTTACAAGCAGAACCCTGCAATAATACTCGCACATGTATAGTTTGTGGCAGATTTGTTTAGTTTGCATGTAAACCGTCTAGATATATGCAAATCTAAACAAATTTACAATATTCTTTTTAAGACAGAGGGACTAGATATTATGCATCTTCAAACATTCAGCACAATCTACTAAATCGACCAGGATGGACAAGGGTGCGTCCTCTCCTATGAACACCGGGGCAAGCTACTAGCATCAGCAGCTTGTTCTTGTTGAATTATTAGGCAATATTTTTATGATTAATTTCAGATTGGTCGGCGTCGATGACGTCCGGGATTTGCGCCTCGAGGCGGGTGGTGAGGGACATGCAGATGATCTTCATGCTGCAGTTCTGGAGCGAGATTGGTCGGAACGCGCCGGGGGGGCAGAACGCCATCTCGCTTGGGGAGGAGAACGATGTGCGCACCCAATTCTATCTCTAGTAGTCTTGCTCCTAAGTCTTCTAGTACTATATAAACAGCCTAAGGGCTGACGATGTAATACCTCTTGCAATATCAATACAATCTATACTACCGTAATTTTGCATGGTATCAGAGCGGTTCGCTCCGCCTAGGGCTTAGCCACTGCTTCCGCCGCGTTGCCCCCGGCGAGATCGATCTCTAAAATCTCCGCCGGAGGCACCAAATCTCGTAGCTAGTTTTTCTTCCAATTCTCTAGATCGGTTTAGTAGTTCTAGCAAATTTCTTTTTCCTATTAGATTTATTTTTCTTTTAGCCACCAAAAGCACCGTCCACAGCCGCATGTCGTCATCACGCGCCTCTACTTCAACCTCGGCGTCGACTCAACTCCGGCAAATCATCGTCAACGATCGTGGCAAGGAGGCTCCGCGTGGCGCCCAAGGGACGCCTTCACTCGATGCGTCGGCTGCTCCGTCCTCACGTCGTCTCCACGCCGGCCCGTCTTCGTCAACATCTACCGGGACACACGTCCCTGAGTACGCGCCTCGTCAATAAAGGGATGCACATTCATCACCTGTGGTCATCATCGCTGACAACCATCTACACCAATAACATCGCCGCATCGTCGCCGGCATAACCAAACATGGTCATCGTCAATGCCAATAAGTTCTTCTTCTCCACGAGCGACGCCGCGCTCATACAAGCGGAAAATACGGGCCTAATCGCGAAATCAACTACCGCTACAACAAATCTCCATCGACAACTACCTCTTCGTCTTCGTCCACCATGACCTCGCCACCAGAGTCGCAGTCTAATTTATATTTTTTACTTAATCAGTTTTCTTCTTGCAACTACTTCATCTACTCCGACAAATCGGCGGACAACTTCTATGCACCGACCGTTCACGGAGAATTTCTCTGCTGCTCCCTCCGGCTCTGGCTCACATGGCTCGTGATGGTCCCTGTCTTCGCACGTCCGGTATTGGCAACCCTGCCGCGTGCCTTCGTCCCCGGCACGCCCCCCCCCCCCTGAGTTTGGAAAACTCCGCAAGGCATGTCGCCTACCTCGACTACTCCGATTCAAACTACGTCTACTTCAACTACTATGGTGAATTCTCCAGGCTCATCGATGATATCGACCACAACACAACGACATCATCAACAGCGACGACATCACCAATGGCACCAACGGCCATGACTACAGCGCCCCACACATGGCAACATCGACATCGGCATCCACTGGCTCCCTCTCTAGTTCGCGCCTTCGGATTATGCTCCAGTCAGACCATCCGTGACGCTCTGGCTGTTCTCATCACTACCGATCCGACTGCGGGGGGGGGGGGGGGTGTTAGAGTATGTCACGGTTTGGTAATATTTGGTAGTTTAAGTTTGTAATCCAATTCTATCTCTAGTAGTCTTCTTGCCCCCAAGTCTTCTAGTACTATATAAACAGCCTAAGGGCTCACGATGTAATCACCTCTTGCAATATCAATACAATCTATACTTCCGCAATCTTTCATGCATGACATCCACTTTGACGGTGGGCCACGCGGCCTGGAAGAAGCTGGGGCCCAGCCCATCGGGGCCTGGGGCGCTGGAACGGTCCATCCCGGTGATGGCAGCCGTAGTTTCGTCCACGGAGAAGGAGGTCACGAGCTTCGGCCCGTCGACACCGTGAGAGCCTCGGTACAGGCGATCTAGGTCAAAGCGCCACTCCGTGGGCTGCGCCCAGCCGAGCAGATCACCGTAGAAAGCATGCAGTTGTCCTTATGGGCGACGACGATGGAGCCATCCACCTCGAGGTAGCGAACTAGGTTCCGGTGGCGGCGCGAGGAAGCCAAGGCGTGGAAGAAGCGGGTGTTCTCGTCCCCCTCACGGACCGCACGGAATTTCCCCAATTGCTTCCAGAAGGCGGACTGAGCATTGATGGACACAGCCAGGGCGGCGCGGGCGTCCGAGTGCAGTTCATCCTCAGCAGGAGAGAGGGAACGGGACCCTTCGAGGAAGTCAAAAAGATCAATGATAAACTTGCAGTTATTATCGAACTCAGGGATGAATTTATGCTATTTTTTCCAGGCCTTAGCTGCAAACCTGAAGCGCTTAACCTTGGCAGCGATGCTGCCCGCAGCATCGCCACGTGAGCCTTGATTCGTCCAGGCATGAAGAGTGGTTGGGAGGAAGTGTGGGTTTTGCAACCAGGCATTTTCGAAGAAAAACTAGCGCGCAACGGGGATTGAAGTGGAGGCGGATATGAGGAGGGGGAAGTGATCAGAGGTGGGACGGGGGCGGGATGAGAGGGAGGAGTCGAGGAAGACAACATCCCAGCTATGATTAAAGAAGGCATGATCAAGGCAGGCGAGGGTGGGCGGGGAGCGGAGGTTTGTCCAGGTGAACTGACGATCAGAGAGCGCCAGCTCCTAGACATCCATGGAGTTGATCATGGCTTTGAAAGCTTGTGCAAGTCCACGGTCGAAGTTGGAGTTGTTTTTCTCGTGGGGGTGGCGGATGAGATTGAAGTCCCTGCAGACGAGCCAAGGGCCATGGATGGTGGGGAGGATGGACTCCATCTCGGAGACGAAAGCGTGGGTGAGGGAGTGATCGGCGGGGGCATAAACGTTGGTTATGGTGATGGTGAGCTCGGTGGTAGTGGAGGATAGGCTAGTGGTGAGGGAGAAGACGTGGGTGGTGGAGGAGATGAGCGAGAAAAGGGCAGGACCCCAGGCGGTCACAATGCCACCACGGCTCCCGTCCGCGTCGCAGGTGGAGAAGACGAAGAGGTTGGAAGGTAGGAAAGACCAAAGTTTAAACTGGCCCAGTGTGGCCGGCTTGGATTCCTGTAAGCAGACGATTGAGGGGTTAGCATCAGAGACAGAGTTGTGCACGACGTCACACTTGCCCGTGTCGCCAAGCCCTTGCACGTTCCAAGAGAGCATGGAGAGAGAGCGGAAGGGCGTACTATCCATTAAACTGAGGGGCCCCAATACAGAGGGGAACATTATAGAGAGCAACATGGCAGCGATAGCTAAGCGAGGACACTAGAGCAATATCTAGGGGAAATAAACACGAGCAAGCAAATGGAACACGTAGGGGGCCTAGATCCGGAAGACAGTATAGAGAGGTACACATGGACGTAGAGGAGGACGTAGCCCTAGCTAGGCGCGTTAGGCGATTCTGAGGAGAGCTACACATGGGCACTCCCGGGCACCAAGGTGGAGGGAATGGCGGCGGCACGAAGGGTGGTCACCGTCTGCCTTCTCATGGGCTTGCAGACAGCGTCGAGGACCTTCTTCTTTAGAGCGCAGGCACGCAGCTTGGTGGAGCAGCCAGGGAGGGCGTCGAGGAGGTCCCGGCGCTTAACGGCTTTGGTGGTCATGTCCTCAAAGTTAGCCTTCTGGTTTTCATGGATGCGCTCGCTGAAGCGAGAAGGGGCGACTGACTCCTCCTTCTTCTTCTGGTGGTGCATTTCTCCTTTTGCTTTGCGGATGCTTCTTGGCTCAGGCTCATCATCAGAAACGGCGGGCGAGGTGACCATGGGCATAAGGTCCGCAATAGCAGGCAGGTCGCCGTCATCCATGATGAGCTCGGAGATGGTGACGCAAGAGCGCCTGGAGGAGACGACAGACCAGGGGGACGAGTCCAGGGAGCCCACCGTTGAGCCGGCAGGTTACGGTGGTGCGGGCGGTGCCCCGAGCATCGCATTAGCAGTGGGCACGTGACTGGCTCCACCGATGGCGGGGAGCAGGGGGCACCATGCAGGCGAACCAGCATGGCGAGCTGCCTCCCTACACCCGCGGGCGGCCCACGGGGGCATGGGCGACATCGCACGACGTTCCAAGCCTATGGCTCATGGGAGCGCCAAGGAAAGGTACCACCCCACAATTGTGCATGAAGGGCGGCGGTGGCGGAGGCGAGAAGAACGGCTGGTAGACATCGGCATCGTTGAAGGATTGCTCCCTAGGCCAGGTGCGCGCAATGTCGATCGTGGCGACACGGGACGGCCATGGCCCGCCAATGGGCCACACGTCACATTGGGCGTCGTGCGTGTGGTTTAGTAGGAGCACGACCCGCACCGAGGTCATGTCAGAGCCGAGCAGCACAAGGGGGTCGATCTCCATCACCTTCCTGAACCCGCTGAACATGGCGGTAATGCCCACGGGGTTGACGTGCTCTGCCTAGAAGCCGGTGGCGTAGGCAAGGGCGCATACCCTAGGCTGCATGGCGACCCGACTAAAAGTTTCCTCACGGTCCAGGTCGATGCGGACATCCTCGTGGAAGAAAGGCTACAAGGTAATGACCGCGTCACGCTCCGCACCGTTGGCGAAGCGCAGCTACATCACACCCACAAAGGATTCATGTCCGGGTGGCGCGTGCTCCTGCTCACGTCGGCCAGATGCCTTGTCCTTGTAAATGTCGTGTTGGACGCGCTACCGACGTATGTCATGGCCGCCCTGCAGCTGCCCCGCCGGTGATCAAGGCCCTTGACGCGCTTCGCAGGACCTTCCTTTGGAACGCCGGCGAGAGCGCCTCTGGTGTAAAATGTCTGGTGGCCTGGGACCGGGTTTGCAGGTCCAAGGAGGAGGGTGGCCTCGGCGTCCGTGCCCTTGCCATCTAAATCGCACGCCTGCTCGTCAAGGTTCTGCACCGCCTCCACTCAAAACCTAACTCGCCCTGGGCGGTCTGGCGGTGGGCTGATCTCGGTAGCTCAAGCACCTCCCCCGCTTTGCTTGGGGCGCCCTCCGGTGAACACTGGAAAAGCCTATCCCAGCTGGTGCCTCTATACCAGTCCTTCTCCCAGGTTGAGATTGGCGACGAGCGTCACACTGCCTTCTGGCACGATGCATGGCTCCCCGGTGGTGCTCTCGCCACCTCCATGCAGGCGATGTACTCCCACACCACCGCTCATGATGTCTCCGTCTCCCAGGCTATCGCGGATGGTCTGGACACCATCCTGGTGCCCCGACTCACTTTCGTCGGAACCTGCAATCTCGCCTCCTTTCGCCATGCCCTGCTCTCCGTCTCGCTGATGACGAACGACGATTGACGCACCCTTGTGTGCTGCAAGGGACCAAAGAACTCCCTGCAGGCTGCTACTCTTTACAGGCTCTGCAACTTGGGCAGTGTGGTCACCCCCTTTGTGGACTTCGTCTGGCACAGCCGTGCCCCTGCCCACGTTAGATTTTTCTGCTGGCTCATCGTCCAATCTGGGATCCACACACGCGACCTACTGCTGCGAAAAAACATCCTGGAGGCGCACGAAGCTAGGTTCCCCATGTGCGATGCCATGCTGGACACCGCCAGCCACATGGATCTCCACTACCCTACCGCCGCCTATCTTTGGAGGCAGGTGGGCGTCGCTATCGCCCCTAGAGCCCAGGTCAATGATCTGCACCTGCTGGCCGCGCGCCAGGGCATGGCTCCTGAGACTGCACCTGCCTTCATTCAGCTTTGATGCTGGCATATCTGGAAGCAGAGGAATGCCAAGGTGTTCGAAGATATGGAACCCTCTCACCCACTTCTTCTTAAAAGATGCCATGATGACGCCGCTCTTTGGCGTGGCCGATTTCCTCTTGACCTACCCGGGTCGGTAGACTCCTGGGTCAATCGCTTGCGCAGTGCCCCCATGTAATCCGTGTCCTACTCCTCTCCTCTGTCCACCCTGCTGTAAACTATCTAGGGTCTGACCCTTTTTTAATATATTCAGGTGGGGAACCTCTCCCCTGGTGAAAATCTGAAAAATGATTAATTCCAGAATATAAAGCATGGCGAAGACTAATGTTACCACATGTAATTCGAACATACTAAACGCATGAACAACAACATGTAGCGGGAAAACATGTACCCGCAAAACATGTTTAGACTTTAGACACACATACCCATCGTCTGTAGATGGAGCAACCGCGGTTTCAGCGGTGACATTGTTGATGACAACGTTGGTGAAGACCGATCTAAAAGGACGATGACAGAGATGGCGATATGCAGCACCGTTCGACTTATATGGTAGACAGTCTATGATGAAGACGTGAGCAGTCACGCGAAGCGCTTCCCCAAAACCATATTCACCCTCTTTTGTACATGATCACAAAGGCGAGTGGTTCCAGAGACATGTTCTACCGTTCGCTAGTGCACTCTGGCGCTTGGGATGGAGTAAATTATGGTGGCAGCGCAAGTAGAGAGGTGGAAAACCCCCTGATTGGTTTCAGTGTCGATCGGTGGAAGCCGCACATGCGCTTATATACAGTAGCTCGGGAAAAATCTAATAAACGCAACGTGGGCTTAGTCCATGTCACACACGTTTGGGTCGATTACAGTGGCCCAAAATCCGAGAGCGATCCAAACTTACTAACTATTGACACGTCTGTGAAAAAACGCATTAGTTTTCCTGAACAACAAAAGATAAGCTCATCTTGAAACTAATTCCGCAAACCATGGCACGTGTGCATCGCATCGCATCATGACGAGATGGGTGAGCAAGGATGAGGATCACGCGTGTACCATGATGTCTACGCACTTCTATTCTTGTAGACAGTTGTTGGGCCTCCAAGTGCAGAGGTTTGTAGAACAGCAGCAAGTTTTCCCTTAAGTGGATCACCTAAGGTTTATTGACCTCAGGGAGGAAGTGGTCAAAGGTATTCCCTCTCAAGCAATCCTGCAATCAAGATACAAGAAGTCTCTTGTGTCCCCAACACACCCAATACACTTGTCAGGTGTATAGGTGCACTAGTTCGGCGAAGAGATAGTGAAATACAAGTGGTATGAATAATTATAAGTGGTAACGGTGATAGAAAATAACTTGATGGTGTGGAAAAGACTAAAGTAAAACTGAAATAAAGATGAAAGCAAGCAAACATGTAACAGATCTAGTAGCAAACGGTGTATCAATGCTTAGAAACAAGGCCTAGGGATCATACTTTCACTAGTGAACACTCTCATATAAATATCTTATCTTCATGATACTACTCTTAACTACTCTCCGGTTGGACACTGTAATCAACGGTAGGGTATAACAGCACTCCTCAAAGTCCATCTTTCCCATCTAGAAAACCCCACACTGTCACCTTGAGTACTAGATGAGTCCAACAAACACCACAATTTTATAAAGATATCCAACTCCAAATATAACTCATAACAAGTATTTGTAATCTCTAGCCTAAGTGCCACCATGGTGTGCACACTGTCACTTTCACACACATGGGGAGAGCAGAGATCTATTAAAGCACTTGAGTAGCAAGGTAGATCTATAGATTACAAGCTCATGATCATAATATGATCATGCATAGAGAGATAGATGAACACATAGATACCGGTAGAACCCTTAGTCTCGAGAGAGAACTACTCCATCCTCATCATGGGAATCAGCAATGGTGATGGAGATGGCGGTGGACTCGATGGAGATGGCTCCGGCGGCGGCGGTGCGGAGGACTCCTTCCCCGCCGTCGGTATCACAGGGGAGCACCGCCCCTTAGCACCCTTCCTTCATAGATTCTTGGGAGCCCTTCCCCATGAAGATGAGATCTATGGGGAAGGCAAAAATGTGGCTTTGGTGGTGCAAATTCGTGGGTGGAGGTGCCCTGGGCGAATTAGGTTTCCTCCCTTTATATGGCTTCTCGGATTCCCGTCACCCCATCTTGGGCTGCAGTAAATCGGACCTATCTGGCCTGACTGGACTCGGAATTAGCTAAATTTTATGTCTAGAACGTTTGTCGCGAAATTTTCAACAACTTTGTAGTTGAAGAGTTTTTCGTTTGACGCTGTCTTGGACCCGGAACGTGACCATCTTCAAAAAGAGTTCTGAGGCAGATTACTGAAAAATCCCAATTTGACTCCAACAAGGTTTCCACTTGTATTTTTGGTAATTCCTACACATCAAAGTGTAAAATAAGAATATTGTGCACTTTTGCAACTATTAGTAGGTTAGTCCAAAAAATCATATGAAAAGTACTCCAAAGTGTGGACAAAACATAAGAAAGTAGATTAAACCAAGCATGGAACATCAAAAATTATAGATACATTTGCAATGTATCAACATCCCCAAGCTTAACTCCTTCTCGTCCTCGAGTAGGTAAGTGATAAAAAGAAAGAATAATTTTTAAGGTGACATGCACCATCAAAGACTTGATCAAAGTATTTGTAAAACATTCAAAGCTAGGATCATAGTACTTCAATCATAACATGAAAGACAAAGTTCTAGCAATAAGCCAAGAAACTATGATACAACATGAAAAGACACAAACGAAAGATTCATGAATAACAATGTTTTGCAAGACGTTTGTTTGTTTCACATAAAGAAAACATAGCATAATAGTATTCAACTTGTCCCTTAATAGAGTAGCAAATATAAATGCATAGGACACCTTCAAAGTTCATAAGAGTGACTAGATACAATATTTTAAAACAAGCAATAACAAGTTATGCATCAATCAGCTAGTCTTGGGACAATGCACATAGAACTAAGAATGGCCACTATGCTCTTAAAGTAGGTGCATAAAGATAGAAGGTGGAGACTCAATATAATGGTGGAAGAAAAGTCTTTTGTAAAAGGAAGTAGGGATCAAGTCTCATAAAGAGCTTCAAAAAATTATGGTACTTGTAGTTTTCAACTCTCATTGCCCCTATCATAAGCATCTTAAAGGTGATTAAGGTTAAAGTGACACAACTAAGAGGATATGCTTGACAAGTTATAAACCGAAATCTCATGCCCCTTACTTACGAAGACCGATCCTCATGCTACTCAACTTTAGTCACAAGTAAGCTCTTGTCATTGTAAGTACATATGTATCATAAAGAACCTCCAACAGGGTACCCCTTGCACATGATACAGGAGCTATCCCATAATCAAAATGACAAGGCAAGCAGACAATGAGCATCTCACCGATCTTTTTATTTGCTAGTTGCATAGGTTTTTATTGAGGATGCTTCATAGAGTGCTCATTATGGTGATGCTGCAAGTTTCCACCATGATTAGGCATGGCTTAGGCTAGCAGCCCAGGCGTTTCTCTAACAGACATACAAACTCCATGATCTTACAAGTTCCACTTTTATTTCACACCGCCGGGATCCATAAGCAAAAGAACATGATATCAACGGGGTACAAAGTACAAGTGCAATGTTGAAAGCATTCCCCATGATAAATGGTTCTGCTAATTTCAACTTATAAAGCGCAAGCATATACGCAACAAAGAAGGACCCAATGGTTCAAGTTTATTAGATGCAAAAAAAAGTAAAGTGTGCCATCAAGTTCGTGAGAGTTTTAATCACTAGTTTTCTCATAACAAGTTTAATTTGGAAGGTAAATAAAAGCATGAATATACTTGGAATAGCATAAGCTAGTAGGTAGGTATGGTGGAATCTTTGGAATAACTTGGTTTAGGGAGTTAGATGCATGAGTGGAACTCATACTTTGTTGTGGAGGCTAGCAAAAGACTAGGAGCGACAAACTAAGAGAGCAATAATGACCATAATCATGCAGAGCGACAAAACATCATTGATCAAAGCATAAAGTGATACTAAAAGTTGAAAACTAAAGGATAATAAAGGCTATGGTGACTTTGGATAGTCATAACATGGTGTGAGCATGTGCCAAGTCAACCCAAATAAAGCATCAAAGGAGAATACCACTATACTATGCTTTAATATGCTAAAACAACGCATGATTTATACAAGGCACATTAAGCAATCTCAATTGTTTATAACAAGTCATGCTACATTAAAAATACTAAGCATAAAGCCAAAACAATATCAAGTATGGCATGACAAAGCATAGGCCATGGTCAAAAACAAGCTCTTTTTACCACAAAAGTATGAACTTTCCTACTCTTTTCCAAACCAAACCAAACTATTTGCAAACCAATGCATGAAAGAGGGGGTCCAACCAATTTATTCAGAAAACTAAGCAAACCAAGGAAAATTAAAACCAAAACGAAAACAAAAAAGAAGACGCTCCAAGAAAAACACAACTGTGCATGAAACAATAAAAATGAAGCGTTTGGAAGAAATCTGGGATTTTTATTGATGAAGAATTGACGCTTGTACTTCTTGGATATTTCTTGGGGTGACACCCGTGGCATCCCCAAGCTTGAGCTTTAGTCCATCCTTCATCTCATTACTCATTCCTTCCAAACACCTGAAATTTTTCCTTCATACAAAACTTCACACAATCTTTATTAGCAACATTAGTGCACTCAAGATAAATAAGTCTTAAGGTTCAGTTCTAACACCAAATAAACTTCCATTAGAACAATAGCTACTGTAGCACTTCGCTAAAAAATCTCAATTCCCTAAAATAACTCAAAAAGGAACGAACAAGAAGCAAATGTAGAAAATGGCAGAAATCTGTCAAAACAGACCAGCAGGTAAAGACGAATTTTTTCGAAGACCTTATATTGCTCAAATCAAAAAGTGTTGAACTAACGTAAGTTAGATAACAACCTGGGGCATAAGAAAAAAAAATTACAGCTCAATCCGACATACAGAGCTCTCTCACGAATTTTTACGGTGAAGCACAAAAAAACAGCAACTTTCCCAATCATTACTTCACTCTCATTAGAGGTTACTCTTGGCACGAAAAGCAAATAAAAAGGATAAGGAGCGGTTTACAGAGGTAATAACTTCCAAGACTCATCTAAAACTTTTGGGTTATCTCCCAATAAGTACTTTTCTTTAATGCCTTTAAATTAGGCTTGATAGTTTGAGAAGATGCTCACATAAGAAATATGAATTGAAGTAAAATAGAGCATCAAGAAGCAAATTCAAAGCATATTTAAGTCTAACCCACTTCCTATGCACAGGAATCTTGTAAAGAAACAAGTCATGAAAGCACAAAGCAACAAGCATAGGAAAGCAAAACAAGTGCAACTTCAAAATTTTCAACATAAAGAGGGGAAACTTAATATTATTGAGATGCATAGAACCATGTTTCCCTCTCTCATAATAACTTTCAGTAGCAACATGAATAAAATTAACAATATAACTATCACATAAAACATTCTTATCATGAGCCACATGCATAAAAGAATTAATACTCCTCACATAAACATAGTCATTCTTGTTAATTGTAGTGGGAGCAAATTCAACAAAATAGCTATTATTATTATTTTCATCACCATAATCATCAAATATATGAGGCATATTATAATCATAATTAATTTCCTCCTCAATAGTAGGTGGACTGAAAATATCATAATCATCATTGCAATCATCATATATTGGAGGTATAGCATCCTCATAAGCAATAGAATAGTTATCTTCCCAAGTGTGTTCATTTGTAAACATATCATCATTAGAAGGATCATGGATAGCACTAATAGTATAGCAATTATTAATATCATCATTTTCAGAATTGGTACCAAAGAGATTTTCAATATCAAAAGAAGTATATTTTTCCCAATCATGATCACTACTATAGGTAACAGGCATAGGAACATCATCGAGTTCAGACTCATCAAAAACTATAATAGGAGCAACATGCTTAGGGGAAAATACCGTTTCCTCTCTCCTTTTACTCATCCTTTTCTTCTTTATCTTCTTCTCTTTAGGAGGGAGAGGCTTGAAAGGAAGCTTCTCCATATACCCTGGTTCATTGTTAGAGACAATAGAAGAAACTTTGGAGCATTCCTTCTTTTCATTAATAAGATCAAAACACATATTAGTCCTATCATATTTTGGTAAAATCTCATCTTCTATAATATTTTGTATGTAAGTATTTGTGTGACAATTATCAACACAATAAAGATGACAACCATGCAGGACACTATTCATATCAAAAGCACCCATATCTACCAAAGAGGTTTTTCTTGATAACTCTTCACACCCCAAAAATAATGTAAGTTCATCATGCTGATTAGGAGTGATCATGTCATCACAATACAAACTTGCAGTACTCATTGGATTAGAAGGGCTATTATTATGGCCCGAGCATTGGAAATTGAAATGACCCACTTCAAAGCAAAGTTCACAAATAAAAGGATAGAGGGCACACACTTTTTTACCAAGATCATTTAGAGCCCTATACCACATTCTAGTTTTTTCATTCCTGTGGGTGATAGAATATTCTTCTTCAACTTGATTACTCTCACAAGGTCTATGTATCCCACACAAATTAACATGCTTATAAGAAATAGTGCTTTCAGAGGTTTGAGCATGTTTATTGCTATCATTAACAACAATTTCATTTTCCATGCAAGTGTCTTTAAAAGGCTCATGATACATGTCCCACTTTTCTTTAGGAGCATTAATATGAGAAGCAAAGGTTTTAAAACTATCAATAAGAATTTGAGGATCAAGACCATATTTAGCACTAAGCTCTTGAAAATCAGCAGTTTAAGCAAAAGACTTAATGCAATCATACTCATAGTTTATACCTGGTTCTTTACCTTTGTTGTTATCCCAATCTTCGGTATTGCTTTGAATTGTTTCAAGAAGATCCCACTTAGCTTTGACCTCCTTACTTGTGAAGGATCCCTCTAAACAAGTATATAGATAGTCCTTGTAATGTCCTGAAAGCCTTGCATAGAAATTATTAATAACAATATTACGGGGGAGCTCATGAATGGGACATTTGAGAATTAGTGACTTCAATCTCCCCCATGCTTGGGCAATACTTTCTCCATCATGAGGATGAAAATTATAAATGTAATTCCTATCTTTATGAATTTCATGAGGAGGATAAAATTTAGAGTAAAAGAGAGATTCAAGTTCCTTCCACTCCAAACGATGAGGATCATCTAGTAGCTCATACCACTCCCTTGCTTTGCCCTTAAGTGAAAAAGAGAATAACTTCTTCTTGACATGATCTGTTGTAATACCTGCACACTTGAACAACTCGCATAATTTGTGTATAAAGAGCAAATGATCACCAGGATGGACAGTTCCATCTCCAAAATAGTAGTTATCCATAACACGATCAATAATTTTTATAGGTATTTTAAAAGGGATGCTTTCAGTATGTGGATTTAAAATATCACAAGTATCATTAGAATTACCACATATGGTAGATAAAGTATCATCAGAGCATATTTTCTTCCTTAAAACTGGGGAACTAAAGAGATCATTTCATAAGAACCAACTTCCCCAAGCTTAGACGTTTCCATAGCATTAGTAACAAAGGTGTTCAAAAGATTCATACTAATAACATTGCTATTAGCATGCAAGGAAAGTTCCATGGGTTTTTTAATTTTATTTTTAGACAATTCAAGTTCTAACTTAGGAAAAATACTATAAAGCTCTCTAATTTTTTTTTGTTTTCCATTAAGCCTAACTAGTGAAAACAAGAAACAAAAAGACAAAATTGCAAAATCTAAAGGAAATAACTTTGAGCACTCACACCGGAGGATGTGAGTACCTTTTACCTTACCTCCCCGGCAACGGCGCTAGAAAATAGCTTGATGTCTACGCACTTCTATTTTTGTAGATAGTTGTTGGGCCTCCAAGTGTAGAGGTTTGTAGAACAGCAGCAAGTTTTCCCTTAAGTGGATCACCCAAGGTTTATCGAACTCAGGGAGGAAGTGGTCAAAGGTATTCCCTCTCAAGCAATCCTACAATCAAGATACAAGAAGTCTCTTGTGTCCCCAACACACCCAATACACTTGTCAGGTGTATAGGTGCACTAGTTCGGCGAAGAGATAGTGAAATACAAGTGGTATGAATAATTATAAGTGGTAACGGTGATAGAAAATAACTTGATGGTGTGGAAAAGACTAAAGTAAAACTGAAATAAAGATGAAAGCAAGCAAACATGTAACAGATCTAGTAGCAAACGGTGTATCAATGCTTAGAAACAAGGCCTAGGGATCATACTTTCACTAGTGAACACTCTCATATAAATATCTTCTCTTCATGATACTACTCTTAACTACTCTCCAGTTGGACACTCTAATCAACGGTAGGGCTATAACAGCACTCCTCAAAGTCCATCTTTCCCATCTAGAAAACCCCACACTGTCACCTTGAGTACTAGATGAGTCCAACAAACACCATAATTTTATAAAGATATCCAACTCCAAATATAACTCATAACAAGTATTTGTAATCTCTAGCCTAAGTGCCACCATGGTGTGCACGCTGTCACTTTCACACACATGGGGAGAGCAGAGATCTATTAAAGCACTTGAGTAGCAAGGTAGATCTATAGATTACAAGCTCATGATCACAATATGATCATGCATAGAGAGATAGATGAACACATAGCTACCGGTAGAACCCTTAGCCTCGAGAGAGAACTACTCCATCCTCATCATGGGAATCAGCAATGGTGATGGAGATGGCGGTGGAGTCGATGGAGATGGCTCCGGGGGCGGCGGTGCGGAGGACTCCTTCCCCGCCGCCGGTATCACAGGGGAGCACCGCCCCTTAGCACCCTTCCTTCATGGATTCTTGGGAGCCCTTCCCCATGGAGATGAGATCTATGGGGAAGGCAAAAACGTGGCTTTGGTGGCTTCAAATTCGTGGGTGGAGGTGACCTGGGCGAATTAGGTTTCCTCCCTTTATATAGCTTCTCGGATTCCCGCCACCCCATCTTGGGTTGCAGTAAATCGGGCCTATCTAGCCTGTCTAGACTCGGAATTAGCTAAATTTTATGTCCAGAACGTTTGTCACGAAATTTTCAACAACTTTGTAGTTGAAGATTTTTTCGTTTGACGCCGTCTTCGACCCGAAACGTGACCATCTTCAAAAAGAGTTCTGAGACAGATTTCTGAAAAATCCCAATTTGACTCCAACAAGGTTTCCACTTGTATTCTTGGTAATTCCTATACATCAAAGTGTAAAACAAGAACATTATGCACTTTTGCAACTATTAGTAGGTTAGTCCAAAAAATCATATGAAAAGTACTCCAAAGTGTGGACAAAACATAAGAAAGTAGATTAAACCAAGCATGGAACATCAAAAATTATAGATACATTTGCAATGTATCATACCACTCCTATTATCACTCACTTACAAAGTGGTGAGACACTTCACCTTATAAGATGGTGCAACTCTTCTCTAACTTTCCATTTGGGACTAAATTTTGGCTCACAGTTCTCTTGCCACACACATGTGAGCTGCCACATATATAAGCTTCCACACACATGGGTTTTGAGATTTAGAGAAATTTAGCCCATTATTACTAACAATTCTCCACCAGATTTCAAATGTCCATTTTAAGATTTATCAATTTTCGCTACTTGTTTATATACTAGTGTTTTAGTAGAGACTATTAAGTTTAACTTCCGCCTAGAGCTTTAAGCTATATCCATTCGCACTTGAACAATGGACAACTCCTTGAATTACAAGTTTTGCATGAACAGGTTTTGCTCAAAGTCGTAACCAGTACCTGGTTGAAAGTAGCCTACCCTACAAATGGAGCATAGACTACGCCATACACATTAAGGCATGAGTTTATTAGAGATCACCCAAGTCTCATAAACTACGACGTTTAACATTTGGGCTCACATATCTATGTTCTTTCAATAATGTCTGTAGGATAGCATCTTTACTATGACATTTCCTGATAGTCCCTTTGCAAAGAGATTTGTCAGTTTTTGTTAGTTTGAATATATGTAACAGTTATTACTCCAGAGTCTTTCAATTTCCTGACTAATTTCAAACATATCTTCACATGTCTTGATGACTTTACGTTATCCTTAGAATTGTTCACTATGACAATAGCAGTATGGTTGTCACAATTAAAAGGATTATCGGCACATTTTTTCAACCATAAGCAAGTCCATAAAGATCTCATACAACCATTCGGACTCAATAGTTGTTGTGTATAAAGAGGTAAGTTCTGCTTCCATGGTTAACTTCATCAATATGGTCTATCTACATGACCTCTATGACACTGTGCCACCTCCAAGGGTAAAAACATAGACGCTTGTGGTGTAGAGTTCGTCAACATCAGACATCTAGTTCAAACCACTATATCCTTCAAGAACAACAAGGGTGCCCTGAATAGTGAATCTCATAGTTCATTACACCACATAGATAGTGCATGACCCTTTCAAGTGCATGTCAATGATCAATACCTGGGTTAGACATGAACCTACCCAACTTTCTCACATCAACAGAGATATCGAGTCTGGTAGTGCTTGATAATAAGTACATTAGAGAACCAATAATTTGAGAGAATCTCAACTAATATGTTGGTTCTTTCTTATTATTTCGTAATGTAACACTAGGATCATAATGTTGGAAATATGCCCTGGAGACAAATAATAATATGGATTATTATGATATTTCAGAAAGTTTATAATTAGGTTTTATATCATGCTATAACTGTATTAAAAGGAAACTTCAATACACGTGTTATATATAAACAACCAGCAGTTCCCGGTGAATCTCTAGTCACTGGTTCATTGGTCAACAAATGATCAAGATTTCCTGATCATGTGGCATTTATGCCAGTTGACAATGGATTCACCTCATTGGGATAATGAGATGATGAACATACCCAATCTAAGCATCGTAAGATGATCATGTCACAAAGTTCAAGTTACGATGATTAGGAAACACAGTGTCTTGTTTCTTAGACTGTGAGACCATATTAATCATTGTCACCCGAGGTGCCTTTGATTGCATCAAACGTCGCTCGATTAAACGGTGATCATAAAGGTGTCTTAAGGTATTCAGAGGGGCATGTAGAGGCCTATGTATCAAGAGCGGGATTTGTCCATCCGCGTGATGGAGAGATACTCAAGGGCCCACTCGGAGAAGTTATATCCATAAAGCTACGCAGCGTGTGACTAGGTCACAGGTATATCACTTGTCAAATGATTTAAGTAGTATTTGTCTATAACGAGATTGAACATGACATGATGATTCCATGGATCAGATCTTGGACCATCCAAGTATCACAGAGGCAAAAGGAATATGATACAACGTTTATGGTTCAATAACAAAGATTCGTGGAATGCACATGGGTCATCATGGGCATCCAGGTCCGATCATTGGTACGAAAGGGATCTCGACCATGTCTGGAGTGTTCCCAAACCGTGGGGTATCATGCTTAAGGGCTTGATGATGCTCGAATATCATTTTGGTATCGTCGGAATCACCGAAGAAAAGAAAGGGAGAAAACTGGAAGGGTTCCGGGAAAGTCCGGAGGATGCCTAGAGTGGGATGGAAGGAGTTCTATAGCCACCGAGATTGAATAATATGTGAGTAAATGTTAAATATTGATTTAATCATTTATTCATAATTATTTAAATAAAATAAAATGAATTAAAATGGTTAAATACCTCATTGGGCCCAAATCCCTAGGAGAAAAGGCCAATGAGGGAAAGTACCAAAGGGGGAAAGGGAGGAGGGGTCGCATGGGCCCCATGCACCCATCGGCTGGGCCCATGAGGGCCTTGGCTGGTCGGCCACCCCCTCCCCCTCTCCTCTCCCTTATTTAGTCCCACATGGCTTAGCTAATAAGCTATGGGGTCCCTTTTCCCATATATATTGAGAGGTATTTGGAGGAAATAAGTACACCAATAAATAATAACAGGTTCCCTCTATTTGGGGAGACCTCCAGTTATTTATCTCCTCTCTCTCTTTCTCCCGAGACTGTAGTCCCAAGTCTGGCCTGCATGAATAGGAGATTTCTTCACCGCGGAGCACCGTCATGATGTGGAATTCGGATCCAGAAAGTCTACTTCTGCGATTTCTCCTGGATCGAAGGAGCGGGAGTCATCGTTAAGGACCGGGCATGTGTAACTTCCTCGAAGGTGCTGCACTTGTGGTTCTAGGAGTTGTTATAGCCGCATGAGCTGTCGGACTTCAGAACAACCTTGAGTTTGGCATCGGTACGACTACATCAACCATGTTCTCCTGAACGTTGTCAAGGCATTTTGCTCTTCAACTGGTAAGTTTTTGAAAATCCCCTCTCGTTAATGCATTACTAATAGATAGATCCCTGCATTAGGGTTCTTGGCGTAGGAAAAAATTCTTGTTTTCAGGCGTGAACTCCTACACATAAGGTGTTGGAGATGTATTTCTATCAATAAATACAAATATGCTCAAGACCTTCTCAACATACTAAGATTGCGTTAAATTAATCTCATTCTCGTTCTTAATAAGCTTGATGTTCAAAATCACATTATCTTCTTCCAGATCTTTCATATCAAAGTTCTTTGATAGGAAAGACTTGACTTCGTTTACCATTTTCATTTTTGTACCAAAGATCAGAATGTCATCCACATACAAACATAATATAACACCTTTGCCCCCACCATGGCAATAGTAAACACACATATCATCCTCATTAATTATATAGCCACCAGAAATTAGAGTTTCATAAAACTTCTCATGCCATTTTTAGGTGCTTGTTTTAGGCCATTTAAGATTTTAACAACTTCCATACCTTTATATCTTCACCCTTTACCACAATCCCATTCGGCTGATACATATAGATTTTCTCTTCCAACTCTCGATTAAGGTAAGTTGTCTTCATGTCCATTTGATGGATGAGAAGACCATATGACGCAACTATGGAAAGTAGTACTCGAATGGTGGTCAGTCTAGCTACCGGTGAATAGGTGTCAAAGTAATCTTCGCCTTTTTTCTAGGTGTAGCCTTTTGCTACAAGCTGTGCCTTGTACTTATCAATAGTACCATCAGGATTTAGCTTCTTTTTGAACACCCACTCACAGCCCACAAGTTTACAACCATAGGATTTTTTTCTGATAATTCCCAAGTTTTATTAGAAAGAATTGAGTCCATCTCATTTTGGACAACTTCATTCCAATCATTTGCATCAGGATATGCATATGCCTCAACAATGGATCTGGGAGTATCATCCACAAGGTACATGATGAAATTGTTACTAAAGAATTTTCAATCCTCTGTCTTTTACTCCTCGTGAGAGGTTCATCATCATCCTTCTCAAGGACTTCCCCGTGTGGTTATTCAAAATTCCCACTATTTGCACTATATTCAGGAAGTATTTAAGAGGAAATTCTAGTAGTGTTATGCATATCTTTCATAGGAAACATATTATCAAAAAATGTTCCATCACGATATTCCATCATAATAATAAAAACATGCATATTAGGTACCTCAGAATTAATGACTAAAAATCTCTAGTCAACACTCCATGAAGCATATCCTTGAAAGGTGTAATCCACTATCTTTGGTTCGAGCTTGTGTTTATTGGGAGTTGGTATGTTAACCTTCGCCAAACAGTCCCAAGTGCGTAGGTAAGGAAGTGATTGTCAGGGGGACTGTCCCCGGGTACCCCAAAGACGCTCCAAGACAGACGAAAAAGGCAAAAACAGGCAAAATATAAAGGGAAAACAGCACCAGAGCCAACTTGGGTCGGCTGGAGCCTCCTAGCCGGCCCACCACTACGCCACCTTGTGTTTCCGGCTAGGCCGAGCCCCGCCTGGGCCGGCTCTCGCCCTGGATCCATCTGGGCCGGCTCCCCTCCCGGTTGGGCCACTCCGCGCCGCGCCAATCGGATGGGCCGCCTGTGCCTATCGGACGCCCGGCTGGGCCGCGTCCTCCACGCACCTTCCTAGGCCATGTCCTCCCCGCCTGGATGGGCCTCGGTGTTCTCTTCCCCTGCTGGGCCGGCTTGCCAGTGGCACCCGACTGGGCCTCACTCGCTGCTCTAGCCGGATCGCTGCCGCCTCGTACCGGATCGACCCAGGGGATCGATACAAGGCTCCCTCCTGGGTTGGATCGTTACTGGCCAGCACTGCGATCGCCCCATCATCTGGCTCTGCTGCCAGCCGGCCACCATGATCGCTGCCGCTCCTAGGCGTGCAGTTCCTCCTCGTACCAGGCAGCAGCATTGGATCCTCCAGGATGTGCTGCTCCCAGGAAACGTATGTATAGGCAGAAGGACAACGAGAAGACAACGGACAAGACTGAGAAGACAAAGCCCATACTACTTTATCAGATGATGTATGCACTAGTGTACCACTATGCACTACCTCATGCATGACACCATGTATAGTAGAAGTTAGGCCAATGGGTCCCACCTTTGTCTCTTGGGTCACCTTTATAAGGCACCAAGGGAGGGCTCTCTCATTTATTCAGCCACCCATCAATCTCTCCCTGGGAGCTAGCTCTCTCACTCCCAGGGACACACACTCAGGCACACACACATAGACTGATAGAAGGTTGGTCTCGGTGCATTTAAGACAGTAGCTAGAGAATACAGCTCGGGGAGCACTTGTAGTTCGTATATCGCTCATAGTCAGATCGGCAGGAGTAGGAGTTTTACCTCGCCACGAGGGCTCTGAACCTGGGTACTTTCCGCGTCCAGCTACGCTTGCTTGTATCCAATCACGCCTACGGACGCCGTCGATAGCTTCCCTGCTAGTCCCCACACCTCTATCTAACCTTCTTAGGTACTGCCGTTCCCAATACAACGACAATGATGGTTTTTCCCAGTCGACTCCTAATAAAGGGTCTTATCTTTATTCTTATTAGAAACTCTACTCAGGACATGGCATTAAGTTAAAAAAAACTCTGCCCACCATGCCTTAGATAAAACAATAGTGAATAACATGGAATTAACCAATTCATTCAACGTAGTTTTTCCTCTTAGCAATCCATTTGATTGTGGTGATTAGGGAGATGTCCTCTAATGAATAATACCATGTTTCTCACATAATTCGTCAGATATTTTGGGAAAATACTCACCACCACGATTTGATCTAAGACGCTTGATCTTTCTCTCTAGTTGTTTTTCAACTTTGGCCTTATAAAGTTCAATGTAGTATAAAGCCTCATTTTTTGTTTGCAACAAGTAAACGTAGCCAAATCTAGTCACATCATCAATCAATGTCATGAAGTATATCTTTCCATATTTTGTCAACACACCACATCACACATAGATCAGTATATAAGCTCTAGAGGTGTTAAGATTCTCTCCTCGGTTGCTTTGTGAGGCGTTCGAGATTTTTTGATTGTACATAACTATGGCACTTAGAACCTTTGGAAATAGTGAACGTTTTCCCTTTGTAATCTGCATGTTTTGGGCAGTCCTTGAAAAATGGTTGAGCTCTCCACAGGTAAAGCAACCTATCTCAGCCTTGTTTGAGTTCTTCTTAAAGGTTGTAGTCTTTGCAGGCTTATTGAAGGAGGGATTATAGTTCCCTTTGTTCTTGCCAAAGGTTTTCTTCTGCACCATGTTGCCTCTAGACTGACCCTCGCCTACTTTCTCAGTAGTGTCCTTAGTCCGAGCCTTATCCTCAACATCAAGAGACGCTATCAGGTTTTCATCTGATATCTCATGTCTCTTGTGTTTGAGAGTTGTGGCGAAGTTCCTCCATGAAGGGGCAACTTTGCAATAATGCACATAGCCACAAACTAGTCGGGTAAGATACACTTAAGTAGTTCGAGGTATTTTACAATGCAATGTATCTCATGAGATTACTCAACTACAGAACAGTTGTTCACCATCCCGATGTCATGGAAGCGCTCCATGATTTATAGTTCACTGCCTACATCTATTACAACAGACTTAGCGTTCAGTGCCTCTCAGAGCTCTTTTGCATCTATGTACACATCAAACAATTTAATCTTAAGAACACTAAGAATGCATCCTACAAAAGCATGGCTTCCTCGAACTTTTTCTGATCCTAGTCAGATATAGTTCCTCCAGGTAAGCCTTTACAAGCCTCGAATACTTTCAGAGCTTGAAGCCAGAGCATGGCCTTGTATTGCCACCTCTTAAATTGCACCCTGATAAATTTATCACGCTTTAGTGCATCGGCCAAGTATCTCATGTTTAACTCAGGAAATTGCCTATAATAAGGTTTTTGGATTGTTGGATTATTATGCAATATTTCCATGACTAATTCCAGAATAGAAAGCATGACAAAGACTAACAGTACAACATGTAAGTCAAACATGCTAGATGTGTTTAACAACATGATGAACTACAACATGCAATAGGAAAACATGTACTCGCAAAACATGTTTAGACACACGTACTGATTATTTGTAGATGGAGCAACTGTGGTTGCAGCAGTGATGTTGTCGATGAAAGGATCATATGGGCACCTAGATGGGGGGGGGGGGGTGAATAGGTGCTACTTGAAATTTACTCCTTTTCAATTTAGGGTTTGACACAAAAGGTAAATTCTCTAGATTATGCAACTATGGTGAATTTACCTATATGTCAATCTAGCATAGACACTAAGCAATAACAAGATAAGTAAAGTGCGGTAAAGGATAGAAGTAACCAAGGTGGAGCACGCGGAGACACAAGGGTTTGTTTCTCGTAGTTCCTTCCTTTTGAGGGGAAGTACGTCTATGTTTGGAGAGGGGGTGGTTTCAAACCACCAACGCCACGAGAGGCCTCTCTTGTTCACCGATGAACCTCAACCCAATGGGTTCGATTCACCTCTTCCACTATATCGGCAACCTTCCAGGTGGAAGCCAGCACCTTTACAACAAGTTCGAGGCACACACTCACAACTTAATTGGGGGCTCCCGAATCCAAGCAAGCTGTCACACAATCAAAGACAAGCTTGTAAGAATCAAATCAACCAAAACAAGGCTTAGGGTTTCCAATGAAACCCTAGAGCAAGGGGCCCTCAAGTGAATGCGGGGGAAATGAAGATCTCTCTTGGTGAAGTTGTAGATCGATGCCTCCTCTTCCGATTCCCCAAAGATAAATGACTTTGGGTGGTTGGATGAAGAGATCTTGGAGTTTTGGTGGCTCTAGTGGCGTGGTCTTCCTTTTCTGGGACGAGCAGCTGGAGGAAGGGGATGAGGTCCCCTATTTATAGGCCACACACTTGTGAACCGTTTTCTGACCGTTGGAGACTTTTCACACCGGAGACTCCGGTCTGCCAGACCGAAGACTTCGGCCTGGACCGGAAACTCCGGTCCATCTCTAGACTGCGTCTCTGGTTGTCTTGGGCAGGGGCTTGGCGTCCACCCCGGAGACTCTGGCCGTAACTCTGGACCAGAGACATCGGAGACTCCGGTGTGTCCACACCAGAAACTCCGGACCGAGGGGACACACCAAAGATTCTGACTGATATCCGGTCAGTCTACGGACCACCACACAGAGAGACCCTGGGCCAAGTCCATACCACACACCGGGAACTCCTGAGGAAACTCCGGACCACACCGGAGACTCCGGTGTTTGCACATCGGAGACTCCGGTCTAAAATCTTCAGGTAAGCATAGATTTGGCTCTGTAACTTCCCACAACACTCTGACTTTTTCCCTTTTCAATAGATTGACCTATAGACATTAACACACAGTAAAATGTACCTGATGTTGTTAACGAACACCAAAATAGATTAGGACAATAAATGTCCTTTCAATATCCCCCTTTTTGGTGTTCGCTGACAACACTAGGTTTTTGCATGGAATTTTTAATAAGACATAGTTATGCTCCCCTGACGATGTGCATCAAGATAAACAAGTAATACATGCCTGTCAGGTAATGGATAAATATTACAATAAGGAAAGGGCATAGATATGTCCACACACAACGATAGTTCACATAAAGATATAAAGTCTCATAAGAACCAAATGAAAGCAAATGTTCGAACATAGAGATATAAAGATGACAACCCAGCCCATGCAAATCCTGATACTCCTAATGGACAACTTCTCCCCCTTTGGCATCAAAACATGGAAAAGGAAAGAGCGTCACAGCTATCGTCCCAAAGAAGACCATTCAGAGTCATCATCCTCATCATCATCCTCATCATAGTCGTCATCAACAACAGAAGTCTATGGCCCTTTGCCATGAGGGAAAGAAGAGGAGGTGCCCTGAGGTGCAAAACCAGAAGTAACCTTAGAGAAGGTCTGACAGTCAACTAAGCTTGCATTCATGGCATTCCAAGCCCCAAAGGAAAGTGTGTGATCAGATTCTGCAGACGGTTCAGCTCCATGTTCATCATTGTACTCTGACTCACCTTCCTCTTCTTCCTCACCTTGAGTTTTGATTTCCTTGAGAAGTTTCTCAATCCTGTGGTTGCTCTTGTAGGCATCATGTTGTCCCTTATGAATGTCAACATTCATGCAGCAAAGGGTCTTCTCCCAAAAGGATGCCTTCTTGACTTTCTCCTTAACAAGCTCACGTGTGATAGGAGGCATGGGTACATTGGAGGCATTCTTCCTCCTAGCGCCCCTAGGAGGGGTAGGAGCATGCTTAGCCTTAGAGATCTCCTCATCCTCACTCTCAAATGGCTGCTTAGTAACCATCTTCCCTTTCTTCTGAAGGGACACCAAAGCATGTTCTGTAAGGTTGGGAGGGAGGGCAAGTGGTGAACCATGGGTTTGAGTGTTGATAAGTATCATCACTAGAGGAGCATATGGAGGAGATTTCCTATAGAGAATAGCATGGTGCATTTCCTCAAAAATGTAATCCATCACATCAATAGCAAAGTCTTCTGCACCAGGACCAACAAGATATATCTTGTGAGCATGGTGAAGTAGGTTGACAAGCCCACATCTAATGGCATCATCATTGCCAGCACTGGGAGAGATACTGTGGCGAAATATCCTTAACATCAAGTTGTAGAGAGGTTTGAGGCCCTTGGCCTCACCGACGACTGCACTCTTTCCATAGAGAGGGGCCAACTTGGTCTTTCTCTCTCCAAGAGCAGCATCATGCATACGGTGCCCAATAGGAACAAACACACCCTAGAAGGTCTCATTGATGACCCTGGCAAAGTCAAAGAAGGTAGCGGTGCAGTGGACATCGCTAGTCATCCAGGTCATGGTCCTTGCTTGATCAGTCCCAACCACCATAGTGGCATAGAATTGTTGGACAAGGGGAATGTTGCAATCTTCTCAGAACTCCATGAGCCCATGCAGCCCGAGCTTTTCAGTGATCCACACAACATCTACAGAGTAATTGTTGGCACGCATGTACTCAAGCTCCATATACCTATGAGGATAGACCGGGGACTTGGCGAGCTTTCTATAGACATCAGTCATGAATACTTTCTGTTCCCTCCTCCAATAACAAGGATCCTCACAAGTCCTTGGCAGCTCATAGAAATTAGTCTTGCGAAGGTCACGAAACTCCTTCTTGGACATGTGATCAAGAGATTGTAAATTGTCATACTTGGCCCTCTTGGCACGGTTCTCCTCCTCAACCCGTTCTTGATTCTTTCTCATGTACTCAGCATCTCTGAGCTGCTACTTGCAGTTGGATGGCGGAATCACATACTTCCCAGACTCTTCGTCAAATCGAGGATCCACCCTTTTAGACTTGGCCTTGGTGCGACCACGACGAGAACCAGAGCCTCATGTGAACATAGAGAGAGGGGATAGCATGGGGGTAAGCACATATGTCCAGGAGATAGGCACATGACCCTCATAGCTATGCTAGATGTGCTGGAGGTGATCTACACCGGAGTCTCCGGAGTGTAACACCAAAATCTCTGGTCTAGACTAGAGTTTCCGGTCAAACAAACCGGAGTCTCCGGCCGGGATCGGAGTCTCCGGACTGTCCAACCAGAATCTCCGGTCTAGAGATTTCGATTTGCACATAGAGACTGCAAATGAGATTGATTCCAGCATATCGGGTAAAGATATGAGACTAAAGTGATGCAGTGCATGCAGGCATGTTGTTCCAAAGGACAAACTAGTACAAAAACTCAAAACAAATGAAGGGGATGAACCCTAGGTTCATGGTGAGAGAAAACGGTACTAGATCTGTCCATTGAGAAGGTTCCACCGGTGGGGAAGGTCCCAGGGGTGGAGAGGGTGGAGTTGGCCAGCGGCACGGTGGATCCTGGCGGCAAAACGGCCTCCGGGCAGCAGTTTTGGAGGAGGAGGAGCTGGTTGTGAAGGTGGGGTCGGGTGGAAGATAGAGTCTGTGTGACTCTTTCACCCCGACCCTCATTAGTCACCTCCCGAAACTGCCCCAGACCGGAGACTCCGGTATATGCACACCGGAGACTCCGGTCTTCTTCGACCAAAAATAGCTAGATTCAAGTTTTGGGACATATATGTTGGAAAGAATGTTTTCAGGGAATGGAGACAGGCTTAGGTTAAGATTTCAAACTGTGAAGAACAAGAAGGCAATGAACTATAATAAAATTGGCAATGTGAAACTTCGATCACTCAAAAACTCGAACAAAGAACCAATTCTTCATAGTGAAGGGGGCGATGGCCAAGGCCACCATGTAAGAGTGTGAGGCATGAGACCGCGAAGAATTATCCTTGGGTTCATAACCTCTACTCATCAATGAGACTCATGTATCACAAATGATATTTCAGAGACTTGATTTTCTTAATTTTGGCATTATGGGGGGAGGGATAACCCAATGAATTAGGACTGCACTCCCCCTATGGCCATGCCTGCACCTAAACCACATAATGATCAAGTAATAGGTGAGTATGCAAGGTGATCAAGTGAAGCTCCTTGAATCTATGATATTTAGCTCATTCCTCAAATAACAAAACCTTGCTTCATCAAGTGGCTTTGTCAAAATGTCGGCAAGTTGGTCTTTGGTTGACACAAAGGATAGCTCAATATCACCTCGAGCAACATGGTCTCTAATGAAGTGATGACGAATCTCAATATGCTTTGTCCTTGTATGATCCACTGGGTTGTAGGCAATCTTGATAGTACTTTCATTGTCACATAGAAGAGGCACTTTATCACAATGGACACTAATGGCCAAAAATATATCGAGCTCGTTGGGGAACCCCAAGAGGAAGGTATGATGAGCACATCAGCAAGTTTTCCCTCAGTACGAAACCAAGGTTATCAATCCAGTAGGAGCAAGGAAACACCCCAAAGGTGTTGCTAGATGAACGTTGGCAGGGCACACTACCGGTGCCAGCAGCAACGTGAAGACCTGCACAACACAACCACAGAACTTTGCCCCCAACTTGCGATGAGGTTGTCAATCTCACCGGTTTTTCTAAAAACAAAGGATTAAACGTATCCGAACCCCCTCCAGTATTAAGTTGAAAGCAACAGATTATTGCATTACGAATTGCGTGTAAAGTAAACAATACGATTGTTCTATGAACAAAGGATTGTTGTTTTCTCCCTAGTAGCAACAGCACATCTAGTACCTTAGAGATTTCTGTCACTTCCCCAGATTACCAGAGGCATGAACCCACCATCGAGCATAAATACTAACTCTTGGAGTTGCTAGCATCTACTTGGCCAAGATAGCTACTAACAACGGAAAGCATGCAAGATCACAAATAACAAAGACATGATATAATCAATAATCAATCTGAAATAGCATCTCAATATCCATCGGATCCCCGCAAACACAACCTGTAGAATTACAAATAGATGATCTTGATCATGAATGGAGCTCACAAGATCTAAATATGATAGCACAAAGGAGGAGAACCAGCCATCTAGCTACTACATGGACCCGTAGTCTAGAGATGAACTACTCACGCATCACACCAGAGGATTGCATGATGATGAAGAAGGCCTCCAGGGTGAATTCCCCTCTCCGGCAGGGTGCCGGGAAGAGCTTCAGATCCCTCCCGATCTAGGGCTCGAGATGACGGTGACTATAGACTCTTTTGTGGAATTTTGATCATGTCCTTAGGGTTTCCGTATCAGAGGCAATATACAGGCGGAAGGAGAGGCCGAGGGGGTGCCTGGGCTGGCCACACCACCCCCTGGCGCGGGCCAAGCCTGGCCGCGTGGCCAGGTGGTGTGGCCGCCCTCTGGCCCTTCTCCGTCTCGTATTCTGGCTCCATGTGTTCCCTGTGGCTGTCACTGTGGCTCTTGTTAATAAGTTAGTCAAAGAAATCATATGAAAAGTACTCCAAAGGGTGGACAAAACACAAGAAAGTAGATAAAACCAAGAATGGAACATCAAAAATTATAGATACATTTGTAATGTATCAACATCCCCAAGCTTAACTCCTACTCGTCCTCGAGTAGGTAAGTGATAAAAAGAAAGAATAATTTTTGAGGTGACATGCACCATCATAAACTTGATCAAAGTATTTGTAAAACATTCAAAGCTAGAATCATAACATGAAAGACAAAGTTCTAGCAATAAGACAAACAAACTATGTTGCAACATGAAAAGGCACAAACAAAAGATTCATGAATAACAATGCTTTGCAAGACGTTTGTTTGTTTCACATAAAGAAAACATAGCATAGTAGCATTCAACTTGTCTCTCGTAGAGTAGCAAAACATAAATGCATATGACACCTTCAAAGTTCATAAGAGTGACTAGATACAAATAGTTTAAAACAAGAAATATCAAATTATGCATTAATCAACTAGTCTTGGGACAATGCACATAGAACTAAGAATGGCCACTATGCTCTCAAAGTAGGTGCATAAAGATAGAAGGTGGAGACTCAATATATATAACTGGAAGAAAGGCCTTCATAGAAGGAAGTAGGGATTCAAGTCTCATAAAGAGCTTCCAAAAATTATGGTACTTATAACTTTCAGCTCTCATTGCCCCTATCGTAAGCATCTTGAAGGTGATTAAGGTTAAAGTGACACAACTAAGCGGATATGCTTGACAAGTTATAAACCGAAATCTCATGCCCCTTACTTACGAAGACCGAACCTCATGCTACTCAACTTTAGTCATGAGTAAGCTATTGTCATTGTAAGTGCATGTGTATCATAAAGAACCGCCAACGGGGTACCCCTTGCACATGATACAGAAGCTATCCCATAATCAAAATGACAAGGCAAGCAGACAATGAGCATCTCAGCGATCTTTTTATTTGCTAGTTGCATAGGTTTTTATTGAGGATGCTTCATAGAGTGCTCATTATGGTGATGCTGCAAGTTTCCACCATGATTAGGCATGGCTTAGGCTAGCAGCCCAGGCGTTTCTCTAACAGACATACAAACTCCATGATCTTACAAGTTCCACTTTTATTTCACACCGCCGGGATCCATAAGCAAAAGAACATGATATCAACGGGGTACAAAGTACAAGTGCAATGTTGAAAGCATTCCCCATGATAAATGGTTCTGCTAATTTCAACTTATAAAGCGCAAGCATATACGCAACAAAGAAGGACCCAATGGTTCAAGTTTATTAGATGCAAAAAACTAAAGTGTGCCATCAAGTTCGTGAGAGATTTAATCACTAGTTTTCTCATAACAAGTTTAATTTAGAAGGTAGAAAAAAACAAGAATATACTTGGAATAGCATATGCTAGTAGGTAGGTATGGTGGAATCTTTGGGATAACTTGGTTTAAGGAGTTGGATGCATGAGTGGAACTCATACTTGGTTGTGGAGACTAGCAAAAGACTGAGAGCGACAAACTAAGAGAGCAATAATGGCCATAATCATGAAGAGCGACAAAACATCATTGATCAAAGCATAAAGTGATACTACAAGTTGAAAACTAAAAGATCATAAAGGCTATGGTGACTTGGGATAGTCATAACATGGTGTGAGCATGCGCCAAGTCAACCCAAATAAAGCATCAAAGGAGAATACCACAATACTATGCTTTTAATATGCTAAAACAACGCATGATTCATCCAAGGCACATTAAGAAATCTCAATTGTTTATAACAAGTCATGCTACAGTAAATAATACTAGGCATAAAACTAAAACAATATCAAGAATGGCATGACAAAGCATAGGCCATAATCAAAAACAAGCTCTCTTTACCACTTAAGCATGAACTTTCCTACTCTTTTCCAAACCAAACCAAACTATTTGAAAACCAATGTATGAAAGAGGGGTTCCAACCAATTTATTCAGAAAATTGAGTAAACAAATCAAACAAAAATCAAAAACAAAAAAGAAGACGCTCCAGGAACAACACAGCTGTGCATGAAACAATAAAAATGAAGCATTTGGAAGGAACCTGGGATTTTTTATTGATGAAGAAGGGGATGCCTTGGGCATCCCCAAGATTTGACGCTTGTACTTCTTGGATATTTCTTGGGGTGACACGCGTGGAATCCCCAAGCTTGAGCTTTAGTCCATCCTTCATCTTATTACTCATTCCTTCCATACACCTGAAAATTTTCCTTCATACAAAACTTCACACAATCTTTATTAGCAACATTAGTGCACTCAAGATAATAAGCCTTTAGGTTCATTTCTAACACCAATAAAACTTCCATTAAAACACTAGCTACTGTAGCACTTCCCTCAAAAAGCTCAATTCCCCAAAAGAACTCAAAAATGAACCAACAAGAAGCAAATGCAGAAAATGGCAGAAATCTATCAAAACAGACGAGCAGGTAAAGACGATTTTTTTTCTAAGACCTTCTGTTGCTCAAATAAAAAAGTGTTGAACTAACGAAAGTTAGATAACAACCTGGGGCAGAAGCCAAAAAATTCACGCCTAAAAATGACGTACAGAGATTTTACACGAATTTTTACGGTGAAGCACAGAAATCTGTTTCGGGACAACAACTTTCCCAATCATTACTTCTCTCTCATTAGAGGTTACTCTTGGCACAAAAAGCAAATAAAAAGGATAATGAGCGGTTATTACTAAAGTAATAACTTCCAAGAGTCATCTAAAACTTTTGGGTACTCTCCCAATAAGTACTTTTCTTTAACGCCTTTAAGTTAGGCATAAGAAGTAAGAAAAAGAATCAAGTGTTCTCAAATGAAGAAGCATTAAGATCAATACCAGAAATATCTTCAACAAGGAAAGGTATATCATCCAAATAAGTTCTAGAGGATCCTCTCTCAATGCTCTTGGGTTCACTATTTTCATCAAAAGGGTTTTCAGGAACAATCCAATCAAGATTCTTTTCTATGGCTTCATGCATTGCTATAAGTTTAAAAGGTATCGGTATCTTAGGTTCCTCCCTATTAGGTTCGGTTTTGTCCATCTTTTCTCATGTACCAATAACATCTACGCATGAGGCTAGCATATTAAAACGTTCAAAGACTTTTCTAGCTTCCTTGGCAACATCATAGAATTCCTTAAGCAAAGTTTCTAGAATAAAATCCCTCTTTTCAGGGTCCTCAATTTCCTTAAATTTAAGAAACATTACTTGCATTAAGGGGTTAAGGTTAACAAACCTAGCTTCCAACATGTGAACTAAAGAAGCTGCAGAAATCTCATAGTTTGGAGGAAGTTCTGCAAGGGATCTGTCCTCAATATCTTCATGCTTACTAACATGATTAAAGAATTCTTCAATATTATCTCTTCCAATTATAGAACCACTATCAATTGAAAGGTCTTTCAGGGTGAATTTAGGGATCAACATGGTATGCTAAGGGGAAGGTAACAACTATAGAAATACTTAATTTTTTTTGTGTTTTTTAATATAGAAAGCAAACTTGTAAAACTAAATTTTGTGTGTTTTTGATAAAGAACCAAGCAAACAAAGCAAAAGTAAATTAAGCAAAACAAAAACAACAAATTAAAGAGATTGGTTATGAGGGACTCCCCTTGTGAAGATGTCCTTGACTCCCCGGCAACAGCGCCAAAAAAAGAGCTTGATGGCCCAAAATATATCGAGCTCGTTGGGGGACCCCAAGAGGAAGGTATGATGAGCACATCAGCAGGTTTTCACTCAGTACGAAACCAAGGTTATCAATCCAGTAGGAGCAAGGTAACACCCCAAAGGTGTTACTAGTTGAACGTTGGCAGGGCGCACTACCGGTGCCAGTAGCAACGTGGAGACCTGCACAACACAACCACATAACTTTGTCCCCAACTTGTGATGAGGTTGTCAATCTCACCGGTTTTGCTGAAAACAAAGATTAAACGTATCAAATGGAAGGAAGTAATAGCTTGTAGAAAGTAAACACAAAGCAGTAAACAGTTTGTAGATTGAATGTAAAAGAAAGAACCGGGGTCCATAGTTCACTAGAGGTAGCTCTCCTTAAGATAGATAACATACTAGGTGGACAAATTACATCGGGGCAATTGACAAACATCGAGAAAGCAATACATGCATATACTAATCATCTTGACTCCCTTGAGACTTGATTGGGCATTACAACATTATACATAGACCGCCATCCAACTTCATCTATGACTAATAATCCACCTTCAGGTTATCATCCGAACCCCCTCCAGTATTAAGTTGCAAGCAACAGATTATTGCATTACGAATTGCGTGTAAAGTAAACAATACGATTGTTCTAGGAACAAAGGATTGTTGTTTTATCCCTAGTAGCAACAGCACATCTAGTACCTTAGAGATTTTTGTCACTTCCCCAGATTATCAGAGGCATGAACCCACCATCGAGCATAAATACTAACTCTTGGAGTTGCTAGCATCTACTTGACCAAGATAGCTACTAACAACGGAAAGCATGCAAGATCACAAATAACAAAGACATGATATAATCAATAATCAATCTGAAATAGCATCTCAATATCCATCGGATCCCTGCAAACACAACATGCAGAATTACAAATAGATGATCTTGATCATGAACGGAGCTCACAAGATCTAAACATGATAGCACAAAGGAGGAGAACCAGCCATATAGCTACTACATGGACCCGTAGTCCAGAGATGAACTACTCACGCATCACACCAGAGGATTGCATGATGATGAAGAAGGCCTCCAGGGTGAATTCCCCTCTCTGGCAGGGTGCCGGGAAGAGCTACAGATCCCTCCCGATCTAGGGACGAAGATGACGGCGGCTATAGACTCTTTCGTGGAATTTTGATGGGGTCCTTAGGGTTTCCGTATCAGAGGCAATATATAGGCGGAAGGAGAGGCCGAGGGGGTGCCTGGGCTGGCCACACCACCCCTGGCGCAGGCCAAGCCTGGCCACGCGGCCAGGTGGTGTGGCCGCCCTCTGGCCCTTCTCCGTCTCGTATTCTGGCTCCAAGTGTTCCCCCGGTAAAATAATAACTTTGGCTTTTGTCCCGTCCAATTTCCGAGAATATTCATTTTCTGATTTCCTGGAACCAAAAACAGTAGAAAACAGGCAGCTGGCACTGTGGCTCTTGTTAATAGGTTAGTCCAAGAAATCATATGAAAAGTACTCCAAAGGGTGGACAAAACACAAGAAAGTAGATAAAACCAAGCAGGGAACATCAAAAATTATAGATACATTTGCAATGTATCAGACACCATATTCCTTTAAAGTTTACCTCATTCATAGCAATTGAGTACAAGCACTAGCAGCTGCCACATACTCGGCTTCGGCGGTGGAGAGAGATATACAACTTTGCTTCTTAGAAGACCAACACACCAAGGACCTACCAAGGAATTGGCAAGCCCCCGAGGTTGATTTCCTATCATCCTTATCACCAGCCCAATCTGAGTCTGTGTACGCACAAAGAGAGAAGGTTGAGCCTCTAGGATACCACACACCATAGTTTGGGGTATGAACCAAATATCGAAAGATTCTCTTGACTGCCATAAAGTGGCTTTGTTTAGGATCCGCTTTATATCTTGCACACACTCCTACACTTAACGGGTCTAGATGCACATAGGTAAAGCAAAGAACCAATCATGGATCGGTATACCTTTTGATCAACATCTTTACCATTTGGGTTAAGTTCAAGGTGAGCCTTGGTTGCCATGGGAGTGGGAGCTCCATTTAAATCTTTCATGTTAAACCTCTTGAGCATGTCTTGAGTATACTTGGCTTGATTAAAGAAGGTTCCTCATCTTATTTTCTTGATCTCAAAGCCAAGAAATACCCTCAACTGTCCCATCATAGACATCCTGAACCTGTCAGTCATAATCTTTGAGAATTCATCATTAAAATCTTTGTTAGATGAGCCAAATATAATATCATCAACATATGTTTGGCATACAAAAAGCTCCCCATTGACCTTCTTAGTAAAAAGAGTGGGATCGAGTTTCCCAACCTCAAACCCTCGGTCTAACAACAACTCTCTAAGGTGCTCATACCATGTGTGTGGGGCTTATTTGAGCCCATAGAGCGCCTTATCAAGTTTGTAGACGTGGTTTGGGAAGTTGAGATCCTCAAACCCCGGGGGTTGCTTTACATATACCAAATCATGCAATGGACCATTAAGAAATGCACTTTCTACATCCATTTGTTGTAATTTAAAGTTATGATGTGCCGCATAAGCAAGAAGGATATGGATGGACTCAAGGCACACCACGGGTGCATATGTCTCTCCATAATCAATGCCTTCAATTTTAGATAACCCTTGTGCAACTAATATTGCCTTGTTCCTCACAACCATTCCATGCTCACCTTGCTTGTTCTTGAATATCCACTTGGTTCCTATAACATTGCGGCAATCTTTTGGCTTTTCAACTAACTTCCATTCTTTGTTTCTCTCAAAGTTGTTGAGCTCTTTGTGCATTGCTTCCAACCAATCCGAATCTTCAAGAGCTTCATATACTTTCTTTGGTTCCACCATGGAAATGTGTGCTTGGTGTTCACCAAAACTCTTCAATTGAGCTCTAGTGGATATCCCTCTTCTTAGATCCCCTACCACATTCTCTAGAGTGTGGTCTCTTAATTCCAACATTCTATCCATTCTAGCTTGGTGACGAGTTTCGATCTCCTTATTGTTTCTTGTGGGGATCTCTTCATCATTTTGGTCCTCGTCTTGACCATTAATTTGACCTTGATCATCATCAAAATCATTCTCTTCTTCAAGAGGCAAAGATTGACCTTGGTCTTGATCAGGCACACTTCTGGATAGGCGTTGGGCTGATCTTATGGCAGATTGTACAGATCTTCCTTGTGTAATAGACTTAGCAGCGCTGGACATTCTAGCAAATGGAGACTCAAGCTCCTCCTGGCTAGAGGTTTCTCCCTGATCAACTTGTTGAGGATCCACAGCTTGTCTTTGGCTTGGTTCATTGTCCTTCTCGATAGAATCTTGTTGATGTTGTGAAGATGAGGGCTCTACTTGAGTAGATCATAGTTCTTCTCGATCCACCATAAGGGGTTCCTCAACGGGGCGGATGAATCCCGCACCCATTCTTCCTATGGCATCCTGAGGCATTTCATCATCTACATCACAAACATCAACACGCCCCCCTTGGGGACCATCAAATTCTTCAAACACCACACTACAAGATTCTATGACAATTCCAGAGCTTGCATAGATTCTATAAGTGTGGAATTCGAGACCATAACCAACAAAAATACCCTCTAATGCTTTGGAATCAAATTTGGACAACCGAACACCCTTTATGCGATAGAAACACTTACAACCAAACAACCGAAGTATGAAACGTTGGGCTTGTTACCGGTAAGAATTTCATATGGAGTCTTGATCAATTCTTTGCGGAGGTAGAGCCGGTTTGATGCATGGCATGCGGTGGAGATTGCATCAACCCAAAAATTGTATGGAGATTTAAACTCAGCCAACATGGTCCTTGCCATATCAATAAGAGTCCGGTTCTTCCTCTCAGCTACACCACTTTGTTGAGGGGTATATGCAGCGGAATATTGGTGTTTTATCCCCTCATCACTAAGAAATCCATTCAAGGTGTAGTTCTTGAACTCGATGCCATTGTCACTCCTTATTGTTAACACAGGTACATTGTGTTGACATTGAGCCATGTTGATGAAGTCAATGAAGTTTTCTTGGGTCTCACTTTTCAGCTTGAAGAAATATAACCATGTGTATCTTGAGTAGTCATCAACAATCACCAAACAATATTTCTTCCCACCAAGACTTGCATGAGATGGAGGACCAAAGAGATCCACATGAAGGAGCTCCAAGATCCTCTTGGACTTGATGTAGTTCTTCGGCTTGTGGGGAGAATCATGCATCTTTCCTTCAACACAAGCCCTGCATACATGATCTTTGGCAAAACAAACATTTTATTTTAGTCCAACAATATGACCATCCTTGTGGAGAGTTTGCAAAGTTCTCATGTTGACATGGGCTAGCCGGCGATGCCATAACCAACCCACATTGGCCTTTCCGAATAAGCACATCGCACTTGTAATGGTTTTCCTCGAAAAGTCCACCACATACAAATCATTTTTGACATACCCAACAAAAGCGACCTTTAGAGTCTTGCTCCACATGAGGATCATAATATCATTATCAATAAAGACGACAAAGCCCATTGTTCGAAGAGCACAGACTGAAAGTAAATTATAGCCAAGGGTCTCAACAAGCATGACGTCCACGAGAGTAATATCGTGGGCAACCACAACCTTGCCGAAACCCATTACCTTATACTTTGACTTGTCGGCATATGTCACGGATGTTTAATCAACATTTGGTCTCAACTCCTTGACACTAGATGCGCTTCTGGTCATATGACTTGTGCATCCACTATCAAGCACCCATTTTGATCCTCCGGAAGCATAGGTCTACAAAAGATCAAACTAGTTTTTAGGTACCCATTTTTCAATGGGTCCTCTTTTGTTAGCAACAAGGGTCTTGGGAACCCAAATAGACCAATAAATATAGCCATCAAATGGGCCAACATATTGTGCATAAACATCATCATAATAATCACGCATTAGCACATAGTGAGGGTTAGCACGTACCACAAAGTCATCATGTGACATAGTTTTACCACTTGTGGTCTTACTACCCACAATGTCCTTGTATTTTTGTTGTGCGGGATTGGCCTTCTTCTTGTTGTTGTTCTTCTTCTTGGTTTTGGAGACAAAGCCAATGACCCCTTTGTCACCATTTGGCCTCTGCTTACTCAAGAGGTCATCAATTGACTTGTTTCCTTTGGGAAAGGTGGCCTTAGCAAGCCCTCCCTTCAACCTAGCATTTTCTTAAAGTATATTTGTACAACTAGAAGGAATGAAAGTACTAGGTGAAGAAATATTGGTCAATTGAGTTTGAAGCTTTTCACGAGACTTTGTGAGTAACAAGAGTTCACTCTCTAATGCCTTATGAGCCTTGTCAAGCATCCTTAATTCCTCGACAAGTTTTTCATGAACAACACCAAACTCAATATTGTCCTTTTTAGCGTTTTTATGTTTAGCAATAGCATGGTCACGTTCCTTGATGAGTTTATTAATAATTATGTCATTTGCTTCATAAAGCCCTTCAAGTTTAGTTTCAAGAGACATCCTAGTCTCTTGTTCTTCTTCTAATGCATTATTTAGAGCTTCTACCTCAATCATGTGCTCTCTTCCTAGTTTACATCTCTCATCAAGAAGCTCGTGTGTGTGTGAAAGTTGATTTAAGAGGTCCACGAAATTTTTCTTGTGCTCCCCTTGCAAGTTAGTCATAAACACATCAAAAGCAACTAATTCATTTTTAACCTCAAGAGATATCTCATCATCGATTTCATCATCAACCAAGGAAGTGGGGTGTGGCGATGATAATACCTATGTTCCTCTTTCCATAAGGCAAGTGACGTTCTTGTTGGAGATATTCTCATTTGGAGAATCGAAGAGGGAGAAGGTTGGTGTAGAAGTAGTGGCAAGAGCAGCCACACCACTTGATGTTTCCTCTTATTCATCTTCATCATCATCGTCGGAGGAGAATTCTTCATGTGTTATTAAGACAATTTCACCTGACTTCTTGTTGGTGAGATTCCTCTTGATGAAGGGTTTCTTGAAAGGAGATTTGGAGGTTTTCTTCAACACAAGTTTGCCCCCATGATCTTCTCTTTTCTCGTAGGGACAACCGGCAACAAAGTGATAGCGATCACCACAATTGAAGCAAGTTCTCAATTTAGACCCATTGTCTCTTCTCCCATTGGGGTTGCTTATTCGTTGCATCTCCATCTTGGCCTTGGCAGGGTCTTTCCAAAAGTTTCTTACATAGAAGGCCATGTATTCACCATGAGTAACCTTGACATCTTCGAGGTGGCTCACTGAAAGTGCATCATCACTCCCTTCATCGTCATCATACTCCACAACCTTGGCCTTCAAGGCAAGATTGACACCACTACTCATTCTAATAGCATGAGCACGGGCATCTTTGGCATTCTTGGCAGCAACCTTGAAAGCGGCCATCTCTTGCATAACTTCATTGGAGGTCATGAGGTGGTAGTTGTGTCTTCCTTGGAGACTCTTCAAGTCAGTGGGCTCGAAGGGCATGAGTGCACTCACATACTTCCTCTTGATCCAAGCATCATCAATGTGAGAGGCACCAACATTCCTGAGGGCGGTGGCTGTTGATTTGAGTCTTCGATACATGTCTTCATGATCCTCACCATCCTTCATAAAGAAACCTTCAGCCTCATTGCTTAAGGCATCATACCTATTTCTTCGCATGCTCTCATTGCCAACAAACAAGTCAATGAGAGCATCCCAAGCTTCCTTGGTAGTGTTGTAGTGCTCAATGTGGGGAAAATCCTTTGGCCCCACTCCAAGTTGGATCATGTGCAAGGCTATCGCATTGAGTTGGCTATTGACCACTTCTCTTCTAGTCAAGTTGGTTGGATCCTCAATTTTGAGTCCTTCTTCAATAATGTTTCACAAGTCAATGTAAGAACTACGCACATGAGATTTCATTAAAACTTGTCATTGAGCAAAGCTATGTGCAGCTAACTTAGGTGGGTCACCTCTATTATTTATATAGGGATGAGGGATTGGAGGGTCAGAAGAGTACCATCTGGGAACCACATGGTGATCTTCCTTCCCATCACCCTTTTTGGTGGTGGAGTCAGTGGAATTATGTTCATCCCCCACCACTTCACCTATTGGCTTAGCCGAAGCATTTGCCTTAGGGTTAGGTGGTGTTTCCTCTTGAGAGGGAGGTGGTGAGACTGACTTTTCCATAACAAGTCGCTCAACAAGTTGACGCAACCGTTGGATTTCGTTGCCCAAGGTAGAGCTCAAGCTTGTTTCCAAATTCTTGAGATCTACCATGGTCACCGAGTTGCTAGCCTTACCCTCTCCCTCATCTCCTGGGTTGCCCATAATCTCTTAGGCGGTTAAGCCCGAATAAAGAGCCGAGGCTCTGATACCAATTGAAAGGATCGTATGGGAACCTAGAGGGGGGGGTGAATAGGTGCTACTTAAAATTTTACTCCTTTTCAATTTAGGGTTTGACACAAAAGGTAAATTCTCTAGATTATGCAACTATGGTGAATTTACCTATATGTCAATTTAGCACAAACACTAAGCAAGAACAAGGTAAGTAAAGTGCAGTAAAGGATAGAAGTAACCAAGGTGGAGCACGCGGAGACAAAAGGGTTTGTTTCTCGTAGTTCCTTCCTTTTGAGGGGAAGTACATCTATGTTTGGAGAGGGGGTGGTTTCAAACCACCAACGCCATGAGAGGCATCCCTTGTTCTCCGATGAACCTCACCCCAACGGGTTCAATTCACCTCTTCCACTATATCGGAACCCTTTAAGGTGGAAGCCGACACCTTTACAACAAGTTCGAGGCACACACCCACAACTTAATTGGGGGCTCCTGAATCCAAGCAAGCTGTCACACAATCAACGACAAGCTTGTAAGAATCAAATCAACCAAAACAAGGCTTAGGGTTTCCAATGAAACCCTGGAGCAAGGGGACCTCAAGTGAATGAGGGGGAAATGAAGATCTCTCTTGGTGAAGATGTAGATCAATGCCTCCTCCTCCGATTCCCCAAAGATAAATCACTTTGGGTGCTTGGATCAAGAGATCTTGGAGTTTTGGTGGCTCTAGTGGTGTGGTCTTCCTTTTCTGGGACGAGCGGCTGGAGGAAGGGGACGAGGTCCCCTATTTATAGGACACACACTTGTGAACCGTTTTCTGACCATTGGAGACTTTTCACACCGGAGACTCTGGTCTGCCAGACCGGAGACTCCGGCCTAGACCGGAAACTCTGGCCCACCTCCGGTCCATCTCTGGACTACGTCTCTGGCTGTCTTGGGTAGGGGCTTGGTGTCCACTCTGAATGTCGTCGGATTGAGGACAAGTACGCCATGAGGGGGTCCTCGAGGTGTGCAGAAGAGAGGGGTGTGAGTCGTATGGTGTTCCGGGACGGTGAGCACACAAGTTTACCTAGGTTCGAATCCGCCGGCTTTGGACGGACCCTACTCCTGCTAGCAATCCAGTAATACGGCAGAGCCGGAATATGGGTTACAATGGTATCGCCTGTGCGAGTTGAGGGTCTAAAGTATTGGGTGTTATCTGGTGCCCTAAAGGCTCTCCCTAGGACGACTTATATAGATATCCGGCCTAGGGTTTACAGGAGAGATCAATCCGGCTATGACTAAGAGTTGGTTACAGAGTACATCTTGAACTACAAGTAACATTATGGGCCTAAGTCGGTAAGTCTTCTAGGCCTTCCCGTAGCCGGATTGGACTCCGTCTTCTCTCTCTGATTGGGCCGCCCGTGAAGCAAAGCTCTAACCCGAAGTGGGCCACCCTGGTCAGTGAGGAACTGTGAGGATACCCGGAAAGTATATCCCCAACAACAGCCCTCGGAGGCCTCCAAGATCCAAAGTTGGATTTTATCATCGTCTAGCTTGATCTTCGGCTTGCAGAATCTTGAAGGGTTCCTGAAACTTCACAACAAAAAATACGATCCGGGTCTTACAAGTAAGTCGGACCTTTCAATTGGTTACTCGGATTTTCCAGCTCGCTTTGTAAACTAAGCCGGAACTTGGTCTCTAACGCCACCTGACACAAGTATGGTCAAGTCACGTCATCTGACAGACGTTTCGTCAGCACGACCGTTGGTGGGTCCGCGGTTCGCGGAACCGAGGCGCCGTTTGAATGCGTGCGTGGAGATCGAGGCGACGCAATCATCGTGCGGGCCCTCCCCAGTTCTTTCCACGACGCGTACACTGTAGCGTTTGCACGAATCTTGGCGCAGGTAGGTGGATATAAGGGGTTTAAATTTCTTCTTATCCTCTCCACCAGTCCTTTGCCGTTCCTTCCTTCCCAATCCTCCTGCGCGCCCAGAGCCTCCTCGCCCTCCTCCCACAGAGCTCCTAGCGCCGCCACTTTAAGGTCACCTTTTCCACCGGAGAAAAATGGCTTCCTCTTCTTCTTCCTCTGGTCTGGCAGCGGCAGCGGCGGCGGCGTCGGCGGAAGCAGCTGCAGAGAAGGAGAGTTTTCGGGGAATCTGGATCCCCTGCGCCCTTGACGAGGCAGGCCTCAAGAACGTGGAGAAGGAGGGGCTTCTCGCCGCCAGCGACTGGCGGACCGGCCGGCGAAACCGTCCCCAACCCGCGCGAGGGCGAGCGTGTCCACTTCGGCACCCATCTAGACCGAGGTTTGTCCTTTCCTCCCTCGGAGTTCTTCTCCGAGGTGATAGATCACTATGGAGTTCAACTCCACAATCTTCCACCCAATTCTCTTCTAGAAATGAGTGCATATGCTGCGCTTTGCGAGGGCTTTCTCGGCATTAGGCCGAGTTTGCTTCTATTCCGGTACTATTTCCATGTCTGGAGAAATTCCATCATTGCCGGTGTTCCTTATATCACCGGTACCATTAGTTTTTCTGTTAGACGAGACTAGGCCTATCCCAAAATTTCTGCCAGTGACTCGGTCAAACAATGGCCAGCCACTTTCTTCTACCATAGGGATATTCCAGCTCCCGGGAAAGCTACTGCTTTGTCGGATTTTGTCGACGGAGCCGCCACAGCCCAGCCTTCCTGGGACGAGGCTGCTCCGGTTCTCACCAACGATCTGATCCTCGCTAAGAGGCGGATCGAGTATTTGATCAAGCACAAGGGTCTGAAGGGATCCGACTTGGTCCATTGCTGGGTCTCACGTCGGATCCAGCCACTTCAGTACCACGGGGACAGACTGATGCACTCCATCAAGTCTTCCAAAAAAGATTCCCTCCGCATCAGCCCGAAATCCTACACCGCCTAGGGTTACATAAGCCAGATTAAGTGGCTGATTAAGGAGCGGATCGAGAGGAAAATTCCGGAGGTTTCTCTAGACATGCACACGGCGGAAAACCCCGTAGTGTCGGTAAGCTTCCATCAGTACACCTTTTATGTGTTTCAATCTTTAAATTATATACTGCAATGCTGATATGCTTTCCTGTTTTCAGCTTGCTGACCTCCCCGAGTTGGAGCTTGCTCCACTCGAAGGATATCCTCCTGAGTTTTCTCAAGAGACCGAAGTAGTCCCATTGCCGGATCTTGTGCTTAAGAAGCGTAAAGCTCCGACAGTGGTAGTTGGCACAAAGGAGGTGCCAGTTGTGAAAAGGTAACCTTTTGTCACAACATTTTCGCCTTTGCACTTTACTCAAGTTTCTTTCTGAGATGTAATGTTTCCGACTTTACTACTTTCTCAGAGCAAAATCTATCATCAAGGGCAAGGGGAAAGGGATTCCTTCAAAGCCCTTGCGACAAACGAAGCTTACCATAGCTTCCCCTGCCACGGCTCCTCCGACTCCTTCCCCTCAACCTTCTACAACACCGGCAATTACTCCTTCTCCGGTTGTTGTAGAAGATCCGGCTCCTCCAACGGCGCCTGTGATCCTTGGGTCACACACTGACGTCACCGTGGGTGCGTCAGCTCAAGATAAGGGTGAACCCTCTTCGGGTAATGATCCCTCGGCTGAAGTCTTCACCGACAACCTCCTCAGCAATCCCGGACTTGCCAAGTTTGGCTTATCCCGGAAATCTGCAGAGGAGATCCAACGGCTGGCCAGGCAAGTCCTGGACAAAAGCCATCTATCCCCCGAAGAGGAAGCACAAGAAGTAGAGGACGTTAAGTTCTCTGACCTTCTCGCTCAAGTCCGCCTTCGTGACGAGAGAATCAAGACTGGCGAGCTTCCAACAGCCCCAGTAATTCCTCTTACCCTCGCCGAGAAGGTGGCAGCTGAAGTGAACGCGAGGTTAGACAAACTCACCCGTGAGCAATATGTAAGTCGGAATTCCAACTCTTGTTTTTTACATTATGTTATATCATATCCTCTAGCCCCCAAGCATGAAGTAGAATATAGAAATCCGGGTTTATGCTTTCATTAGGATGCCAAAGAACGAACTAGTGTAGCCCCCAAGGCTCGTGCTGATATTTAGCAAAAAAATATTAGCCCGAGTCTTAAGTAGCTTTCTGACTTTGGGTATTCTGACTTACAGAAAGTATGTTCCTATAACCAGGAATTATTAACCAATGTCTGTGATAAACGGAGAGAGATCAAAGCTCTCCGGCTTAAAAATGCTGACCTCAAGGTAGCCAAGGATGAAGCCGAAGGTAAACATTCCGAGATTCAAACCTTGTCTTTTGCTTTTTCAGTATCGAATTTTTCTGAACTGTTATTCTTTTTGACTTATAGAGTTGGTGAAACAATCCATCGCTATGATTGGAGAGGCCGAGAACCTCAATACCCTAGTGGTGGAGAACAGGGACTTAGCCAAGAGCTGGATAAGCTCAAGGGAGATCATGAAAGGAGCATAGCTCAAGTCCTTGAATCCTCCTCCATGGCCACTGAAGAGCGCGATCGCAAGATTGCCGCTCAAGATAAAGTTATCTCGGACCTCAAGAATGAGCTTGGCAGAGAGAAAGATCTCCCCGAAGCGCTCTGGGCTGAACTCTAGAGTCTCCGGGAGGAGAAGACCAAGATCGACGACGTCATTCTTGGTACGTTCCATCTGTCTGATTTATCATTTCTACAACTTTCATCGATGTTAGATTTTCCTTGACTTGTTTTGTGTTTAGGTCCTCTGAACTTGACGGACTCTTCCTCCTCCGAGCCCCGCACCCACCGGCTTACCCAAGTTGGTGATCTTCTGCATGACTTCCGCCAGTCTATTGAAGACATTGGCGAGTCCCTGAGGATTCCGGACATGCCAAGCATGTCGGATTTTCAGGTGCGGGACAAGGCCAAGGAGATGCCGTAGCTTGTTTGGGACTGGAACATGTCCTACGCGCGGACTGCTGCGCAGAACGCTCTCACCATGGTCATGAGCCACCATGGAAACATGGAGATATGGCAAGTGACCAGAGGGTACTGCAAGGTAGACGAAGACGGCTAGGAGCAAGACCTTCAAGCCATCGTGCACTCCTGCGCCGGATATGGGTGCCACGTAGCTGATCTGACCAACTACGAGATCCCCTTCTTCACCCGCGTAGATACCCCACCACCTCCTCCAGAAGAAACCGAAGAATTATCTGATGATGAACGGACCACCTCGGATCCAGACATCTCGGAACGATATCAAGGCGGAGTAACCAGCGAGCCGGCAGCTCCTTCATCTCCTCCTGCATCATAGACCAAAAAACTTATGTATTATTCTGTGAAAGAACATGATGCGCTTGTAAATATTAAGTACTATGACTTTTGCTAGTGCTAAGTTTTTTATCTACTCAACACTTTTGTCTTAGATTTTTTGCGTGCCTGAAATGTTTTCATAAGCACTTGAAATTTTTCCGTCTCTACTTATCGTTTATCTGGCTTTTTGTCTCGTCCCTTTCGTGAGCCGGCTAAACCTTCAGCCGGAAACTTTGCCGAGCAATGGAGCTCAATTGCTAAACCAGTTTAAACTCGGAAACAAAGCCGGCTTCCTGTACCAACAATTCACTACTCGGAAAATACCCGTATCCAGCAATCAGACAAATAACCAAAGTAAAGACTAGAATATTTAGAGTTATACCCGAAGGTAGCAGTTTTAGAATCGGAAATCTAAACCAGAACAAACATGAGCATAAAGTACTTTCAAGCATTCTGGGATTTTCGACTACGACATGATCATTAGGAAATAAGATGGTACCAACTTCTCAGAAAAACTTTGAGGTAACCAAAAACTTTTATTTCTCACAGAACATGTACATATTTATGATTACAAAGAAGGATAAACTAAGAATAAAAGGGGCGTAGCTGAGCAATATTCCACGGTCTGTCTAACTCATCCAGATTTGTACTGCCTCCAGCTCTCTTTCTCTTCTTAGTAGCAGGTCTTTCTTTGACTGGCCTCATGTCAGTTAAGTAGTACGATCCAATGTGCAATACTCGACTAACTAAAAGGGGCCCTTCCCATACTGGGGAAAGTTTGTGCTTTCTTTGTTGCACAAGCCGGAGAACCAAATCACCTTTATTGAAAGATCTAGTTCGGACTCTCTGGCTATGATACTTGCGTAACTTCTGCTGATAGGCTATAGATCTCATTTCAGCAACGACGCGAACTTCTTCGATTAAGTCAAGATCATTTTGTCGAGAAATTTCGGCATCCTCTTCAATATACGCGGCCACTCTAGGAGAAGTATGAATTAAATCACTAGGAAGAACTGCTTCTGCACCATAGACCAAGAAGAAAGGTGTATATCCTGTTGACCTGTTCAGAGTTGTTCATAAACTCCAAATTATAGAGGGTAGTTCCTCTGCCCAAGCCCCCGCAGTACGTCTCAGTGGTGCTTCGAGTCTTGGTTTCAAGCCTTGTAGAATTAAACCATTTGCTCTTTCGGCTTGTCCATTAGCCTGTGGATGTGCGACTGACGCAATGTCAAGCCGGATATTTTGCTCATCGCAAAATTCAGCCAGTTCTCCCATGGAAAAGTTACTCCCATTGTCCGTGATAATACTATGTGGATAACCATACCAGATTATAACATCCTCGACAAATCTTTTGGCTGTTGCTCCATCACAACTAGTGACAGGTTTAGCCTCGATCCACTTTGTGAATTTGTCCACCATCACTAAGAGGTGAGTGAATCCACTTGGGGCTCGTTTAAAAGGTCCTACCATATCCAGCCCCCAGACCGCAAAGGGCCATGTTATAGGTATTGTTCGCAGCTGATCAGCCGGAACATGAGCTTGCTTGGCGTATTTTTGGCAGCCTTTGCATGTCTTGACTAATCGTTCGGCGTCTGCCTGAGCTGTAAGCCAGAAAAATCCATGTCGAAAAGCTTTTGCCACTAAAGATTTGGCTACAGCGTGGTGACCACACTCGCCTTCGTGGATTTCCCTTAAGATTTCCACTCCTTCTTCCAGAGATACACAGCACTGAAAACCCCCAGAAACACTCCGTTTATGGAGCTCACCTTTAACAATAGTATAGGCTTTTGCTCGTCGGATAATCTGTCGGCTCAACACCTCGTATTCGGTTAATTTGCCATCTACCAAGTAATCAAGGTAGGGTTGAGTCCAGCTGGGAATTACAACCAGAACTGCTATCAAAGGTGAGTCGAATTTGGTCGGATATTCCTCATCTACTCCTTTTATCGAGGGAACTTTGAGGTGCTCTAAAAATGCGCCATCCGGGACCTCTTTCCGCGCAGAGCCTATTCGAGATAATGCATCTGCTTCCTCATTTTCTGCTCGAGGGATGTGTTGAACTTCAAACCCTTCGAACGATTTAGATAGATCATCCACGACAGCTTTATATGCTGCCATGTGCTTATTTGCATTACAAATATCCAAGACTTGATGAGCAACAAGATCCGAATCTCCGTAACACGTTAAACGTCGGATGCCAATATCCTTAGCAATCCGGATTCCATGCAGTAGTGCTTCATATTCGGCAATGTTATTTGTCGCTGTGAAGTGGATCTGCAACACGTATAAAAGTTTATCTCCTTGGGGTGATTTGAGCACCACGCCAGCCCCCGAGCCCCCTCGAGCCTTAGACCCATCGAAAAAGAGGGTCCAATATTCCGACTTAGGGAGGACCATGTTCTCCTTGGTCTCTGTCCAATCAGCGACAAAGTCGGCAAGGATCTGGGATTTGATTGTTGTCCGGGGTTTGTACTCAATATCGAAAGCTGCAAGCTCTATGCCCCATTTGGCAACGCGTCCTGTGGCATCGCTATTGTTGATTATATCTCTCATGGGAGCCTTGCTCACCACGGTAATTGGGTGCTCCTGAAAATAGTGTTGTAACTTACGAGATGCTAGAAAAACACCGTAAGCCAACTTTTGATAGTGCGGATACCGCTGTTTTGATTCTGTCAGGACCTCCCTGACAAAGTACGTCGGACGCTACACCAGGTGTTCCTGATTTTATTCTGGTCTCTTGACTACCATAACGATACTGACAACCTTATTTGTCGCAGCAATGTAGAGCAACATCGGTTCCTGAGGTTCCGGCGCTGCAAGGATAGGAGCAGATGAGAGTACTTTCTTCAGTTCTTGTAGTGCAGCTTCAGCTTCGTCAGTCCAGACAAAATCCTTGGTCTTCTTCAGGAGTTTGTATAATGGTGCGGCTCTTTCACCAAGCCGGTTTACAAATCGACTGACCGCAGCAATGCAACCAGTTAATCTTTGTACGTCCTTCAGGCGAGTTGGCCTGGAAATATTGAGAATAGCCTTGATCTTGTCGCGGTTCACCTCTATGCCTCTTTGCGACACGATGAAACCTAACAATTTTCCGGCTGGTATTCCAAAGAAGCATTTCTTCGGGTTAAGCATGATGTTGTATTTTCGTAGATTGGCGAACGCTTCCTCCAAGTCGGAAATCAATGTTTCCTTCTTTTTGGACATGACCGCGATATCATCCATGTATGATGTACATTGCGTCCGAGTTGATCATGGAGGCAACGCTGCATCGTGCGCTGGTACGTAGCTCCTGCGTTCTTCAGCCCAAAGGGCATCGTAACAAAACAGAATGTTCCGAAGGGGGTTATGAATGAAGTTTTGACTTTGTCAGATTCCTTCATCCGGATTTGGTGATAACCGGAATATGCGTCGAGAAAACAGAGGAGTTCCGAGCCTGCCGTAGAATCGATAACTTGATCAATTCTAGGCAGAGCGAACGGATCTTTTCGACAAGCCTTGTTCAAGGCAGTTTAATCAACACACATCGTTAAATCAGTGGTGTCCCTTTTAGGGACCATTACAGGGTTGGCCGACCAATCAGTATGGATGACCTCTTCTATGAATCCGGCTAACTCGAGCCGCGCTAGTTCCTTAGCTATTGCCTTACGCTTTTCATCACCAAACCGTCGTAAGGACTGTTTGACAGGTTTAGCGTTCGGGTTTACATTTAGAGAGTGCTCGGCAAGTTCCCTAGGTACTCCGGTCATGTCAGATGGCTTCCATGCGAAGATATCTTGATTTGCTTGGAGGAACTTGACGAGCGCGCTTTCCTATGCGCTACTTAGGCCTACGCCTATCTGGGTCACCTTGGAGGGGTCATCATCCTTCAACGGCATCGTCTTCGTCTCTTCTGATGCCTTGAACTCCGGATTTGGCTTTGTGACCTCCTCCTTTGTTGCGGGCATCTCGGGCGGATCTATGCTCTTCTTGATCTCCTGGTACTCCTGGGCGTGCAGCCCGGCTTCGGCAAAGGCGGCATTTCCATCTTCGCACTCTCGCGCCTTCTTCGGGTCTCCCCTGATGGTGATCACGCTGTTGGGAGCTGGAATTTTCATCATATTGTAAATGTAACACGGACGAGCCATAAAAGCCCAGTAAGCCGGACATCCGAATATAGCGTGGTATGCGCTCTTGAACGGGACCACCTCGAAGGAAAGTGCCTCCGTCCGATAATTCTGTGGAGTTCCAAAAGTAACATCCAAAGTGATCTCTCCCAGGGAATTAGCTTGTATTCCTAGGACAACTCCGTGAAAGATCACAGAGCTATGGTTCAGCTGTGTTTCCGAGATCTTCATCCGGCGTAGCGTTTCGACATAGAGAATATTGATACTGCTACCACCGTCCATGGGGGTCTTGGAGAAACCATAACCGTCAATAAGTGGATTGACGATTAAGGCGTATTTTCCTCGCCTATGTAGCTTAGGCGGATGATCAGCGCGGTCAAACGTTATTGCCACTTCCGACCAGTCCAGATACTGAGGGATAGCCGGAACTGTTGCGTTGAGCTCGTGGAGAACTGCTTTCTTGACCTTTGCTGGTTGAGATCCAAGGAAGGTGACGTAAGTGTCCTTCTTGGTGGGAAAAGTTTTCTTTCCTTCCGACTTGGGATTTGAAGCACCGGCTTCCTCCATGTCGGAATCTTCCTTGGTCTCTTTGTCCTTATCGGGATTTTTCTTTCCCTTCTTCCACTTAGCTTTGTAGCCCGCGGTATCATCTCTCTTGATGTCGTCGTTAAAACGACACTCAGTGTTGGTGTGGGACGAGCCCCCATTGGCGTCCAAGTGATGCACACATGGGTTATTGGCGATGTCGGCCCAAGTGTAGGTTTTTCCTGGTTGTTGCTCTCCTCTACCTTGGACCCTTGATGTCTCACGGCCACGCCCGCGGCCTCCGCCACGTCCTCCTCGTCCTCCAGACCCGGAAACAGGAGTGACTACTGCTGTCTCCGCGTTGGGTTTTTCTTCCGAGGTATTTTTGCGCTTCTGAGCTTGTTGCTTTGGTTGTGTTGCCGACTGAGGCACAGCTAGGACATTGAGTAATCCCTCTGCATCGTCGTCAGCATCTGCACACTTGCTCGCTGTTTCTATCATCTCTCCCAGATCAGTAACCTTGTCACACTTCAAGCGATGGCGCAGTAAACCAATTGGGAGACCTGCGATGAAAGCTTCAATCGCAGTTTGATCATTTACTCCTTCGCAGGAGTTCTTGGTGTCAATCCATCGTCCGAGGTAATCCCGGCAAGTTTCTATGGCTTTCTGGATGCAACGCTGTAGGTCTCCAACCGTACAGGGCCTCCGATATGTGCCTTCGAAATTCCGAAAGAACGCACTTTGTAAATCATACCAGTTATGGATGGTGTTCGCCGGAAGTTCATTGAGCCATGATCGTGCTGTCTTCCGCAACATAAGTGGGAGATATCGGGTTGCGACCAGGTTGTTTCCGCCTTTGGCGATGCAGCAGGCTTGGAAGAAATCCTGTAACCAGGTGTCTGGCCGAGCAATGCCGTCGTAGGATTGGATATGTCTTGAGATAGCAAATCCTTCCGGGAACTTTGTAGCTCTGATGCGTGGTCCGAAGCATTTTGGGCCCACGTATACATCATCATTTTCATAGTGCCGAGCCTCTATATTGGAGTTGATCTTGTGCCTTGCGTCGTTCGGGGATAGGGATCGTCCCGAATGTCGGCTGTGGCTGCGGTGCCTTGGAGCCAGACTTCGGCTTCTGCCACCACCTCCTCCGCCATGTCGTCCTCCTTGACCTCCTTGGGGGGCGTTGTGATAACTGTGTGGTGGAGAGGGTGGTGCAGCTGGATAGTTTCTGGCTGATCGCCGACCTCCGTCTGGAGCGTCATTATTCCGGCTCTGGGGAGGTTCTTGACTATGACGAGCCCCCTGCCGGCTTGTTCCAGCGTGGTTTCCGTCGTTCCTTCGTCCGTCGTTCCCACCATGGTGAGGCTCAGCCGGACGGTTTTCATGTCTGGGAGGTGGCGTTCTCTGACGATCCTCCTCCCGACGTTTCTCTTTATCTTCTCCCTTTCAGGGAGGATTCCTCGGATTCAGTGCAGCGATCGTGTCTTTCTCGGCTATTGGAGCGACATTGCTCGAGTTATGTGTAGCTCTACGGTGCTGCCCAGCGATCCGGTTCTTGAATAATTGTCTTCCTTGCGTTCGGGGTGACGATACTGCGCCCGAACGTAGTGGGATCTTACGTCAGCCCATGCCGGATCTGTGCGACATTGGTCGGAATCCAAGACCAGCTTTTGACTTCCAGACAGGGCGACCTTTTGCTGCTCCAGTCCCTTATTGAGTAGCTTGATACCCAAACATAGCTCCTCTGGTCCTGGATTAGCCGATAGAATTTCGCGAGCTGCCACGGTATTTTGCACTGGTGTTGGGTAAACCCAATCTCCGTTGCTATCCTTCCGTGGCTTCCCCATCTCATCTCCAAAAAGGACGGCACGAACACGTGGGAATTGGTTGTCTCCTATGTGACGCTTCCGTGTCTTCTGATGTAGACGGGACATGTACTCCTTGTTTGACATGCGCTTCTTCTCTACCTCGATGTTTTTGGCTTCATCAAGGAGTTGTTGACGACGCGCTTCTAGGGCATGGGCCCTTTCGTCCAGCTCATATGCAGTAAGTTCTGCAGCTGTAGGGATAGGTGTGGTTAATGCGGCATCGATGAGTTTACGTGCACCTTCAGTGATCACGTGTCCATCCACCGATGTTTCTTTTTTCGGCTCGTCTGGGATAAGTGCTCCATCCGAGTCTTCTTCTTATTCCTCGGCGATTACCTCCTCTATGAGGGGGTCTTTTGCCGGGGTCTTGTTCTTCTTGTTCTTCTTCTTTGCCTTCTTGGCAGCGCCGGTAGCAAAGACAGCTTTGGGTCCGTTTCCTGGAGTCAAGCTCTGATCGGTACTTTCGGACATCTGGACCTCGGGATTATCTCCGATGTCCATGTCATCCTGCGCTTTGGGAGAGTGTTCCCTGGATCCTTCATCCATGGCTTCTCCTTCTTCTGCAGCTTTGGAGTTGTACTCCTCTTCGTATTCCGCGGAGAACTTTCGGAAATCTGCCGACATCATAGATTCATCCGAGGATGCGGGAACGTCGGCGTTTGTTCCAATTGCCTCCAGCACCGAGTCGGTGTTTTCTCCAGCATCGGCAGAGCCGGATCCGGATCCAACATATCCGACGAAGTGCGATGCGTGCTTCCTGAGGTACCTGCGGCTTTCACGATCAGCCATATCGAAACTTTTAATGGTTTCGAGGGTTGCATCTGCGCTAGCGCCTTGCAGTATCATACATCTTAGTGTGTACCTGAGGAAAGGCATGTCTGTCCCGGCATCGTCAGAGCCAGAATCAGTGTCGTTGATATGCTCCTCCTGGTTTTCGACTTCCACGGGTGGGTCGATCTGGGATCCGGCTTCTCTAGAGAGATCCACTCCAGATTCGACTTGGACCGTGAGGTCTTCTTCAGGCTCAGATTTCTCCACTATCTCCGCAACTGGTGCGGGCGGGGTGGGATTAGGATTTTCTGAGATCCGGAACTCTGCCGCCTCCGCGGACAAAGGGGACCCAGAAGATTCTTCTGCCTCTACCATCACCGCTAGGGTGGGTTGGGCAGGTTCAGCGAAACCGATGTAAACATCGATCTCGCCAAAAGACATGATAGTATAGGCAGTCACGGACTCCCTAGACGGAATCCAAGTCTCGTCGAGAACGATGAGAGGGACGTCGCTGGTGTAGAGGATGCGACCGACGGCGATGGTCTCGCCGATTCCGATTCTTGCAGATTCCGCTCGGAACGCAGATCTGAAGCTCACTTGCCCCACAGTGGGCGCCAACTGTCGTCGGATTGAGGACAAGTACGCCATGAGGGGGTCCTCGAGGCATGCGGAAGAGAGGGGTGTGAGTCGTACGGTGTTCCGAGACGGTGAGCACACAAGTTTACCCAGGTTCGAATCCGCCAGCTTTGGACGGACCCTACTCCTGCTAGCAATCCAGTAATACGGTAGAGCCGGAATATGGGTTACAATGGTATCGCCTGTGCGAGTTGAGGGTCTAAATTATTGGGTGTTATCTGGTGCCCTAAAGGCTCTCCCTAGGACGACTTATATAGATATCCGGCCTAGGGTTTACAAAAGAGATCAATCCGGCTACGACTAAGAATTGGTTACAGAGTACATCTTGAACTACAAGTAACATTATGGGCCTAAGTCGGTAAGTCTTCTGGGCCTTCCCGTAGCCGGATTGGACTCCGTCTTCCTTCTCTAACTGGGCCGCCCGTGAAGCAAAGCTCTAACCCGAAGTGGGACACCCTGGTCAGTGAGTAACTGTGAGGATACCCGGAAAGTATATCCCCAACACTGAAGACTCTTAAGATTGGTTTGTTCTTAAGTGTTTGCCTTTCATGCATTTCATCTTTATTATGTATTGCATGGTTGAATATATAGTGGAAACTCTCTCAAAGGTTAGGCTTGACAATATATGCAATGAATTCAAGTTCATCACACGTGCATATATTGTGGGGGAGTTTGCTCTATATATGTTGATTCTACTCACATCTCTTGCATTAGTTGCAGTTTGTGTGAGTAGAAGTAGTTTTGATATGGGCTAGTATCTTTGTGTTACTTAACCATATCAAATACAACCTCTTGTATACAACTTATTCTCGGATAAGTTGCGTACGTGTTTCTAATATTCATTATATAAACCCTATTGTTGGGATTGTCATCAATTACCAAAATGGGGAGATTGAAAGGGTAATTGCCCCTATGTGTGGTTTTGGTGATTAATGACAATCCCTATGGACTAATGTTTTCATTGAGTTTTATATGAAGGAATATTCCATAGGTCATGCTTGTAGTTCATGTGGTGGATTCAAGTATGGATGCCATGAAGATAAAGATATACCTTGAGTTTTGGCATCAAGATCATCAAATTGAAGAGAAGAATATGACATGTTCAAGATCTTGAGAGTGTGATCTCAATAGAAGAATTCAAGATATGGCTCTAAGCCGGTGTCATGATAGCCTCATTAGTTGAGCTATGGTTGACTAAGATTTAGAGCATGTAATCAAATGAAGAATTCCTTATGTACCTCAAGATATTGAGATGGAGCATGAGAAGACTCTTGGTTGACCAATGCAAAGAGTGAAGAGTGATTTCAAGTTGGTCAACGCATGAAGCATAAATAATGTACCACATGGATCTTGTGGTGTGGTAAGCCTTGTCATTTATGCATCATGAACTAACCCATTATATATGTTCCTTTGTGGTTTATATATGGGATAGGTATCTTTCCATGGGCTTGCTTCAAAAGTGAAGATCTCAATAGCCCATGAGAGGATGGCATCAAGTGGTGATCGCCATCAAGGTTGAGAAGGGCAAGTTCAAGATAAGCATCTCAAGAAGATTATTTGCTTGAAGCTTGCCGTCCATATTGGTGATAATGGACATGTGAAGACGTGTCTTAATGAAGCTATCCCATAGTGGTGTATGGGGGAGCAAATTATGAGTCTTCACGAAGCAACAATGATCAAGTGGTGCATTCCGGCTTGGATGGAGCTTGAAGCGTTGTCATCAAGATCAAGCGAGATGCGCAAGGCAAAGGTATGGCCTTGCTAGGTTTTCCTTTTACCGGTCTCAAGGTGTTTGTTGGGAGACCGGGCTATAGGATAGATAGCCGCACTATCAAGAGGGGCTTTCGGTTGGGTAACTTGATCACATCGTCATAGGGAGCTCAATCCTTTGCATACTTTGCATATTACTATTTTGTTGCTTCTTAGTATTTTCTCTATGTGAGGTTCTTGAGCTTGTTTGTAGCTCTTCAACAAGCCCAAGTTCATCGAAAACGGAATTCGTATGCATCTTATATGGCGTTTTTGAGTTTGAAGGTTTTACCGGTTCTTCTTATAGGGAGGCTCCATGCCTTTCCTCATTTGGTTCTATCTTCCTTTGTTGTACTATGATGTTTTCATGCACCATATTGTAGAGCTTGTTGTCCTTGTCAAAACAAGCCCAAGATCATCGAAATCGGAGTCCGGATGCAAAAGTTATTGCGTTTTTCGTGAAGTCAGTTTCATCCCGGCTGTGGATCCGGTTCAACCGAGCCCCACACCGGACGGTCTGGTTCCAGCTCCGGTTGACCGGATCTCAGACCGGGTTTTCCGGTTTTCGCGACCGAGTCTATTCCGGGTTGGCATACAGAAGTATTTCGGTTTGTAGTCCGGTCCACCAGCCTGGGGACCGAGTTGTCCGGTTCTGGGGCCGATCCAACCGGACTTCAAACCGGGTTCGCGCTGTTTCCTCCCAACGGCCATATTTGCCTTCCCCCAACGTTTTGGTGTGTTCTTGAGCCCGAAATTGACCTCCATTATTGACCCTCTTGAGCTTGTTTCCTCTCCCTTCCCTCCTATGATTTTTGCATCTTTTTGAGGGCTTTGGAAGAGGAGATCTAGATCTACAATCCCCACCAATCAATTCCTCCTCTAAGTGAAGGGAACCCATTGGATCTAGATCTTGAAGTCATTAGTTGACTTCCACCATTGTTCTTCCTCTCTAATTTCTCCCTAGCACTTGTTGCTTTGGTGGGATTTGAGAGTGAGGGATTTGAACACCCTTGGTGTTCTTGCTTTGCATTCTTGCATAAGTGTTGAGCTCTCCACTACGATTTGTTCTAGTGAGAGATCGTGAGCTTGTTGCTCTTGGAGGGTGACCTCCTAGTTGGCTTGGCGGTTGGTGCCACGGTGACCTCTTCGTGGAAGATTGTGAAGAGACCCGGACTTCTCCTTCGTGGAGCTTGTGAAGTGGTTGTGGAGCTTGCCATCTCCGGAGTGGAGGAAAAGCTAGCCATAAGGAAAGGGCCTATTCCTTCGCGGGATAGACTCGGAGAAGAAGGTGAGCCTTCGTGGCGTTGGGAAATCCTTCGTGGAATCTCACACCTCTCCAACGTGACGTACCTTACTTGTAAGGGAACACGGGAATACATCTTCGTCTCCGCGTGTCTCGGTTATCTCTATACCCGAGCTTACTTTCCTTGTGATAGCCATCGAGCTTGAAGTACTTATCTTGCCTATCACTTGTGGTATATTTATCTTGTGCTATCTTGCTTAGCTTATCTTGTTGTTGGTGCACTTAGTTGAGCCTAGTGTATTTAGGTTTTGTGCTTGTAAAATAAACGTTAGTTTAATTCCGCATTCTATCAAGCCAAAACCGTAATAGTTTTAAAATTGCCTATTCACCCCCCCTCTACGCGACATCTCTATCCTTTCACACTTATATAGAGCACCTCGGGAAAATCTGACGGACGCAACGTGGGCCCAGTCCATGTCACGCACGTTTGGGTCGGTTATAGTAGCGAATGATCCGGGATCGACCCGAATCCACTGATGACACGTCTAGCAAAAACATTATCAATTTTTCTGAGTGGCAAAAGAGAAACTCAGGTGACACTCATTCCATAAACCGCGTCGCGTCGTGACGAGACGGGTGGGCGAGGAGGAGGAACGTGCGTGTACCATTCCTATTCTCACTGAATTACAAAGTCGTGAGACGCTTTATCTTATAAGATGATGCAAGTCTCCTTCAACTTTTTATTGGGACTAAACTTTAGCACTCGATTCTCTTGCCACACACATGAGCTATCACGTATATGGGATTCCACGGACTTAGGTTTTGAGATTCAGATAATTGTGAGCGGTTTCACTAGCGAACCGTCCTAGACACAATTTTTTCAAAGTAGATGACATCCCGCTAAGCTCTTCTATCTCTCTAATGCTAGCAATGGCAGATCTTCCTCCACCTGGTTCTTCAATGAGTTTGATGAACTCCTGTGGATCGAACTCCACTGGTACAGTCGCTTTGCAGTCAGACACAATAATCCTACACCTATGGATGCCTTGCTACAAAATTTTAAATTTGCTTACGGACACCACATGCAGATGGATGATTGGATATGAGATGACATGCAGTTGGGCCACCAAAATCTACCGCAGCTGGCCCGTAAGACTAGCCCCATAGCATAGATGGTATCATACACTTTATGAATGCAAAATGATTATACGTATTACTGCAATTAATAATGAAAGAGATTGTGTTAGTATTATAAAATAGATACGGTATCATAGCACGTAGAACTTGAAAAACTAATCTCAAATAAATCTTATACACAATTTTATATTGGGATCCTACAAAATAATAAATACACTAAGACTATGATATTAGTACATGATACTATGCATTAGACAAGTCACAGCGGGGAGTATCATATAGTAGTATCGTGTGTATGATACTAGTATACGATAACATCTCCATAATGCATAGTATCATGTGGTTTTCTAAATATTTGATATATATCATATACTAGTATCATATACACGATACTCACCATTGGGACTAGTCTAAGTGTAGCATTACTCAGTCAGACGGAGTAATTCGCCTCCGGAAAATAATTTTATGGGACCTTATCCACAAAATAACCCCTGTGGATCAACTTCTGTGATTGACACGTGTCCAATTGAGAGGAAAATCACACCATCTGAATAGTTTTAGATCTAAACCACAAGGCGTACTGTCCTCCTTGATCTTATTCACTAAAGCTCGCATCAACATTTATTTGGCTCTCGTCGACTTTACTGTCCTTTTCTTACCAAACTGGCCGAGATCAAACGTTGTTTCCATCACCCAGCCTACTGAACCGGCGATTATTAATGGATCAGCTTTAAACGCTTTATTACACATGACCTGCAAACGTTCACATACAGCTGAACACAACACCAACGCCAGGAGCCCCAACTGACGAAAGAGTAGTAGTCAACACAAGGCAGGCCTTCATGGGTAAACTTCAATGATCGATCGGAATCCCAATACTGGTACGATCTTGTAGTCGCTGAATCCGGCTTCAGTGAAAATCTTGCTCCACTCGTGCTCCTCTCGCTCCACCCCGTCGACGTACATGATATACAGATCCCAGAGAACCTGCATCTCCTTGGAAATAGGTTCCTGTGACCCAGACCCGACCACGATATCGATGATTATCACCTTCCCCCCTGCATCCCTGGTTGGGATGGCCTCTTTGCACCATCGCAGTATCTTGACGCAGTCTTCGTCTTTCCAGCAATGTAAAATCCACTGAGCATGAAATGAAATTGTTTACTTGAGGTCCCATCGAGACACCCGCACATATATATACAGTACTGTTAATGGCAGGACATCACACTAATTTACCTTGAGCAGAACAGCGTCGGCTGCTGGGATATGCTCGAACATATCTCCGGCGACAAATTCGACCTTATCGTCCGGCGGTGCCCCCGCGACCACGTGAGGGAGGTCTAGCACGGTGCACCTGACGTGCGGCAACGACCTCGCAATGGCCACCGACACGGCGCCGTGGCCACCGCCAACGTCGACCAGCGAGCTGACGCCCCGAAGGAGCTCGCCGGCGTCCCTTAAGAGGGCGTCCATGATGATGCGGCTGTCCGCGACCATGCCGGCGTTGAACAGGGCACCGTCCGCGGGATCTTCTTTCATCTTCTCCCTTCGCGTGCAGCCGTGCGCCACCTCGAAGAGCGACATGCCGGCCGCCCGCTCGTCGGTGAACCACTCGCTCATGCTGAAGTGAGCGGCCACGACGAGCGGATTAACTATCACGCCTACTAACGGGGTGATGTTGCGCGAACGATCGCCGCCTCCGACAAGGAGACGGGAGACCGGGGTGAGCGTGTACACGGCGGCCTCGCTCTCACCTGGCTCATCGGTTGCCAAGATGCCAGATGTGGTGAGGACACGCAAGAGCCGTCGGAGGTTCGAGAGCTTCGTCGGGTGGATTGCAGTCTTGCCTGCAAGGTCAGACAAAGTGGCGGCACCGCCGCCGCTCTGAATAGCCCCGGGGATGCCCAGATCAATGGCAGCCCTCAGCGCCATGGACTTGACGTACGCCAAAGAGTGGTGACACAGCTCCAGCTGAGCTTGGAGCATCTCATCGGTCCCCATGATGGGTTCGTTTTCTTGGGCATGCTCCATGATTCTCATACGAAAATCATCAAGATTAGAGTGAATTGAGTGGAAGAACAGAGAGCATGCAAAGCTGAAGAATGGGGAATTTTCTGGATCTCATCCGATGCATATCTATTTTCTTCTCTACAATATTTGTACATATTACATCCAAACCCTCTAACAGATATATTATTTCAACCAACACCAACATTATGTTGTATGCTAAGGCTTTGCCACGGTACGTAATTTATATCTTCTTATAAAGTAGACCCCCACTAATTATTCTATCTCAACATGCAAGCTATCCACATCACTTACTTTAATAGCCACTCAAAAGTCCATGTCATCCCACTAACAATCATTTATAATAGTGTATTTTACATGTAAACATATCCACGTCATCTATTTTGTTCTATCCAATTATCCACGTCACTAATTTATGTTCGTCAAATATATGATAATTTTACATCAATTTAATTTACGATTTCAACTGATTTGAACAAATTCAAACTTTCTCTATAAATTCTTTTAGAAAACTTCAAGTTCTATATGTATTATACCTTTTATTTAAACAATGCAGTTTTTGAAGAGATTTCCGCTGCAACGCGCGGGGTATTTTTCTAGTTATTATAGATGGCAAAAGTCGGACTCGTTGTTGTCCTAAATTTCACATGCTTCAGTGTAAGCATGGAATCACGGTGAAATTTTGCTATCAGAAAAAAAAGTTACCATTTTACCACTGCAAAGTTTCTTGTTTGTCGGCCAAACCCGACTTCTCCCTAGTTGTCCTTTCTTAGGAGTAATTTGGGATATCTTTTACTCCCTCTATTTCTGTGTATAAGTCCCACTACAATAATCTGCATGTTCAGATTCACCACCCTCTAAGGCTCGTTTAGCAATCAACTCGGATTAACACCTTCCTCCATGATTTTTGAGTCGACGAGTCGTCATGGCGTGGCTAACTCGTGCGCACGACTTGACTCACGGAGCGAGTCGCGCGACTCGCTGACTACTTTTTGCGATTATTTGCTACAGATCAGTCGTGAGTCGCTCGACTTGGTCAGGTAAGGTCTAGTGCCAGAATTTGGGGGAGGGGGTAAAGGCTCCCTCCTGCTCAGAGAGATGCGCGAGAGTTCAGAGAAAAAGAGAGGGAAAGGGTGGGAGAGGGCGGGAGGTTAGGAGGAGGAAACCAATGGTGCTCGCAGCCATGACCTAGGACCACCGTCGCTCCTCATCGGCGATGCCCCCATGTAGATCGGCGACGATTGGATCGATGGGGCCTCCTCATCGGCCACATGCGCTCCTCTGATTCTGCCGCATCCAAGCTCTGACGGCTCGGTCCTCACTCGCAGCTGCTAATTCCAGCGGCTAGCCCCTCCAAGGTCGCCCACACATCGCCTTCACCTCCACCTCTATGCTTAGCCACACACCTCCTCCACCTCCGCGTGGCAGGAAACCCTAGATGGCCACGTACGACTACCTCCTTGTCCGTGTCTCTCTAAATCTTGGTTTATCTGCTTCTGCTTCTTGTTGATCTGCTTGTGTTGCTTCTGTATGTTGATCTGCTTGTGATGCTGATGTATGTTGAGCTTCTTGTACTACTGTTGTTGTATGTTGATATGCTTGTGTTGTTGCTCTTCCTGATGTGCTTGTGCTGCTGGTTGATGCTTGTGCTACTTCTTCTTGTGTTGCTGGATGTTGATTGTGCTCCGTGTGTATGCTCTGCAGCTCTATTTACTTGCTTGTGCTGATGTTTACTAAAGGTGCGAAATAGAGATGGCTGGCCAAATTTATACATCCTAGTCAGTGGCAATGGGCATGTGCCTGGTCCATATGATCTATCAAATGATCCTAAGCGTAATGAAACCTCAGGAGGGGGTCAAAATATGGGTATTGGAATGACATGGACAGGAGAGATAGGATAATATGCAAGTTTTGTGGGAAAGATGTGCATGGAGGAGTAGCAAGAATCAAGCGTCACCTAGCTCGGGCTAGCACTAAAGGGAAGAAGAATTCTACCAAATAAACGGAAGGTGGATGAGGATGTATCAAAGGAGATGTTGGAATGTATGAGGGCCTATGCGGCGAAGCACAATGTGACAGGTGAGTCCCATAAAGAGGATGTTGGTGCAGCAAATGTTGATTCTGAATAGGATGTAGCAGCCACTCAAACTAGTAGGAGAGCAGCAAAACGGAAGGCAGAAACTGTCCAAACTGAATCACAAACACAAAAGGACACAAGAACAATTGCCAAGATGATTAGGAAGAGTCCGGAAGAAGTCATTGAGCTAAGGCACTCAAAGGAACCTTGTCAAGCCGCATTGAACGTAGGTTGCTTCAAAAGGACCTCCGAGGACAAGGATAGAGTTGACGAGCATTGGGCGGATTTCTTATTTGCTAATGCCATTCCCTTCAATGTTACACGATCAAGAGACTTTGAGATTGCATTGGAGTCAACAGGGAAATATGGTCTGGGATACATCCCTCCAACAATACATTCTCTTAGGCTTCCACTTCTTGCGAAAGCAAAGAAAAATACAACTGCATTGAGAGATAGTCATGAGCTAGCTTGGCAAGAGTATGGATGCATATTAATGTCAGATGGGTGGACTGATGCGAGGAGTAGGAACTTGGTAAACTTCCTTGTCAATAGTCCAGATGGGACTTACTTCATTGATAGTGTCAACATATCATGTCTAATAGTCGACGAAGAACTATTGGCAGATTTGATAGAGAAAAGGATCAATGACATTGGAATACAATATGTTGTTCATATTTTCATGGATAATGGTGCTACTTACAAGGCAGGGGCAGAGTCCTAATGGATAGGATCCCAACATTATGGTGGACCCCTTGAGCAACACATTGTTTGAACCTTATGTTGGGGTCAATTTGCAACATCAAGCAATTAACTGAATGCTTTACAAATGGAAAGAGGGTGACCACATTCATCTATAGGCATATAAAGATTTTAGAAATGAGAGTGAAGACCAATGGAGGTGATCTTATGAGGGCCGGAGCTACTCGCTCCGCCACAATTTTTCTCAACTTGTCAAGCTTGCACAAACATAATCAAGCTCTTAAAGAGTTATTTGTGAGTGATGTTTGGCATCACAATAATAAGTTGTCAACCTCACCCGTGGGACAAAATATTCAAGAAGATTTGTTGTCCATTTATTTTTCAAACTTGGTGGAGACTTGTATGAAAGTTTCTCTACCTCTTCTAAGGGTACTAAGGATTGTTGATGGAGATGAGAGGCCAACGATGCCCGAGGTAATAGCAAAAATGGATTATGTAAATGATAAAATCAATGATGCAATAGATGACAAATCAACTTTGGTTAAGGAGGCGATAAAAATAGTAGAGGCTAGGTGGGAAGCCCAAATGGGTGTGAAGTTGTATGGGGTTGTACTATTCTTAAACCCTATAGGTTCTTTGATCTCAAAGCTAAGCCCGAGAATGCAAGATTTTGTCAAAATCTGAGGCATATGTTCAATGAGGTGCTAGTGGACATGGAGCCCAATGATGATAAATCAAGCTTGATTAGCAGATTTAATGAGAGATGAAGGTGAATGCTTTAGCTCTAAGTTAGCAATCAAAGAGTAAATGAAAAAGAGTCCTCGTAAGAATTTAGCACCTATCTTTCTTAACTTACAGTATCCATATTTCTTAACTTGCATCATCCATATTTCTTAACTTACAAATTCTAACATTTTTTTCATTTATATTGTAGTTCTTTGGTGGGGTGCTTATGGTGGACTTGCTTTTGAGATGCAATATTTCGCAAAGCACATAGTTAGCCTTTGTGCTCCGTCTTTCATATGTGAGCGCAATTGGTCAGCCTTTATAAACATAAGTAACAACTAGCAATCATAGTTTTCCCTCTTTGATCATGTGTATTTGTCGATCTAAAAGTAACAACTATTAATTATTGTTTTCTTATATGTTGTTTTCAGATCCATAGCAAAAAAAGACCTAGGTTGGAGTTCTAGCAACTTAATGATTTGTACTTTGTTCAATAAACCCAGAAGAACACCGGTAGGTTCCAAAAGCTTCGTGAGGAAGGCTCCAAAGGGGTAATTTACGTGGGGAATACACGACAATGCCCATGGATGATGGACTTGAGTTTTAGGCAAGAAGAGTGCGCTAGTGGATTCGTCGGCTAAAAAACAAGATGGGATGTATGATTTACCCAGGTTCGGGCCCCTGGAGGGAAAACCCTACTCCTTCTTGTATGTTTTCGATTATTGAAGAATATTACAAGGTCGCCGTAATGGCTATGGTGGTGTAGATTGGATCTTGCCTAGGGAAGATTGTGCGTAAGCTTGAGAGTCCTCCTCGGTGGCCCCTCCTAGACTTTATATGGGAGGCTAGGTCTCAGGTATCGTGACCGAGTCAGTCATAGCTAAGGGTGAACCCTAGAATTTGCTAAGCTTGGGCTTGTTCTTGCTCCACGCGCCAGGAATCTGGTCCTCCGATACTTCTCAACTGTCAGCTTGTCTTGGGATTCGCTATCCTTAGCCAATCATCACATGGGCCTCCAGTTGGGCTGGACCTGGTATACTAATAGTGGGTACCCAAAGCGCTATACCCACGTCAGTTAGGTCTCACCTATTGGTCACAGAAGATTTAGATTGGGAAAATGAATGGATTGACCATAATGCCTAGCCGGTTTATGAGGGGGACGATATCACTTGGGCTCAAGTTGATGAAGTAGTTGGTGCATCTGAAGGTTCATTTTTCAACCTTAGAAGCCATGAGAGTGGGATCCAAGGTGTTATTACCATGGCATATTCTAGACGTCAAGTTGGAGAAGATGAGGAGGAAGCTGCAAATCAGGAGGTTCTACTTGAAGATTATTCAACAAGTGAAGATGATCAAGATAGAAATGGAGGTGAAGGGAAAGGTGAAGATGAAGAGAGAGTCAATGGAGAATTTGGTGATATCTTTTATGATTGATGGAATCTGGGGTTGGTGTGGGATGTGGCTTCTTTTTGGACATATGGATTTGGGATGTTGCGGTTTCCTTTTGGACATATGGATTTGGTCCTAGTGTGCAATATTTTGGGAATATAAACACATGATTTGGGGAATATTTGGGTTGGTTGTTGTTAAGAACTTGGTAGTTCGTAGTTAATTATAATGAACTAATGGCATTAGCTTAATTTCTATTGTTAACTTACTATATTTTGTTGCGGTGGTGGTATTTGTATTTATATGTAGACCTGCTGCTATTTTTCTTATTTGAATGAGCCAACTTGGAATCTGCTCCAAGGAAATCTTGTACTTCAAGGAAGACAACTTGGACAAATGGACACACATGAAGTAAGTAATCATATTTATTTCAAGTAAAATGTACAAGTTTCCTATTGCAAATATAGTTTTGTTGCTACTACAAGGTGCAACAATCAATTTGAATAGTTGTTGCTCCTAACACATTTGATACTCTTGCTTTCTACTGCATATATACTACTGCAAGGTACACCTGCAATCAATAAAAAAGGGAATGGACAAGGTCAGGGAGGATTTTCCATTGCCAACTATGCAAGATTACAAGATAAAATTCTTCCTAACTTGTTGTTTGCCTTCCTGATGCACTATATGAGCTAGAAAAACACCATTTTCCTTCTCAATTCTGCACCTAAATCCTATCTTAAGCTACGCCGACTTGCGGCGACTAATCAACCCAAGTCACTGAGTCAAGTCAGTAAGTCACTAGCCGCAGCCATGGCGAATTGACTTGACTTGACTCAGCGACTCAAAAATCATGCATCCCTCTAATTACTCTCCACCGCTCCCATCCTCCTCTTTTTCGTAGAGTACTAAGCATAACGTTTACCAAAAAATAATTACTAAACATGGATGAAGCTGCCTAGATAATATTGAGTATGAAAAGTGCTTCATTAATTAGTACTAACTACTCAATGGCATTTTTAGCTGCGTGCGACGCACAACTAAATCTCTTAAGGGATCCTATGATTCCTATGATAGGAAAAGCATAGCAGTAGGAAATACATGGAATTGAAATGTCATGTTTACTTGAATCATATGGGAATACTATCAGGCTTGACATGGATCGATTGCCGTATATGTAACTTGCAAGAAACATAACAACTTAGCTAAGCTGCAATGGTGATAAGGGAAATGCAAAGATCGAAGAAAGAGATTTGGATAGGGTGCGTAGTGAGAGTGATGAACGTGGATTTCCTGCATGTAAGTTCGCACAAGACACTATCATAGACATCCATTTCTTTTTATAATCGGTTAGAAGCCAACATGTCAAAATTTCTAATACATTTGCAAAAAAAACATGCAAAACGACAGATGAAACTCATATTCTATGCCTAACCTTACGAAGTGACCCAACCCGGTAGGGGGTCAAGTGTTTGTGCTTTATAATGCTAGTACTTAGATCTACTCTCTAGCACACACAGTTCAAATAAGGTATCATGATACAATTATCATATTCTGTTACAACGAATGATCGAAAAATTTATCATAGTTTCATACAACCTGCATAGCCAAAGTGCTTGCTCAAACATAAACAAAGTTGAGTAGTGAAAAGCAAATAAACGATAAGGAGTCACATGAGTGCCACAGATGAAACATGTTGAATGGAGACTCGTGATCGTAACATCGTACCTCACTCGTTTTTGGAAGTATCCTACAATACGAAACGTTGTAATCATGAAATGTAAATACATTGAATGTACTGGCAAGTCCACTAAAAGGTATATAAAAATCGACAAATTTTATATATGCACATATGATTAGATGGAGGTTAGGATGAATTTGCCAAAAATAATGGTTGTGTCCTATCATTTTTAAATACAGTTTTTCATCTAATTAAAGTAGTTTTGAGATAAGTGAACCCACTTACCATTTTATATCCATCAAATTTTAATTTAAAAAATTAGAATATAAAGATTCTTGACTTACCTTTCACTCAGCACGCTAGCCCTAGGTTTATTTTCTTATGCTATCCAGATTCGCTGGATCAGCATTACGCAGAGAATCGAAGAGTCGAATAACATCGATTATGTCATTATTTATGAAAACGTCCGTCCTATGCATCAATCAATGCATGTGAGCCTTTTATTACTTTGTTGAGGTCTTACAAAGTATTACAGTTCAAGGCACAAAGAGTTGACACATGGATGAGCCAACGAAATAATAATAATAACATAAAGCGCCTTTGCATCAACATGTGAGCCACCTTTCAAAACGCCTACCGAATCGGCAATAGAAAGTGTGTGCTACCTTTTCCAAACGGTTTCATCAAGAATTCATAGGAAGATGCCGCTCCGTCTGCTAGAGATAGGACTACGTACGAATCCAGTGGGTAGTGAGTGGTATAACCTACAAAAATTAAGAAAAAATTGTCTTGTTAAATATAAAATCATTAAAAATATGCCATATAGCCCATAATAAATAAAGCACACCCACCCACTCAGATGTAAGCTTTATGGTTTTTTCCACCCCATTCAACTAGTCCTTGAAACAAGTTTGTAATATTTGTTGGAGGGGCTATATTAAAAAAATGCACAATTCTTCATAAGATTTTTGTAAAAGGACACTCTAAACAAATATTGAATAGTCTCATCTTGATCATAAAAACCACATTTCTTACAACCATGCCAATTACGCTTAGACAGATTATCCTTTGTAGGAATGACCTTACGATGAAGGAACCACATAAATTTTTTAATCTTAAGTGGAGCTTTAATTTTCCATATATATTTGCAGAGAAACCTAGTGTTTCCGTTTATCAAATCTAAATACATGGATTTAATTGAAAAGGCACCAGGCATAGTGATACGTCCATTTTACATCACTATTCTATGTCATAATTCACTGTTATTCAGTGATATATTTTATATTGAGAGGTGATACTTATGTTATTTCATCTGTTTTTGCATGGTTGATGAATTTTGGAGCATGGACCGCTGTAGTTAGGATTCTGATGAAAATGTGTTGTTTGGAGGCAAAATTCGCGAAGATCAGAAAATCCGGGAAAATATACGGAAAATCCTATTTTTCCAGAACACGAAGGCTGCCATAAGAGGGAGTGGAGATGGGCCACAGGGGGCCCACACCACCCCCTGGCGCGGGCCACCCTAGGCCGCGCCACCAGGTGGTGTGGCCGCCCTGGCCCACCTCTGGCTCTCCCCTCTGGCGTATATATTCCCCCCGAAACCCTAAGACTGGGGGAGCGACCACAGAAAGATTCCACCGCCTCTGCGGAGCGGAAAACACTGAGAGAGAAAGATCTCTCCGGTAGACAGATTTCTGCTGGGGGAATTCCTTCCTGGAGAGGGGAGATCATCGCCATCAACACCACCATCAAGCTGCATCGGGATCATCATCATCACCACCATCATCACCATCAGCACCCTCATCACCATCTCCATATTGATGTAATAATTGGGTTGAATCTTGCATAGTTCTTAGGGGAAACTTTCCCGGTGTTGATTACTCCTTGTAGTTGATGCTATTGAGTGAACCATTGAATTATTGTTTATGTTCAGATTGTTATACATCATTATTCCATCTCTGATGATAATCCAAATGATGTCTTGTGAGTAGTTCGTTTTGTTCTTGAGGACATGGGAGAAGTCATCTTGTTAATTGTGGAGTTGTGTTGAGAAAGATTCAATAGTTTGATATTTAAGTTGTGGTGTACTTCTTCTAGTGGTGTCATGTGAACGTCAACTACATGACACTTCACCTATATGGGCCTAGGGGAATGCATTGTGTATTTAGCTACTAATCGTAAGGGTTGCCGGAGTGACAGAAACCTGAACCCCCGTTAGAAAACCATTGCACAAGGGACGTAAGGGTCTTAGAGTTTAAAGTTGTGGTTAGGTTTCTACCTTAATTACTTTATTGTACTTACGGATGTTTGCAAGGGGTATAATCACAAGTATGTATTAGTCCTAGGAAGGTCAGTACATTAGCACAGTTCACCCACACAACACTTAGCAAGCTAAAGAAGATCAATCAACTATATGAAGCGAAAGCACTTGACAGTCTTCCCATGTGTCCTCGAGAACGTTTGGTCATCTTAAATAATACACCCGGCTTGTCCTTTGCGGAATAAAGGATTGGGCCACTTGCTGCATTTATTCTTATTATCTTTTGTTTACTCGTACTTTGTTTACTTGCTTTATCAAAAAACCCTAAAATCCGTTTGCTAAGTATTTGTAGAGAATTCCTGATCCATACCACTAGGCAGCACCTTCTGCTCCTCGTTGGGTTTGACACTTTTACTTATCAAAAATACTGCGATACACCCCATATACTTGTGGGTCATCAAGACTATTTTCTGGCGCCGTTGCCGAGGAGTGAAACGCTATTGGAGAGTGGAACTGGTAAAGGAAACTTCTACTATGAGTATTGTTTACTTCTGTTAGTTGCTTTATTTTCATTATGGATAATTCGCTGAGTTTCTTATTTGGTAATGCTACTACCACTACTAAGGTAGTAGATGAACCACCACCTGCTGAGAATGACGCTTTTAAAATACCTACAAGAATTATTGATCATGTTATGGATAACTACAATGTTGGGGATGGAACTGTCCATCCCGGTGATCATTTACTCTTTATACACGAATTATGCTGGTTGTTCAAGTGTGCAGGTATTACTACAAATCAAGTTAAGAAGAAGTTATTCTCGTTATCACTGAAAGGAAGAGCTGAGGAATGGTATAAGCTGCTGAAGAATGGTCAAGCTCTGGAATGGGAGGAAATAGTACCTCTCTTTTATTCAAAGTTTTATCCCCCTAGTGAGATTCATAAAGATTGGAATCAAATATACAACTTTTGGCGTCTTGATGGGAAGAGTTGATACGTCCATTTTGCATCACTATTCTATGTCTTAATTCACTATTATTCATTGATATATTTCATATTGAGAGGTGATACTTATGTTATTTCATCTGTTTTTTTTATGGTTGATGACTTTTGGAGCATGGACCGCTGCAGTCGGGATTCTGATGGAAAAGGTGCTGTTTGGAGGCAAAATTTGCGAAGATCAGAAAATCCGGGAAAATATATGGAAAATCCTATTTTTCCAGAAGACTCAGGATGCCAGAAGATGGAGTGGAGGTGGGCCACAGGGGGCCCACACCACCCCATGGCGCGGGCAGGCCTAGACCGCGCCTAGAGGTGGTGTGGCCGCCCTGGCCCACTCCAGCCTCTCCCCTCTAGCGTATATCATCCCCACGAAACCCTAAGACTCGGGGAGGGACCAGAGAAAGATTCCGCCGCCTCTGCGTGGCGAAAAACACCGAGAGAGAAAGATCACCCCGGCAGACAGATTTCTACCGGGGGAATTCTTTCCCAGAGAGGGGAAATCGTCGCCATCAACACCACCATCAAGCTGGACTTCATCGGGATCATCATCATCACCACCATCATCACCATCAGCACCCTCATCATCATCTCCATATTGTTGTAACAATTGGTTGAATGTTGCTATAGTTCATAGGGGAAACTTTCCCGGTGTTGATTACTCTTTGTAGTTGATGCTATTGAGTGAACCATTGAATTATTGTTTATGTTCAGATTGTTAGACATCATTATTCCATCTATGATCATGATCCATATGATGTCTTGTGAGTAGTTCGTTTTGTTCTTAAGGACATGGGAGAAGTCTTGTTGTTAGTAGTGGAGTTGTGTTGAGAAAGATTCAATAGATTGTTATTTAAGTTGTGGTGTACTTCTTCTAGTGGTGTCATGTGAACGTCGACTACATGACACTTCACCTATAAGGGCCTAGGGGAATGCATTGTGTATTTGGCTACTAATCGTAGGGGTTGTCGGAGTGACATAAACCTGAACCCCCGTTAGGAAACCATTGCACAAGGGACGTAAGGGTCTTAGAGTTTAAAGCTGTGGTTAGGTTTCTACCTTAATTACTTTCTTGTACTTACGGATGTTTGCAAGGGGTATAATCACAAGTATGTATTAGTCTTGGATGGGGCGGTACATTAGCATAAGTTCACCCACACAACACTTAGCAAGCTAAAGAAGATTAATCGACTATATGAAGCGAAAGCACTTGACAGTCTTCCCATGTGTCCTCGAGAACGTTTGGTCATCTATAGAAATACAGCCGGCTTGTCCTTTGCTGCATAAAGGATTGGGCCACTTGCTGCATTTATTCCTACTGTCTTTTATTTACTCGTACTTTGTTTACTTGCTTTATCGAAAACCCCTAAAAATCCGTTTGCTAAGTATTTGCAGAGAATTCCTGATCCATACCACTAGCCAGCACCTTCTGCTCCTCGTTGGTGATACATTGCAAATGTATCTATAATTTTTGATGCTCCAAGCTTGTTTTTATCCACTTTCTTGTGTTTTGTCCACACTTTGGAGTACTTTTCATATGATTTCTTGGACTAACCTATTAACAAGAGCCACAGTGCCAGCTGCCTGTTTTCTGCTGTTTTTGGTTCCAGGAAAGTCAGAAAATGAATATTCTCGGAATTGGACGGGACAAAAGCCAAAGCGCCTATTTTTCCAGAAGACTCACGGAGCCAGAATACGAGACGGAGGAGGGCCAGGGGCTGGCCACACCCTCCCCACGCGCGGGCTAGGCCTGGCCGCTCCAGGGCCTGGTGTGGTGGCCCCAGGCACCCCCTCGACCTCTCTCTTCGCCTATAAGAAGCCTTCTGACCTAAAAACTTCGGGGGGTTCGATGTTTTTCCACGAAAAGTTCCGCTGCGCCGCCGCCACCGAAGGGGAGATTCGGGGGACAGAAAGTGTCTGTTCCGACACCCTGTCGGGACAGGGAAGTGCCCCCGGAGCCATGTCCATCGATCCCCACCATCATCTCCATCGACCATCCATGTTTCCCCCATCTATGAGTGAGTAATCCCCCGCTGTAGGCTATGGGGATGGTAGGGATTGGATGATATCGTTCATGTAATGGCATCAGATTTGTTAGGGCATAGTGCCTAGTATCTTTTATTAGTGATTTATGACTTTGTTGCGACTTGTTGTGCTTAATGCTTGTCACTAGGGCCCGAGTGCCATGATTTCAGATCTGAACTTAATATTGATTCATCATGATAGTATTGTTTTGGGTCTTATCTACAAGTTGTATACACACGTTGTTGTCCGGAACCTATGGCCCCGAAGTGACAGAAATCGGGATAACGGGAAGGGAAAGGCTTTAATGTGAGGATCACATGTGTTCACGGAGTGTTAATGCTTTGCTCCGGTGCTTTATTAAAATGAGCACCTTAATTGCCAGTAGTTCCCTAGAGCACGTATGACTATATATGGAACGCATGCCTAGGATTGTCTAGTACTTGGGTGCTTTATCTTATTTATCTGCAATTGCCCTATGTTCTGATTGCTATGTGAATTGTCTTGTCCATGCAACGCCCGTCCATCCATCTCTATGCCTACCGCACTCGAATCCCACAGTTTACTGCTTTTGTTACTCCTGTCTTTGCTTTGCTACTACTGTTACTTTACTATTCCTACTACAAAACTGTTGCTACTGATAAACTGCTGTGAGCAAGATTGTTTCCAGGTGCAGCTGAATTGACAACTCAGTTGTTAAGACTGATAAGTATTCTTTGGCTCCCCTTGTGTCGAATCAATAAATTGGGTTTCACTTCTCTCGAAAATACTGCGATACACCCCCTATACTTGTGGGTCATCAAGACTATTTTCTGGCGCCGTTGCCGGGGAGCATAGCTTTATTTATCAAGTTCACTTGGATTCACTATTGTTCAAGCTAACTTTATTTCTGCCTTGTTTGCTTCTTCCTTTATTGAAAATACAAAAAAATAGTTCCTACTCTAGTTGTTATTTTCGTTGGTCTGTTATTGTCTTGCTTTATCATGCTTGATGTCAATGGTTGGTTTCTTTGAAACTGAATCTTATTGGCAAGGTGGGTTCACGGAAGATCAAAAATATTATTATAAGGAACACCGCTTGTCACAAAAAGGGAAACACTTATGGGAACAAATTGATAGATTGTATACCATTGCTAGGAATGTGTGCTCTACTTATAATGTTACTTATTGCTGTGATGAGTCTTGTTGCGGAAAGAGGTATAAACACCTCCCTTTTCAATGTGAGTATAGTGATAATGATACCATATCTTCCTATGCTAAAGGAATTTATGACTTTTATGATGCAGAACAAATTGAAGAATTTATTGCTTGGAAGGGTGCTTTTGAACTTGCTAGTTTGCTTGAAAATATTGATGATTCACCTTACAAATATGAGGTGTCTAGTATGCTTAAATTTTGCTTTTATAATTACAAGGATGAAAATGACTATATTCTTGAATATTTTAATAGATGCTTTCCACAAATGGAAGAGACTAATGCCTTGCAGGATCCTATGGAAGAAGAAATTGATGAACGTGAAATCTCATTAGTTGAAAAAGAGGAGGAGAGTGATGAACAAAAGGAGGAAGAATGGATTAGCTACCCATGCCTACCTTCTAATGAGAGTAACTCTTTATCCCTTACATTATTTGATTGTCCCCCTTGCTTACTAAAGGAGAATGAATGTTATGTTCCTGAGGTTTCTCTTGATAGTGTTTATAATAAAGCTCTAGTGCTTGTAGATCATGAAGAGCATGCTTTATGTGATAGTTATATTATTGATTTTATTCATGAGGCTACTGAAAATTATTATGAGAGAGGAAAATATGGTTGTAGAAGTTTTCATGGTATAGAAACACCTCTCTATGTGCTGAAAGTTTTGAAGTCACTCTTGTTTTATCTTCCTATGCCTGTCACTTTGTTCTTTGCGAATTTATTTGCATACATTATTCCTATGCATAGGAAGTGGGTTAGACTTAAATGTGTTTTGAATGCTTCTTGATGCTCTCTTTTACTTCAACTCATATTTCTTATGAGAGCATCCTCTCAAACTTTTATGCCTGAAGATGATAATATGTATATTATTCTTGAGAGACTTTTTCTTAAATACTGCAGGAGCTGTTATTAATTGTAATCAAGGAAAGGTGACCTTCAATGAACACATTGTCTATTTTCTCAAGAAGATTGAAAGGACTTATGGATTGAATTCAATTGAACATGTTGAGGGCATTCAAGTTGGAGAAATATATTGTCCCATACGAGAGAAAAATGTGAAACTATTATGATTGGGACCATTGCTATCAAAGTTGAGGTAACATAATCATTAGTGGGATACAAAGTTTTGTCTAATATGGAATTGTTTTGGTAACAAGACCTGATCAACCTTGTTAACAAAAGGATTTTATTGAACAAAACAATGTTTTCACCATGATTATCTCCGCTTACTTCTATTCTATCCATTTTAGTTTTTGCTTCTTATGCCTAACTTAAAGGCGTTAAAGAAAAGTACTTGTTGGGAGATAACCCAAGAGTTTAAGTTGAGTCTTGGAAGTTATTACCTCTGTAATAACCTCTCCTTATCCTTTTTATTTGATTTTTGTGCCAAGAGCAACCTCTAATGAGAGAGAAGTAATGATTGGGAAAGTTGCTGTCCCGAAACAGATTTCTGTGCTTCACCGTAAAACTTCCTGAGAGAGCTCTGTAGGTAGGATTGAGCTGTAATTTTTTGTTCTTCTGACCCAGGTTGTTATCTAACTTGCGTTAGTTAAACACTTTTTATTTGAGAAACAGAAGGTCTTCGAAAAAATTCGTCTATCCTGCTGGTCTGTTTTAACAGATTTCTGCCATTTTCTGCATTTGCTTCTTGTTGGTTCCTTCTTGAGTTCTTTTGGGGAATTGAGCTTTTTGAGGGAAGTGCTACAGTAGCTAGTGTTCTAATGGAAGTTTATTTGGTGTTAGAATTGAACCTTGAGACTTATTTATCTTAAGTGCACTAATGTTGCTAATGAGATTGTGTGAAGTTTTGTATGAAGGAAAAATTTCAGGTGTATGGAAGGAATAAGTAATGAGATGAAGGATGGACTAAAGCTCAAGATTGGGGATGCCACGCGTGTCACCCCAAGAAATATCCAAGAAGTACAAGCGTCAAAGCTTGGGGATGCCCAAGGCATCCCCTTCTTCATCAATAAAAATCTCAGGTTTCTTCCAAACACTTCATTTTTATTGTTTCATGCACATATGTGTTGTTCTTGGAGCGTCTTCTTTTCCGTTTTCGTTTTGGTTTTTAGTTTGCGTGGTTTTCTTAGTTTGCTGAATAAATTGGTTGGACCCCCTCATTCATACATTGGTGTTCAAATAGGCTGGTTTGGATTGGAAAAGAGTAGGAAAGCTCATGCTTAAGTGGTAAAGAGATCTTGTTTTTGACTGTGGCCTATGCTTTGTCATGCCATGCTTGATATTGTTTTGGCTTTATGCTTAGTATTATTTGCTGTAGCATGACTTTTTATAAACAATTGATATTGCTTAATGTGCCTTGGATGAATCATGCGTTGTTTTAGCATATTAAAGCATAGTATAGTGGTATTCTCCTTTGATGTTTTATTTGGGTTGACTTGGCACATGCCCACACCATGATATGACTATCTCAAGTCACCATAAGCCTTTTTGATCCTTTAGTTTTCTACTTGTAGTATCACTTTATGCTTTGATCAATGATGTTTTGCCGCTCTGCATGATTATGGCCATTATTGCTCTCTTAGTTTGTCGCTCCCAGTCTTTTGCTAGCCTCCACAACAAAGTATGAGTTCCACTCAAGCATCCAACTCCCTAAACCAAGTTTTTCCAAAGAGTCCACCATACCTACCTACTAGCTTATGCTATTCCAAGTATATTCATGCTTTTGTTTACCTTCCACTTGTTATGAGAAAACTAGTGATTAAAGCTCTCACGAACTTGATGGCACACTTTACTTTTTGCCCCTAATAAACTTGAACCATTGGGTCCTCCTTTGTTGCGTATATGATTGCGCTTTATAAGTTGAAATTAGCAGAACCATGTTTCATGGGGAACGCTTTCAACATTGCACTTGTACTCTGTACCCCGTTGATATCATTTCTTTTGCTTACGGATCCCGGCGGTGTGAAATAAAAGTGGAACTTGTAAGATCATGGAGTTTGTATGTGTGTTAGAGAAACGTCTGGGCCGCTAGCCTAAGCCATGCCTAATCATGGTGGAAACTTGCAGCATCACCATAATGAGCACTCTATGAAGCATCCTCAATAAAAACCTATGCAAATAGCAAATAAAAAGATCTCTGAGATGCTCATTGTCTGCTTGCCTTGTCATTTTGATTATGGGAAAGCTCCCGTATCATGTGCAAGGGGTACCCCATTGGTGGTTCTTAATGATACACATATACTTACAATGACAAGAGCTTACTCGTGACTGAAGTTGAGTAGCATGAGGATCGGTCTTCGTAAGTAAGGGGCATGAGATTTCGGTTTATAACTTGTCAAGCATATCCTCTTTGTTGTGTCACTTTAACCTTAATCACCTTCAAGATGCTTATTATAGGGGCAATGAGAGCTGAAAGCTATAAGTACCATAATTTTTGGAAGCTCTTTATGAGACTTGAATCCCTACTTCCTTTTACAAAGGCTTTTCTTCCACCATTACATTGAGTCTCCACCTTCTATCTTTATGCACTACTTTGAGAGCATAGTGGCCATTCTTAGTTCTATGTGCATTGTCCCAAGACTAGTTGATTAATGCATAACTTGTTATTGCGTGTTTGAAACTTTTGTATCTAGTCACTCTTATGAACTTTGAAGGTGTCATATGCATTTATATTTGCTACTCTATTGAGGGACAAGCTGAATACTTTTATGCTATGTTTTCTTTATGTGAAACAAACAAACGTCTTGCAAAGCATTGTTATTCATGAATCTTTTGTTTGTGCCTTTTCATGTTGCATCATAGTCTCTTTGCTTATTGCTAGAACTTTGTCTTTCATGTTATGATTGAAGTACTTTGATCCTAGATTTGAATGTTTTACAAATATTTTGATCAAGTCTTTGATGGTGCATGTCACCTCAAAAATTATTCTTTCTTTTTATCACTTACCTACTCGAGGACGAGCAGGAGTTAAGCTTGGGGATGTTGATACATTGCAAATGTATCTATAATTTTTGATGCTCCATGCTTGTTTTAATCGACTTCCTTGTGTTTTGTCCACACTTTGGAGTACTTTTCATATGATTTCTTGGACTAACCTATTAACAAGAGCCACAGTGCCAGCTGCCTGTTTTCTGCTGTTTTTGGTTCCAGGAAAGTCAGAAAATGAATATTCTCGGAATTGGACGGGACAAAAGCCAAAGTGCCTATTTTTCCAGAAGACTCACGGAGCCAGAATACGAGACGGAGGAGGGCCAGGGGCTGGCCACACCCTCCCAGGCGCGGGCTAGGCCTGGCCACGCCAGGGCCTGGTGTGGTGGGCCCAGGCACCCCCTCGACCTCTCTCTTCGCCTATAAGAAGCCTTCTGACCTAAAAACTTCGGGGGGGTTCGACGTTTTTCCACGAAAAGTTCCGCTGCGCCGCCGCCACCGAAGGGGAGATTCGGGGGACAGAAAGTCTCTGTTCCGGCACCCTGCCAGGATGGGGAAGTGCCCCGGGAGCCATCTCCATCGATCCCCACCATCATCTCCATCGACCATCCATGTTTCCCCCATCTATGAGTGAGTAATCCCCCACTGTAGGCTATGGGGATGGTAGGGATTGGATGAGATCGTTCATGTAATGGCATCAGATTTGTTAGGGCATAGTGCCTAGTATCTTTTATTAGTGCCTTATGACTTTGTTGCGACTTGTTGTGCTTAATGCTTGTCACTAGGGCCCGAGTGCCATGATTTCAGATCTGAACTTATTATTGATTCATCATGATAGTATTGTTTTGGGTCTTATCTACAAGTTGTATACACACGTTGTTGTCCGGAACCTATGGCCCCGAAGTGACAGAAATCGGGATAACCGGAAGGGAAAGGCTTTGATGTGAGGATCACATGTGTTCACGGGTGTTAATGCTTTGCTCCGGTGCTTTATTAAAATGAGCACCTTAATTGCCAGTAGTTCCCTAGAGGCCCCGCTGCAAACGGGCTGGCAGGACAAAAGATGTTGTGCAAGTTCTCATTGTGAGCACGTATGACTATATATGGAACGCATGCCTAGGATTGTCTAGTACTTGGGTGCTTTATCTTATTTATCTGCAATTGCCCTATGTTCTGATTGCTATGTGAATTGTCTTGTCCATGCAACGCCCGTCCATCCATCCCTATGCCTACCGCACTCGAATCTCAATGTTTACTGCTTTTGTTACTCCTGTCTTTGCTTTGCTACTACTGTTACTTTACTATTCCTACTACAAAACTGTTGCTACTGATAAACTGCTGTGAGCAAGATTGTTTCCAGGTGCAGCTAAATTGACAACTCAGTTGTTAAGACTGATAAGTATTCTTTGGCTCCCCTTGTGTCGAATCAATAAATTGGGTTTCACTTCCCTTGAAAATACTGCGATACACCCCCTATACTTGTGGGTCATCAGTTGGGTTCGACACTCTTACTTATCGAAAATACTGCGATACACCCCCTATACTTGTGGGTCATCAAGACTATTTTCTAGCGCCGTTGCCGGGGAGTGAAGCGCTATTGGAGAGTGGAACTGGTAAAGGAAACTTCTACTGTGAGTATTGTTTACTTCTGCTAGTTGCTTTATTTTTGTTATGGATAATTCACCGAGTTTCTTATTTGGTAATGCTACTACCACTGCTAAGGTAGTAGATAAGCCACCACCTGCTGAGAGAGATGTTTTCAAAATACCTACAAGAATTATTGATCGTGTTATGGATAACTACTATGTTGGGGATGGAACTGTCCATCCCGATGATCATTTACTCTTTATACACGAATTATGCGGGTTGTTCAAGTGTGCAGGTATTACTACAGATCAAGTTAAGAAGAAGTTATTCTCATTATCACTGAAAGGAACAGCTGAGGAATGGTATAAGCTACTGAAGAATGGTCAGCTCTGGAATGGGAGGAAATAGTGCCTCTCTTTTATTCAAAGTTTTATCCTCCTAGTGAGATTCATAAAGATCGGAATCAAATATACAACTTTTGGCCTCTTGATGGAGAGAGTACAGCTCAAGCTTGGGGGAGATTGAAGTTACTAATGCTCAAATGTCCCATTCATGAGCTCCCCAACAATATTATTATCAACAACTTTTATGCAAGGCCCCCTCTACATGATAAGGATTTATTGGATGCTTCTTGTGCTGGATCATTCACTCGTATGGAAGAAGAAGCTAAATGGGACCCTTTGGACCGTATTCAAGACAATGCTGAAGCTTGGGAGAATGACAAAGGTAGAAAGTCAAGTATAAATTAAGATTATGAATGCATTGAATCTTTTATGGGAACTGATGACTTTCAAAATATTAAAAATGCTTATGGTCTAGACTCTCAAGCTATTGCTTCTTATTTTAAGGATTATGCTTCCTACATTGAAGTGCCTAAAAAGGAGTGGAATAAGTATCATGAACCTTATAAAGATATTTCTAAGAGTGTTCCTGCAAGAAATACTGAAGTTTATACTGCTAATCATGTTTTACCTGAACCTTATATTGAGAAAATGCCTTTTCCAGTTAAGGTAAAGGAAAATTCTATGATAGCTAGTATGGTTAATGAAAGTACAAGTAAAGCTGTTGAACCTAATAAACAAATGGTTGATGAACCTATAATAGCAAATGTGAAAGACTTTGTCACTAAGTATGAGGAAGAGGGACACACTATCCTTTGTAAGGATACCTCTAAAATTGTTTCACATAGTAGTGCTATGAGAGCTAGTATTCCTGTGTTTTCTGTTAGAATAAGTGATCATTGTTATGCTGGTCCTTGTGATAGCTATATTTTTAAGTTTATGCATGATACTGAAAGTTATTATGAGAGAGGGAAAAGTGTTCTTATGCATCTCAATAATATCAAGTTTCCTCGTTTTATGCTGAAAGTTTTTATGTTGCACTTCTTTTGCCTTCTTATGCAAGTTGCCTCTAGTTTCAATAACTTGTTTGTTTACAAAATCCCCTTGCATAGGAAGTGGGTTAGACTTAAATGTGTGTGTGTTTTTGCTTTTTAATGCTCTCTTTCACTTTAATTCATATCCCTATGAGAGCTTCTTTAAAATTATCATGTCCATCTTAATGGCTATAAAGAAAGAGCTTTATGGGAGACAACCCAATTTGTTTTTGCTTTCAGTTTGTTTTTGTTTCTTTGAGTCTTGGAAGATATTACTTCGGTAATAATCGCTCCTTATTTGTTTTGTTTGGTTTTTGTGTCAAGATCAACCTCTAATAAGAGAGAAGTAATATTTGGGGAAGTTGCTGTCCCGAAACAGATTTTGCGCTTCACCGTAAACATTCGTGAGAGATCTCTGTATGTCGGATTGAGCTGTAATTTTTTGTGCTGCTGCCCCATGTTGTTATTTAACTTTCGTTAGTTTTGCACTTTTTGATTTGAGCAATAGAAGATTTTCGAAAAAATTGATCTTTACCTGCTGGTCTGTTTTGACAGATTTTGCCACTCTTGCATTTGCTTCTTTATTCGCTTTCCTTTTTGAATTATTTTTGGGTTTTCGGAAGGAGTTGGTACAATAGCTTTTGTTTTGATGGTTTTTAGTTGAAGTTGGACTCAAAAGGTTTTATCACTTCACTTATACTAATGTTGCTAATGAGAACTGTGTGAAGTTTTGTGTGAAAGAAATTTCTAGGAAGTGGAGACAATGGTGTAATAAGGAAAGGTTTTATGAATCCAATAATAAGTGTATGAAGATGAAGGTATCGATGATATTAAAGAGATGACTCCGGAAGGATCCACTAAATACCAATTCAGAGACCTGCAGAGTCCGTTTCCAACTAGGTAACGGTTCTGGTAAGAAAAGTTCCGCAAAAATACAATCCAACTATACTTTTGCAGTTTTCAGTCAACAAGGAAAGCTACGAAGCAAAAAAGAGACAGAAACGGAGCCAGGGTGGCTCACACCACCCTGTGGCGCGGGCCCTCCCCTGGCCGCGCCACCAGGTGGTGTGGCCCTTCCGGACTCCGCCTCCGACTCGTTTTCTCCCAGTACCTTACTTTTGATATAAAACTTCATAATATATAACCCCCCAGATCCCCCGAGGTTCGTATATCTTGTTTTCGTCGTGTTTTTGTTTCGATCTGTTTCTGCCAGGACATACTCTTTGAATGTTTAGAAGCACAATGGTATCTGCCAAGGATAAAGGGAGGGAGCCCATGGAGGAAGACCTCCAAGACCCCGGGAAGGAGAAGGAGATCAAGAGTGAAGGTGAAGAGGAGTGATGACCCACAAGTACAGGGGGTGTATCGCAGTATTTTCGATAAGTAAGAGTATCAAACCCAACGAGGAGCAGAAGGTGCTCGCTAGTGGTATGGATCAGGAATCTCTGCAAATACTTAGCAAACGGATTTTTAGGGGTTTTCGATAAAGGAAGTAAACAAAGTACGAGTAAACAAAAGACAATAAGAATAAATGTAGCAAGTGGCCCAATCCTTTATGCAGCAAAGGACAAGCCGGTTGTATTTCTATAGATGACCAAACGTTCTCGAAGACACATGGGAAGACTGTCAAGTGCTTTCGCTTCATATAGTCGATTAATCTTCTCTAGCTTGCTAAGTGTTGTGTGGGTGAACCTGTGCTAATGTACCGCCCCATCCAAGACTAAATACATACTTGTGATTAAACCCCCTTGCAAACATCCGTAAGTCAAGAAAGTAATTAAGGTAGAAACCTAACCACAGCTTTAAACTCTAAGACCCTTACGTCCCTTGTGCAATGGTTTCCTAACGGGGGTTCAGGTTTCTGTCACTCCGGCAACCCCTACGATTAGTAGCCAAATACACAATGCATTCCCATAGGCCCATATAGGTGAAGTGTCATGTAGTCGACGTTCACATGACACCACTAGAAGAAGTACACCACAACTTAAATAACAATCTATTGAATCTTTCTCAACGCAACTCCACTACTAACAACAAGACTTCTCCCATGTCCTCAAGAACAAAACGAACTAATCACAAGACATCATATGGATCATGATCAGAGATGAAATAATGATGTATAACAATCTGAACATAAACAATAATTCAATGGTTCACTCAATAGCATCAACTACAAAGAGTAATCAACACCGGGCAAGTTTCCCCTATGAACTATGCAAGATTCAACGCAATTGTTACAGCAATATGGAGATGGTGATGAGGGTGCTGATGGTGATGATGGTGGTGATGATGATGATGATGATCCCGATGAAGTCCAGCTTGATGGTGGTGTTCATGGCGACGATCTCCCCTCTCCGAGAAGGAATTCCCCCGGCAAAAATCTGTCTGCCGGAGAGATCTTTCTCTCTCGGTGTTGTCCACCCCGCAGAGGCAGCGGAATCTTTCTGTGGTCGCTCCCGACTCTTAGGGTTTCGGGAGGTTGATATACGCCAGAGGGGAGAGGCTGGAGTGGGCCAGGGCGGCCACACCACTCCCTGGCATGGCCTAGGGTTGCCCGCGCCATGGGGTGGTGTGGGCCCCCTGTGGCCCACCTCCACTCCATCTTCTGGTATCCCGAGTCTTCTGGAAAAATAGAATTTTCCGTATATTTTCCCGGATTTTCTGATCTTCGCGAATTTTGCCTCCAAACAACACCTTTTCCATCAGAATCCTGACTACAGCGGTCCATGCTCCAAAAGTCATCAACCATGCAAAAATAGATGAAATAACATAAGTATCACCTCTCAGTACGAAATATATCAATGAATAATAGTGAATTAAGACATAGAATAGTGATGCAAAATGGACGTATCAAGGAGCAAGGCCAACGTCTGCACACCGACACTACCATTGCAAGTATTGGAGTGGTGAAACCTGCTAGGGTTAGAAGGACGGCACGGATGCAGACTGGGGGGAAAGTTCCCCATCACTGCTTGGCACCACGGACACCTTCTCCGAACACCAAGAGTACCTTCCATACCTTTACCCATAACCATGCAGGAAAAGAAGACTCCAAGTGGGAAGAATGGAAGAAGAATCACAAGAGCTGGGATCCACAAAATGAAATGATTATGGGCCGTATTGAGCACAACTCGGAGTTGATTCGTACTCTCACCTTCAAGATTGAGGACTTGGGGAAACTAATCAAAGAGCTCATTGAGAGGATACCACCACCACCAAAAGAGTAATTCGTCATCAGGTTTAGCATCCCCTTGGTTTGTTCCAAGCTTGGGGAAGTGCCGCGGTATCACATCACTATCTTCTATCTTTTTACCTTATTAGTAGAGTCATATCATGAATAGAGGAGTTATTTTGTAGTATGGTTTGCATTATGGAAGTGTCCCCTCTCTCGTTAGATATGTATCCCTTGGTGTGAGTTTCCGTTATGGAATATTAATGAGAAGTTCTATCATTTACTCTTTTGCATATCTTATATTAGTTTTCAATTCATGGTTATATGATTGATCTTGTTGTTAGTATTGGTATCACTTTGGGATCATTGAGTTAATTTAGTTGGTTTTGGCAAACCTACCTCGGTCAGTAGCAACACTATTTTTGAGAGTTGAATGAAAAAGATAAAAGTGCTCTAAATAAAAATAATTTCATCATCTTTATTTCTTGATTTGCTCATAAGGCTAGTATTCTCTAGTTAAGATCTTTTGTGCTTCCAAGGAAGATTGCTTGTTTGTTTTTATCACTTGTATGTTTATTTGTTTCCTTCAACTCTTATACTTGCTATCCAGCCTTGCTAGCCAAAAACCTGTACTGTGAGGCATTACTTCTCGTGCATCCACTCCTTAAAACCAAAACCTATGCCATTTGTGTCCACCATACCTACCCATACCTACCCATTAGCACTATTGCTATTCCAAGTAAATTCTTGTTTTATATACCTCCCAAATTAAACTTGTTATGTGAAAATTAGTGATTAAAGCTCTCACGAACTTGATGGCACACTTTACTTTCTTGCATTTAATAAACTTGAACCATTGTGCTCACCTATGTTGCGTATATGCTTGCGCTTTGTAAGTTGTGAATTAGCAGAACCATGCCATCATGGGGAACGCTATCAACATTGCACTGGTACTTTGTACCTAGTTGATATCATGTTCTTTTGTCTATGGATGTCGTCGGTGTGAAATGAAAGGGGAGCTTGTAAGTCCATGGAGTTATGCATGTGTGTTAGAGAAATGCCTGGGCCGCTGGTCTAATCCATGCTGACATGGCGGAAACCTGCAGCGTAACCATAATGGGCATCTATGAAGCATTCTTCTTATAAAAAAGAGTCCGATATTGAGAAAAAAAAGAGAAAAAGAAAAAAGAGATTACGAAAAGAGGAAAGAGAGAAAAAAGCACCATATTCCCATGGTAAATAAGAAGATTATTGAGATGCTTGTTGTCTGCTTGCCTTGTCATTTTGATATGGGGATTCTTCCGTATCATCGGGCAAGGTGTACCCCGTCGGCGGTTCTCTATGATACACATGTGCTTGAAGGGAATATGCCCGAGAGGCAATAATAAAGTAGTTATTATCTTATTCCATGTTTATGATAAATGTTTATTTTGCATGCTATAATTGTATTGATCAGGAAACGTCAATACATGTGTGTTTAATAAACAAAAAGGGTTCCTAGTTATGCCTCTCTTATAGACTAGCTTGTTGATTAACAAGATGATCAAGGTTTCCTGATCATGGACATTGGATGTTGTTAATAACAAGGTCACAACATTAGTTTAATGATGTGATGAACATTCATCCGACGTATAGCATTACGATCAAAGTCATTATGTTTATATTGCTATAACACTATACGAAGTAATCTTTATCCTTAGACCATGAGATCATGTTAATTGCTAACACCGGAAGAGTATCTTGATAACATCAAACGTCACATCGTAACAGGGTGACTATAAAGATGGGTTCAGTGCTACGAAGGTGTTATGTTGAGGCTCATGGATCAAGAGTGGAATTTGTCAATCCCGATGACGGATAGATATACGTTGGGCCCTCTCGGTGATATCACATTAAGATAGCTTGCAAGCAAGTGATGTGATCACTAGAATGTTATATCACGGGAACGAGAAAAGAGTGCATGTCGGTAACGAGATCAAACTAGGTATGGAGATACCGATGATCGAATCTCGGACATGTAATATATCACGAGACAAAGGGATTTAGTTACTAGCGTTAAAGGTTCTCACGATCACAGAAGTCATCGTTGAATGTGTAGGAGTCAGTACGGATCTCTAGGTCCCGCTGCTGATTATTGATCGGAGAGGGGTCTCGATCATGTCTGCATTATTCGCGAACCGTAGGGTGACACACTTAAGAGTTATCGGACACCATTTTGGAGCACATATGTTTCAGACGAAAGAATTGCAAAGCGCGGGAATTGTTTTGATAGAAACCGGAAATTGTTTCGGGTGAAATTGCAGAAAGTGGTTCTGCATGTGATATTGAAATATTGCAAGGGGTTTTATGTGAATGTTTGTTAATTAAAGTAACTAACAAAATTCTGAATAAAATTAATAAAAGAGTTTTATTAAATGAGAGAGCATTAAATTTGGAGAAATTTAATGCATTTAAAGTGGAGACTTTAAAAGGGAATGTGAAGAGGCATTTTAATGTGGAGGGGTTACCACCACATGAATGGAGGAGGTGCCGCCTCCTCCATGTGCCGGCCATGAAGGAGGGGCACCCCCTCCTCCTATAAAAGGCCCCCCTCTTCCTCCTTCATCCACACACCTCCTTGTGAAGGATCTCTCTCCCCCTCTAGAATTATTCCCCCATGGTCTCGGATTAGCGAGATACATGTTCCCGGTGGCATTTCGTCTGGAAGGAGTTGCTGCTTCCGCTGGATCGCTGGAGCGAGGAGGTGGAGGTTGTTCGGTGGCTTGAACGTGTGTGCGAGTACGGATGCGCTGCTGAGTTGCGGCGCTCGGACTTCCTCACGATCTTGAGATCGGCAAGTGTACGACTACATCAACCACGAGTTTCTACTCGTTAACAAAACTCGTTGTCTTCGAGGGTAAGTTCTCGTTGGATGTATGTCTGCCTGTTGCTTTGTACCTAGTAGATAGATCTTGGCGTATAGTTCTCATCGTAGGAATTTTTTTGTTTTCTATGCTGCGGACCCAACAGTGCTTACGATGACAAGAACTTACCGGTGACTAAACTTGAGTAGCATGAGGAGCGGCCCTCGTATTCAAGGGACATGAGATTCTCAATTTACAACTTGTCAAGCATATCCTTGTATTTGATCACTTTAACCTTAATCACCTAAAGATGCCTATGATAGGGACAATGAGAGCTGAAAGCTAATAAGTACCATAATTTTTGGGAGCTCTTTATGAGACTTGCAATCCCTGCTTCCCTCTGCGAAGGGCCTTTCTTTTAACCTTTTAGTTGAGTCAGTAAACCTATTCTCTTCTATCTCAGCAAGTATTTTGAGTTGTTGTGTTTCATTCATTCATATGATGATTTATTCAATCATGTTTCTTATGTTCCTTGTTTTGCACATTGCTCTTATCTTGGTGTTTACTACGTTGAAAGCTATCATTGAAAACCAGTTACTTGTGAACTCTAGCAAAATGTCAACCATTCTTCGACCAAGACCTAAGTTTGCCATTACCAATTATGATTCACTTTATGTATCTTTATTGTGTTTCCTTTACTTATTGCAAGTTAAGTTATATAATAGTGAGTTGTCTTCTACTATGATCTATGTATTGATGAATGTGATTCTTCTTGTCCGTATTATTTTATCGACTCTTCACTCCATAGACCCGAGGCATGTTTATTGAGCTCAGTTTCGCTTGGGGACAAGCGAAGTCTAAGCTTGGGGGAGTTGATACGTCCATTTTGCATCACTATTCTATGTCATAATTCACTGTTATTCATTGATATATTTCATATTGAGAGGTGATACTTATGTTATTTCATCTGTTTTTGCATGGTTGATGACTTTTGGAGCATGGACCGCTGTAGTCAGGATTCTGATGGAAAAGGTGTTGTTTGGAGGCAAAATTCGCGAAGATCAGAAAATCCGGGAAAATATATGGAAAATCCTATTTTTCCAGAAGACGAAGGCTGCCAGAAGAGGGAGTGGAGATGGGCCACAGGGGGACGACACCACCCCCTGGCGCGGGACACCCTAGGCCGCGCCACCAGGTGGTGTGGCCGCCCTGGCCCACCTCTGGCTCTCCCCTATGGCGTATATATTCCTCCTGAAACCCTAAGACTAGGGGAGCGACCATAGAAAGATTCCGCCGCCTCTGCGGAGCGGAAAACACCAAGAGAGAAAGATCTCTCTGGCAGACAGATTTCTACCGGGGGAATTCTTTCCCGGAGAGGTGAGATCGTCGCCATCAACACTACCATCAAGTTGGACTTCATCGGGATCATCATCATCATCACCACCACCACCATCATCACCATCAGCACCCTCATCACCATCTCCATATTGCTGTAACAATTGGGTTGAATCTTGCATAGTTCATAGGGGAAACTTTCCCGGTGTTGATTACTCCTTGTAGTTGATGCTATTGAGTGAACCATTGAATTATTGTTTATGTTCAGATTGTTATACATCATTATTCCATCTCTGATCATGATCTATATGATGTCTTGTGAGTAGTTCGTTTTGTTCTTGAGGACATGGAAGAAGTCATGTTGATAGTAGTGGAGTTGTGTTGAGAAAGATTCAATAGTTTGATATTTAAGTTATGGCGTACTTCTTCTAGTGGTGTCATGTGAACGTCGACTACATGACACTTCACCTATATGGGCCTAGGGGAATGCATTGTGTATTTGGCTACTAATCGTAGGGGTTGCCGGAGTGACAGAAACCTGACCCCCCGTTAGGAAACCATTGCACAAGGGACGTAAGGGTCTTAGAGTTTAAAGCTGTGGTTAGGTTTCTACCTTAATTATTTGCTTGTACTTACAGATGTTTGCAAGGGGTATAATCACAAGTATGTATTAGTCCTAGGAAGGTCGGTACATTAGCATAGGTTCACCCACACAACACTTAGCATGCTAAAGAAGATTAATCAACTATATGAAGCAAAAGCACTTGACAATCTTCCCATGTGTCCTCGAGAATGTTTGGTCATCTTAAGTAATACAACTGGCTTGTCCTTTGCTGAATAAAGGATTGGGCCACTTACTGCACTTATTTTTATTGTCTTTTGTTTACTCGTACTTTGTTTACTTGCTTTATCAAAAACCCCTAAAAATCCGTTTGCTAAGTATTTGCAGAGAATTCCTGATCCATACCACTAGCCAGCACATTCTGCTCCTCGTTAGGTTCGACACTCTTACTTATCGAAAATACTGCAATACACTCCCTATACTTGTGGGTCATCACATAGTAAGTTTTCACTTGAAAGCATCGTCTTTGTGTGTAAGTAGGACATCCATTAGTCTCTGAACTAAATGTTCTAACGGGTCCAATAATTGCCATTCAAGGATCTCCTAAAACCTATGTTTAATGGAGTTATTGATAAAACATTCGCCGAGACCTCTTTTCCTTGTGTTATGTTATAAAGAGATGCATACTGGTTCACTAGAGGCTCATCTCCTATCTAAACATCTTCCCAAAATCTCTTATTTAAATCATTCCCAACAAGAAAGGATCTCCTCTGTAAGAAATCTTCCTTAACACTCATTAAACCTTTCCAAAATGGAGAGTTTGTCGGTCTTTCAGAAACTTGAGATAAAGATTTAGAATGAAGATATTTATTTTGTAGCAACTCTTTCCACACTCCTTCATTAATCATTTTAAACAACCACTTGTCGAGTAGATATCTATTCTTTACCTCTAAAACCTCTACTCCCAAGCTCCCCTGATCTTTTAGGTTATAAATTATATTCCAATTAGTTAGCCTATATTTCTTTTTGTGGCCATCGCTCGGCCAAAAGAATCCTGGTCTAAAAAAATCCAGTCTATTCCGTACCCCGTTGGGTATTTGAAGGAAGGATAACATGAACATTGGAAGACTTGTAAACATGGAGTTAATTAGAACAAAACGATATCCATAAGATAGCAACTTGCCAATCCAACTACTAAGCTTCTTCTCAAAACGGTCCTATACTGGTTTCCATTCTTCATTCTTAAGTTTTCGGAAGTAAATTGGAATACCTAAATTTCTAAAAGGGAGAAAACCAGCTTCACAACCGAAAAGAATCTTGTACTCCTCCTCAACCTCTTTTGTCTTACAGCAGAAAATTTTACTCTTATGAAAATTTATTTTCAACCCGGAAAGCTGTTCGAAAATACATTGAATAAGCTTCACACTGAGCCTTCTCCAAATCTTGCTCCATGAAGATAATAGTGTCATCCGTGAACTGGAGAATTGACACTCCACCTTCAACTAGATGACAAATGAGGCCCTGCACTTGTCCATCTTGTGGTCGTGGGACTCAAAAGGTATTTCTCAACCAAGTCAAATTTACCGGGCGCATTTCCAAACAAAAGTTTTATTTGATTTAGCCAAAGCAATGGAAACTGTGGGCACCTCTCAAATGAAAAAATGGAGTCTGGTTGCTCATTAGGAGGAGGATTTTGACGGCGGGCAGATTGGCAAAAAGGGGATTACCACATAATGAAAAATGTGTTTTTTGTAGTACGGCGAAGGAGGATCTTCAACATCTGTTCGTCGGCTGTGCGGTCGTTAATATCATCTGGGGATCCATCTTAAACTGGGCTGGACTCCATCAAGTTGTGCCTCCTATGGTTTACACACTTTGCCAATGGTGGAGTTCTGCTCGAGAGAGCTTCCAGGGTACAAGGAGATCCAGATTAGATTCCCTTATAATGCTAACCACCTGGTCGATTTGGCGAGAAAGAAATGGACGAGTTTTTGAAAAGGTCGTCAAGCCTCTGTAGGTTGTCATTGAGCAAATTGAAGCTGAAGCAAAACAATGGGTTTTAGCAAGCTCAGGTCGTTTCACTCTTCCAGAGACATGATTTCTCCTCTTCCTTTTAGGTCGTTTTGGCCTCTGTTCCAGTTTGATAGGATTATGGTTCAGATATTGTGGAATGGTGTGGGGCTTGCACAGAATCATACGTTTTCAAACGACGAATGATGGGTTATAATTTTGGTCGTTTTTTCCTGCTGGCTTCTTAGCCTCTTTGGTTTACTGGTTGTTCCCAAAGCTCTGTCGTTCTGATAGTTTAGCCTACTTGGTAGTCGAGGCTGATTGAGTTTCTATTGTCTCTTCTTCCTGTTTGGCCAGATGGTCATGTACTACAGACCTTGCCTATTTTTGGCATACTTCTTCTAATATATTCATGCAGCTCTCCTGCATGCTTTGGAAAAAAAGAATGTATTTGCATCAAGTGGTTATGCCATTATCTACCTAGGTTTGGAACGTTTTGTGAGGCGCAGGAGCTGGAACGCCCGAATTTGGGCCTGCTTGGAAGAACGGTGTAGCAGTGTACTAGGCTATCCGCAGCGCAGCTTGGAAGAGATATTTCACACGGAGTATCTGACATGGAAAAAAATCTACTTTAGCCGAGTGGTGGTGGTGAATTACAGCTCCCCTCCCACTTGCCTGCACCGTCTGGATCGGTGCCCATGAATACGAACTTTTTCTTAGGGTCCATGAAAACGAACTCGATTGGAGATACCTGCACTACGGCTTTCTGTAACAGCCTAACAGTAACAGGGACTTTGAGAAGTCGCTGAATTTGACATTTCAGTAGCTACAAACACAACACTGTAATAATACTGGCAACACGTCTAGAGATGCTGTATATTCAGGCGTTCAGCACAACCTACTGGCCGAAACAATCGACCAGGATGGACAAGAGCGCGTCCTCTCGGACGAACACGGGCGGCGGCGAGCTACTAGCATCAGCGACCTGTTTCTTGGCCGGCCAAGCCATCCCATCGTCGCACTGCGCCTGGGCGGCACTGCCGTGGCCATCAGATCGAGCTGCTGCGTGCCCGCCTTCTTGTCCGCTTCCGCGGCCGAGCGAAGCCGCCGGTCTGAACGGCTCCTCGGCTCTCCTCTTGGCCCGGATCCTGTCCAGCTCCGCCGTCCAAATATCTATCAGGCTTGACATCAATCGATCGCTGCAGCTTTCAAGAATGAGGACAACTGAATTTAGCCGAGCTGCAACGGTGACAGGGCGAGTAAGAAGATCGAGCGGAGAGATCTGGAGTGGGTGCGTAGCGAGAGCGGTGCACTTTATAGAGAGGTGCTTGCATGTACAGATACACGACACCATTGACTAATTGAGGAATAATTTCTGGAGTCTGTTGTAATCAGGGGATACTTGATGCTCGGCACACGGGATTGAAGGAGCCGATGTCCGAATGTTCTTGTCACTTCGGAAGTCCGGCCCACGGGAAGCAGCCTGACAGGAGATTGGCTGTTAGATTTGCAGGAGAATCTGCGGCTGCGGGTAGTAATACGTGCTTCATCTTGATAGGCGCGGGAGCGGCAGGCGGTTCAGCAATCCCGTGGGTGTGATGCCGTGGGCTCTCGACCGACCGCGACAACTACGGCGCCTATATCAGGGACCGTTCTGCTGTTGCAATCGCTCCTGCTGCTGAAATTGACTCTGGGTACGACGGCACCGTGTTTTGTTTCTGCTTACGGGCATCAATTCTTTCTGGAAGACAGTAAATTTGTGTAACTGTAAAAATCATGATGTTATCTGTACAGTGCTTGTGGTGTTTTCATGTTCGAAGATGAACCCGAGCTAGCCAACCATGCGTGGGCTATGGATATGGATATGGGTGCCGTTGCTCCTCTGTCTCAAGCTGATGATCGATTTTGTGGTGTTGTATTACCAGACACTGGCTATGTTATGTTTTGTGTGGGATTCTCGCGCTCCAACCTAAATTGAGGGTTTTGTTGTTGAGAAAAAGCAATCAGCGCTGCAATTCAATTCATTGATGATAGAAAAAAAGTTAGCTCGGTTTACGAGAGAAACCAGGCCGGAAAACCATACAACAGTCAGCGACTTGTGCCAAAGCACGGAAGAACGACACCAGCAACAACACTACACTAGCACAAACATCAGCAACGACATCAGCACTACACCTCCTTCTCGAAACACACTTTCGTCCCGCTTTATATATAAATCCAAACGGCCGAACTGATACATAGTGATGAGAAAATATTCTTCCAAGCAGATCAAAGATAAACAACAAAAACTAAGGACCATCGAGCTTGCCACCAAAGACACCCTAAGACTAAGAGGACCGAGCTCCACGACAACGCTCCCAAGGAGGTGACGACGCAACAAGCGTCGCCGTCGTTGAGACCACAGAGGTCTAGGGGTTTCACCCGGAGCTCTAATGTGCGGAGAGGGTAGCCTCAATGAATCCCTCAAGAGGGTCACAACACCCACAGGAGTCGCTGTTGTTGGCGCCCGAGCGCTAGGATTCACCTGAAAAAACCCTCGCAACACTTGGTACCTCAGACTACTAGCCGTCCCCGAGCCGAGCTTCCACCACACGATCTGGGCACTGACCACGCCGAGACACCACCAACACCGGGAGCTCCCGATGCCCACTTCTCACCACCCTCATGGTCCCAGGAGATGTCCATCACCACCGCCACGTCGCCCGCCACCGAGCCGCCTGTGTAGTCCACCTTCCAGGGCCGCTTCCCCGGCATATGAGATCTCGCCCACGATGCAACAGACGCCACGATGACACATCCAGCGGAGTGGGCATGATAGGCCCAAGACAACTAACCAAGGCTCGGACAGCGGGGTTCAACTAGCAGGACACAGCCGCCGGTTAAATTCACAGCACCCGAGGGGTGGGGCTGCTAGGCGAACACCAGGTCTAGGCCTTCGGACCCAGATCTTGTACCCCGACCACTCCATGGCCAGGGGATGTGCTCCTAGACACGACAGATGCTCTGAAACCTGTGTAGGTTGTTGCGCCCGCCAACCATATCGGGTCCGAATGGGCCTAGATCTGGCCCGAGGCATGCCCTGCACCAGCTAGGCCATCTCCACCCGCCCGTTGTCGCCTGGCTACCGGTTGGCCCGGTCCTTCTCCCATGGATCCGGTGGAGGATGCTGCGTTGGGCCCTGCCCAGCCGCCGATGAGAACCTCCAGTAGTAGACCAGAAGCCACTGCATGCACCCACGTGAGAGGATCACCAGTGCCACCGAGCCCCGCTGCCTCCCACACGTTGACCCACCACAGTCGCAGATCGCCGGCCCACCACACCAGGAACACTGGGCCACCGTTGCAGTTCGCCATCATCGCTCGGAGCCACCTCGCGCAGCCGTTCCGAACTTTAACCAAGGAACTCCACCGCCGGCACTACACGGGCTTTGCCCGATGGTGGCTGGTAGGAGGGAGAAAGGGGACGGGGACGCGGCGGTCGGAGATGCTCCTGGTCGCTCACGAGAGGTGACCTAGGAGTGAGAAGGGGGTTTCCGTGCCTAGATTTTTCACATCAACACTACACTAACAACAACACATCAGTCAAACCTCACACAACCAAGAAACACAACATGAACCAAATATCTGCACGACACAACAAGCACAAAGGAGGACCTCGACCTCCATCTTCATCTGACCAAGCAAGGCCTAGGCACTATGAACTTGTTCGTCTGCTTGCCACCCGACGACACACCCGAAGAGGGAGGGGTGTCAAATGAGAACGAGGTGATCCGATATGGAACCCAAACTCGCTAACATGTATTCCGATGAGAGCATCGGATACTTCCGCGAACATGTCCAACCAGCAACACAAAGGGTACAACTCGGCACGGATAACCACCTCCAACCACCACCGCAAACCCTTCCGCAGATCACATACCGGCTAACAACACTTTTAAGAGATAATAAACGACTAACAAGGTTAAGGTGGCTCCAAGATGACACCTCCAAGGAGGTAGCAATGTCGAAGACACCGCTGTCATCCGATCTAAACAAATATCTATGGCTTTCGTCAGGATAACATTTAGAGTATTCAGGGCTGGAATCTCCACGACGATGCCTCCAACAAGGAAGACGACGCTCACGTGCATCGTCATTGGTGCAAACATGGTTGACAAGAAGCTTTTGCAAGATCCCGGAGCTGCCATTATATTTCAAGCGGTGGGTACATTTTACAAACATGACACAACAAAATAATGAAATTACAACATCGTCCTGCACTTTTGCAAGAAGGACCTTGGTAAAAGAGCAGAAAAAACAATCTGATTCAAGGTTCTCTCCACCGACGCAGAACACCCATCGTCGGCCACCTGGACGCCGCCGGGGAAAAACCACTTGGCTGCGTGAAGGGGGGACTCCGGCGACGTGCTCGAAAAGGCCTCCACTATGGAGGTTGAAGAAAGCGCCTTCTTAGTGCTTGAACATGCCGCTCTATCAGCTACAAATCGCGGCAGCAAACTCTGGCCCCGCGTGATTTGCTCGTTGATGTTGTAGATAGTAGTTGGCAGCAGGCCGCTGCACAAACGGAGCACACCTTTACCCCCATCCTCCTCCTCCTAGCCACCTCAGCCGAACGGGTTGAAGAAAAGGGCATCGGAGTCACTGAAGAGCAGACAAAGGCGCTTATTCCGGTAAGCCGCCATCGGAACACCCGTCCTCATCCACCATGGAAGCAAGAACCCGCGCGCCAATGATGTCGAGCTCGTGCCACGCCTCAGCAACGAGCTGACCGAAACTCCCCGCCAATCTCCAGATCCTAGCCCCATGATGCCGCGCCTCTCCTCCTACTCGCCGCCACGACCGGTCAGGATGAGAAGCAGAAGCACCACCGCGCCACAGATGGAGAAGCGACAGACAACGGTCTTATTGCGGAGATCCTCAAGATCTGCAACTCCATGGTTCACCCTGACATCCAGAGCCTCCCCTACGGAGTTCCACCTCGAGCTATTCGGGATCCGACCGGAGGAATCCCCAACCCTACTCCAAACTACAAGCAAAACACCGAGACACCTAGACCTAACCGTAATAACTACTCCGGCACCTCCCCCTCGCCATCTCCGGCCGGCAACGCCGATAGAGAGAGCTCGGCCGGGGACGACCCGGTTCCTCTACAAGGACACTCAAGTGGGAGGGAGGCGATAGCATGGGAGGAGAGAAAGAGGGGGTGACATGCCAGTTACATGAGGTGCTTTTGCAGAAATGTCATCATATAATTGTTGGTATATTGTAATTGTTGTTGTATAAATGTGTAGAAAAATTTAAAAATTGAAAATAATTTTTTCGTAGAACATGTCTATTTATATTTTTCACTGAAATCATTTTTCCATATTTTCCTAAGAGCATTTAAATAAGGAAAACGATACCTATCATCCGGGGATGAAAGGTTTCATCCCCCGGGTCTCCCTCGTCGCTAGTTGCCCCGTTACTCCCGCACCCACCGTTGCGTGGACACAACACGTGTGTGTGGGTCCCACCCTGCGGCATCTTCCCGAAATATCCTGACCTTATCTTATCTCATGTTCTCCTCCACCAAAACTTTTCCCATCTCGCTACCCATCTTCTCCAACCTTGCGCCCCGTCCTCTCCCGCCATAGCACCACCATGCGCCATGGCTTCCGTCCGCCGCAGCAAGGTGTGCCGCCGCTACTAGTTCTCGGCCCCCGTTGTCGCAATTTGGTGTCGCGGTGATGCAAGGACCAGGCGCGGAAGCTCCAAGCGGCAGGAGGTGTACGAGGACTGTGAGGGTGAGGGCGATGGCGACTATGACCACGACACGAGGGCAACTGGTGGGTTGTGAAGGGTAGGCCGACGCTTCTACCGGGGCTCCACCTATATTTCCCCGAGCTCCATCTCCGGTGTTCCTATGTGCGGCTCCGGCGGTGCTACCTTGGGTGACATGCCATGCTACAATTGCTGATCATCGGCGCCCGTCGCTGCAGGCCGACGTCAAGGACGATGGGCTTACCTCCGGCCATGGCCTTGCTCCAACCGAGTTTGCTACCGGAGTTGCTACCAACGAGGTGGCTTTTGCTACCATGGGTGTACGTTGTTGCTAGCTACTGATGGCATACAACTTTGCTACATTGGCTTTACTATGTTGCTACTTGCTTTTGCTACTATGGGCGTATGGTGTTACTATCAGGCGATGTCACCGGTGTTGTCTCTGGCGAAGTTGGTTTTCGCTACAGTAAATAAATCTTTTGCTACACTTTTTTTGGTTTGCTATAACTTTTTTGTGATTTTGCTACAATAGCGTAATTTTTTTGCTACGAGGTATCTAGTGAGCTCTCCCGGCGAAAGTCTCCGGCGAGGTCGAGTTTTTGCTACATTAGCACATTTTTCTGCTACCTCCATTATCTGGTTTTGCTACAATAGCGTAAAACTTTTGCTGCGAGGTCTCCGGCAAGGTTTTTCCTGGCGAGAGTATCCGACGATATCTCCGGCGAAGTCGGATTTGCGACATTAGGGATTTTTTCTTTTACATGGTCGTCGGCAAACTCTTCGGCGATGTCTAGTCTGTTTTTCTATTTTCTAGGCTGAACCGTTTTTTGCTACATGTAATAAAAACGGAAATGTTGTAGCAAATTTAGACCGGGTGTAGCAAAAATGGGATTAGACCCAGTTTTGGGGACACGTGGTGGCCTAGGGACCCGGGGGATCGGGGGAAATTATGCCCTGGAGGACGCCTACAAACTTTGGTGTTCATGAATAAAAGGTGTTCCTGTAATAATGGGCCTCATTTGACGCTTTGACGCGGCACTCGTATTGGGAGCATAGTTTTAAAAACAAGACCGGTCCGGTTGTTTAACCGTAAAAAAATCTGAACCGATGACCTCACCGGTTTTTTAAGAGGCACTGGTCTAAATAACAAAAAAATAAAAAAAAAAGTTGCAAGAGGAATCAAACTCAAGACACCGCATAAGGCCCAATACCATTTGAACACACCATGTTTTGTGATTACGTATGAAAATATACACCATGTTTTGTGATTACATATGGAAATATACGTTTAATATATATTTTATTACCATTTTGTTCTGGTTTTTTCTTAAATTTTAATTAAAAGAAACGGTTTTTATCGCCATCTAACAGAATGAAGCACTGATCCGACCAGTAAAAATCTGAACCGATAGACTCACCAGTTAGATCACCGGTCCGATTTTTTAAACTATGATCGGGAGACTTCAGGCGTCATGTCCCCGTATTTGCAAGAAGGGCTGAATTGTCGCGGGTTCGGTCCTGCTCTACAAGTATTTCCGAAACTCGGCCTGCTTTGTTTGAATGGGCCAGTCAAAGGAGCCAGCCTTCGATTCCGCACAATCCAATCTCGTCATTCACTGAAACAGAAAATCGGATCTCGCCAAAAAGCGCCGAACGCGTACACGAAAATCACACACGATTCATGGCGTCGTTCGTGGATCACCCCAACCCTCGTGTACGTGCCGGGAAGATCGAACCGAGGTTCAGCGACTTTCGTGAGGCACGCCGGAGAGATGGCCGGCGAGCTGCGACCCTGCGTCCCACGGCCATCTAGTCCGTGCCTGCGTCGCCATTGTCTGGCCGCACGGCTTCTCCACCGCGCGGAGTCGTCCATGACCTCTCGATCTTCTCTTCACCATGTTCTTTTTTTTTTTTTGCAAGTTTCGATGAACTAACTTAACGCGCGCTATATATGCTGCAGAACAGACGATGAAAGCAGAAAGCACGTCGCCCACCACAGACAAAGCCCGTTGCAACCCACTAGATTTCAGGTTAATTTCACCGTTTCAGGCCAAACATCACCAAGCTCACGCGCTCACTGAACACTACTGATATTCAGTCCGTCTCGTCACAGAGATTGATCAATATGGTTAGCTGAGTGGAACCCCCCAAAGGAAGAAGAAAGTAAAACCATCTTTGTCACTGGTATTTCAGGCTCAGCTCTTCCGGGTGCTCCATGGCCCAATCGTGCCTCCCGAGCGAGATCTCCAGGTTCGGCGCAAGCGCAAAGGCGGTGTCGTCAGCAAGCAGCTCGAAGCTAGCAAGAGATGGAGACGAGCTTGCAGGGCTCGGGCAGTAGTAGTTCGTGGAGACCGCCTCGACGCTACCGTGTACCCCCATTGGCAGCTGGTGACATGCTACCTCTTCCTTAGATGCCTATTCATCACAGAAATAATGCAAATGAGAACATACAAGCATGAATTACAATTAGCACTATACTCGCTCTTTCCTAAATTAGGACGCATATTAGGTTTGCTCAAAGTCAATCTTTACAAAATTGACCAACTATATGTAAATACATACTAACTTTTCTGATGTCAAATGTGTATAGTATAAAAATATAGTTCATGATCATTCTAATAACATTGAGTTGATGTCATAGTTGTTTATATTATTTTTTTAGATATTTAGTCAAAGTTTATTAAGTTTGACTTTAACAAAAACTAATATGGGTCCTAATTTTTTAAGGAGGGAGTACTGTACAGATCATAGTATATGTGTTGATCATAGTACTACTATATGTGTTGACTGTTGATTTAACTGTTTCGTGGTATACGCAAATATAGCAAAGAAAGCCAGCCCTGTAAAGTCTAAAAGAAGATCAACACAAGTGGCGTGTCACATGCATGTGGCCTGGTGGAATCAATAGGAGTACGTACGCACTGCCCTATTTTCATTTATGCCTGTGATCTCACGGTGCATATATAGAAGTGTACCTGAGTATCTTGAAGCACTGCTGGGTGATTAAGTCTCTGACGACACCGGTGCAATGAGTCAACAATCCTGACGTCCTTTTCGAGCTCTACTGCTGCATGGTCAGCCCTCCTGTAGGGATCGGAGTACTCAAGAAATTAATTAAGGAGCCCGTATCATTCAATGCAGGATGCTTAGTACAAACGAAATGGATCATTCAATCTGTGATGAAATGCAGGTATATAGTACAATCGGTAATCGGTCCTACAGATATAATGAGTATAAATAAGGGGGAGGGCCTACATATCAGGCGACCGAGAACTCCTTATGTCTCAGTCGGCTGACGTGATCCTACTATTTGTGTTAAAAAAATTATATTAATTCTCAGTTGCGACCTACTTAGTTGTTGCAACTTACTCAATTCTCAGTTATAACCTAGTTATACTTATGTGTAACTCCCACGTTGCACAAATCACAAGCTAAATAGAAAGGTAACTGAGATATAAGAAGTTCTCGGGTGTCCAAGAACTAGCAAATCTGTATAAATAAAGCAAGAATGAACAAAGAAGTAGAGACAACAGACAAACCCCAAGGATAAAAAGTGTGGGGGGTTAGTATCTACTGCCGTCCACGTTTCAAAATGTAAGCTTTTTAGCAGTTTAATTATGGAAGAAATGTACTCCTTCCGTTTCAAAAAATATAAGATATTTTAGCTTTGTAAAAGGAGTGTATCTAAACCACTTTTAGTGATATATTTTGAAACAAAGGGAGTAGTAACACTATGTAGACCTACGTTTGAAAGTGAGAAAACTTATGGAGTACTATACTCGTAAGAGTACGTATGGTGAGTATATTTAGCCCATCCCTGCAAACCGCAATATGCAAGTCTTATCATTGCAGACACGCACGAACGCTCCTCCATGCTACTACTGTATTTGGTCCCGTTGCTCTTTGCTTGACAGCCCTACTGTTTGCTACGTGATGGCGTACAGTATCGGCCTTGGGGCGTTGCCCTGCATATGGGAACACATCCTTGCCCCCTCATCTGGCCCTACGCCCCGTACATGCCGAGCGAGCGAGCTAGCTAGCTAGCCATATGTAGCCACGGACAACCTGGAAACGCATGCTGCTGACTTAACGGATCCATGCACCATCTGCATGCATGACATGAGCAAAGTGGCCATGCAAAACAACACAGAACTCCGGCCAGCCATAGATCTTGTATTCTTGTTCATATGCAGCAGCTAGCGAGGACCTCCCCCAAGCCCCAATCCTCGACCCATATATGCCATACGTATGCATGCACTAATCGAGGCACGCGATCCGTAACTCATGATGCCATCGATGACCAGAAACTGTGGAAGGGCCAGGGAGATTTGAAGAGTGGATCGAGCGATCGATCAGGGGCAGAGCATTATGAGTGGTGCAGGTGGGGGAGTGGGAGAGGACAAGGGGAAGAGTGCTGCGTGCATGGGCGCTACGAGACGACAAGGGGAAGACGCCGATCGGCAGGAGACATTGCCGCAACAGCGAAAACACTAGTTGTCGCTGCTTCAAGAAAATTAAAATAAAGTAAACTGTTGTCGCTCTACTGCTGCTCTGGATTTTATCGGCTGGAGTTCATGGGAGGGCAGGGTGTGGAAGATCGAGCTGAACAGGTGCGTACAGGAGGTGATGGGGCAGTTCAACTTGGGTGCCTGTTTTCTTCCAAGATCCATTATTGGTTAACTCCGGAAATTAGGTCAGTGCTGCTTAGGCAAGATCTGCATAATACCAGGTTTATTGACTATATATATACTCCCGCCGTTTCAAAATATAAGGCGTCTAAGAATAGTCAAAACTCAACGTTTTCTCAATTTGATCAAGTTATAAAAAAATATGAACATATACAATATAAAATCAATATCAATAAATTCAACATAATGTATATTTACTCAATGTGTCCATTCAATATTACATATGCAGATATTTTTTCTAAATATTTGGTTAAAATTAGTAGGATTTGACTTTTAACTCACCTTACATTTTGTGATAGAAGCAATATATAGCTAGTGGCGGTGCTAGGGCTGAGAACATATGATGTCAATAAACTATAATAATCCTTCGAAAATACATGATTTTTTTTTACGAACGAGTGTTTTGCACAAACTTTGATGTGGCTTCACACCACAGCTTTAGTGTACTTTCACCGATGGTGAATATAGCATGCGCTTAATTGTGATGCTACTTCCTCCAATACAAAATATAAGCTTTTTAGGACATGACACCATTTTCAAGATGAGACTTTGGCAATATTTTTTTTTTGCAGATGCTGTCTCACACAAACATTGTTAAGTGAACCCTAAACTCAAAAACCCACCTTGCTGGTACACAATAATCCACTCTCTACGAAGTACAATAACTTATTATACTTATATGTTATATTGTATTTAGTAATATAAGTTGGATAATTTTAATGTTAATACTTTTTTTTACGGATGGGCAACTTAAAAATATATGACTTGTATAAGTTTGGATGCATTGACTAACATTTTGGATCAGACTATTTATTTTTGTCTTTAGTAGATCAATCAACTTAATAATATGGTAATACTACAGAAATTTGCAGAAAGTGTCTTTGATCCTGAGCTTAAGTGCTCCCTTTATTTAAAAAAATCAAAAAAATCATATTTACGCGTTTCCAAAAATTCTGAAAATAAATTTTGGGCATGTCGATGTTGTATCCTACAAGTATGCAAAATCATAGCCCACAATTATTTATATTGTGGGATATACAATAGTGACAAAATCAGATAAAATTTGGAGATTTGAAATTATGTATACTCATATCCACACTTTTATCACTTTTGTTTAGCTCATAATATAGAGTATTTGAAATTGATTTTTTGCATTTCTATGGGATGCATCATGAGCTACATCTGATTTATTTTTCTTAGTTTTTAAAAACTCAGATATATGATTTTTAAAAAATTAGGATCACGGGTGTCATGTGCACCAAATCTCCACCCAGAAATTTGTCCGAATATTTAAAAAGGGCGACAACCATATCAAGACCACCATCTCCCTTGTGCACCCAAAACAATATACTAAGTAGATAAATGCATGCTATCCTAGCACATAGTAGTAATTAAATGTCACATAGCACATGCTGTTACCCTTACGCCATAGTCAAGCCATAATTTAAAAAGGCAAAATGTATGTTTGTTATTATAGTATATTGATAAAGTAGGATAATCTTTTTATTTAAGGGAAGTAGGACACGTGTTATGTGAATTCAAACCCTTTCAAAGGAAACTCAATACATTTTGTTCTGGTGCCTAGGTGAGGATGCACTACACTCCAACGGGCTAAAATATAATAAAAATTATAAGGTCATTATTTCTGCTCAGTTTTTATCTGGTCAGTAGCTAATACCCTTTTCTAACTCTTGTCGTTTCTTTCCCCTAAAAAAATAACCCTTGTCCTTTCTAGGAACTATTAACAAATCTGAATAGTGTTTCTCATGGGTACTGTTACCGTAATTTGTGCAGAAAATACTGAAACATGCAAGCACATTTCATGCACATGATGTCCTTTTCCTATTGTCAGCACTTACATAGGTTGGCCATAGTGGATTGAAGAAAAAATATTGTCAACCGATCAAAGAGTAGGTTTTTTTTTTCGAAATTGGAGTAGATAATTTTTTTATACATCACTGAAATATCCTTTGGACGCATGGAGAAAAAATAACGTGTATATTGAACACTTCCATGATTTGCACCAATTAACCTTGAAGTCTAAACGAGTAAACGTGATGAAACTAAGTACTAATAAGCACCAAGTTCTTATTAGAAACCCAGAGATTAATAAGCACCATGTTCAATTAGCATTCGAAACCACGGATGAAAGCAACGGGGGGACAGATTAATAAGTGACGAGAGAGGTGGACACCACGACGGAGACGGACATACCTCGGGGGGATGGGTGGCGACGGTACCAGCATCAGTGGAGCAGCTCCTGCTGCTGCTGACGCAGAGAGGAAATGAGCAGCGGAACTAGTCGTCGCGGCAGGCGGCGCAGATGCCGCGGCTGCAGCAGGCGCGCCGCAGACGACGACTGTCCCAGCAGCCATGTCGACGTCACGCGGCAGCATCGCCACCACTCCACCACCACCACACCCTCTTCCTCCTCCTGCGTCCACCACCATCTGCTGCCGCATCAGCAGCTGCGCCTCGCCTGCGAAAACGATCCGTCGGTCACCGGCCGGTCATTAGTAGGACGGCCGTGTCTCTGTCCGCCCTGTACTTTGCGACGGAGGACGATCGATTTCAGCCAGGAGAGATTAAAGCTGCATTTGTGTGTACCTGTGGTGTTGGGCGACGATCTGTCCGTGCCCTTCACTGTCCTATACATCTGCAGATTGACAACCAGGTGTTCATTAATTTATCCGTGTTAACCATGTGATTTTGAATTTATATATATATATATATATATAAGCGAATTAAGTACTGTACTAATTGCGGATATATATAGCTAGCTAGCTCTAGCTAGATGCTGTTTGTTTGTCACCTAGTACTTGACCGGGGATGTTGCCGGGGACAAAGTACATTTGTAGTTACCAATAGTAAGAACACGAAACAAAAGCGGGGTGAAAAGAAAAACAAAAGGAAGCCATCATCGTGCACAAGATTCGCCATGTTTTTTTGCATGGCGTGGTAGCTTCTTCTCTCCTGTTCCCCACTAGCTCTTACTCTAACCTTCATTATTCTTACTCTTATGCGCACGCACGCTTACCTGCAGGTGGCTCTTGACGTGCGCCAGCGTCAGATCCTTGACGTTCATCAGCTCCAGCACCGACTTCGGCGTCGCTCCTGCCGGGAACAGAGACGAAATGGATCAGCGGCAGTCAGCTCGTCGGAATTGAGCGGACATGGCTTGCTGCCTCGGTCAACTCAGGCAAAAGGAATGGATGAACAGTCTAGCTATGTATGCACACGTGAAAGGAAAGGGGCGCCCTGCTTACTCTCGTGTCCGCCGAGGAGCTGGACGGCGTGCATGAACCGCGCGTGGAGGGCGGTGGTCCACCGCATCCGCGGCGCCCGGACGCTCCTCTTCGAGCCACCGCCCGGCAGCGACGCCTTGCTTCCGGCAGCGCGCTTGAAAGCGCATCCCTGCTGCGCCAGCTGCAGGTGTCCGTGGCGTCCAGCGTCGGCGGCGCGCGCCGTCGACGTCCCGAGCCCGAGGCTCAGGCCTTGGGGATCGGCGCCGGGGCTAGGGTTTGCAAGGAACCCTACTTCGCCGCTTCCTTCTGCGTGCGTCCCCGCGTTTGCTTCTGTCTCCTGTGGCTTAGCCGCCGCAGATGGGTTGGAGGACACCGTCGCCGAGGAGACGGCCGGCGGGCTTATCCGCAGGGAGAGATTTGGGAGGTTCCTTTGCAACATTGCAAGATAGCAAGCTATGGAGGAAGGACTAAGCTAGCTACAGCTCAATGATCAAATGGGAGACTAGGTAGCCACTACTTTCTGGATCAAATGATCATATAGTACTTGAGCTACAAGAGAGCCATGGATCGAGGAGGAGTTAATTTACAGCAAAGGTGATCGAAGAAGAAGAAGAGGAAAGAAGAGAGAAAAGGAGACGAGGAGAGAGAAATCAAAAGGCAGACAGTGGAACAGTCACTGAGAGGGAGGGGTGGGGGTGGTGGATTTGAGCAAAGTGGCAGCGGTGAAAAGGAGTGAGAGGAGTGAGTGACAAGGGGAAAAGGAGAGGCTTGGAGCCTGGGGCTGGGGCTAGCTGGGGGGTAGTGATGAGGGGAGGAAAAAGATGTGGTGATTAGGTCATGAGTGGTTTATGATTTGGTCCCTTGGGAATGCTGCTTAAAGAGGGGGTGTGTGTGTACGTGTACGTGAGCTTTAGGGGGCAGGGTGTATAGGCTGAAGGTACTGGTACTTGAAGGCCATAATGGAGGTACAGTTGCTGTTCCTGGTCTTCATGTGCAAGCTGACAAGTAAACGTATATACTACTATACTTGTACGGCTGGAATATGTGGTCGATCTAACCGTTGAAAACCTACACAGTTCATCTGTACGATGGTACACTTTCTGATGGATAAACTTCATCAGTTATTTTATACCTTGTGGCTCATGGCCTCGTGCATAGGAGTATAGAAAATAATTTCATACACCAATAATTGTGTGCCGATGCAAACATTTATCTATAGTTAGAAGAAAAAGAGGAACATGGAGCCGATAGAAAATAAATTACATACACCAATAGTTGTGTGCCGATGCAAAATTTTATCTATAGTACTAGAAGAAAAGGAGGAGCAGGGAGCCGATGGAAGATCCCTGGCTTGGTGATAAATTTTTCTGTGTTAAATTTAGTAGTACTTTTATTTTAGTTTCTGATGTTTTTAATAAAGATTGGAGTGTGGTTAAGTTTAGTAGATCCCTGTGGGAAGTAACTATGGTCCGGTGGCAAGAGTTGAACGATAGTTGTAAAGATGTAGTGTTGTTGGACACCAAATATGCATGTAAATTGCTTGTCGAAGTGTGAGGTTTTTCTGTTAGATCTATGTATTTGGTCCTCAAAGTTGTAGCACTCAAGTGGCCTCATAAAAAGGTTTGATGGGTTAGGATTCCTCTAAACGATGAAGTGTTTCTATGGCTAGCTGCTAATAATAGTAGTTTGACTAAAAATGTTTTGTTTAAAAGGGGTGGAAGAAGGTAAATGTTGATTTTTTGACGAGTTAAAACTCTAAATCACTTATATTTTGATTGTAAACTAGCCATGTAAGTATGGGGTGTGATAAAAGATGCAACTAGTTTGGTCGATTTGCCTACTAGGTTTCGAGAAATTAGTGGAAGAATTAAGAATTTTCTGGTTAGGCTAAGAATCTTATTGCAGTGGGGGTTCTTGTCGTGATCTTGTCAATATAGAAGACATGTAACACAATATGTTTCAATCATGTTTATCTCTACAATCCAACTAGTTTTATGTAAAAGATCTCGTGTTGATCAACAACTAGGCTGATTTGTAGGGAACAAATGTGTGCTAGGAACATTATAACGTGGAACAACTTTTGGGAAATGTGGCCTTGGAAGTTTTTAGTAAACGATCTCGATGGGCGCCGATGACTTAGATAACTGAAGTAGGCTGAGAAATATAACAAAGACTAGAATTATGTTGAATGAAGTTAATGATGACGATGTGAGATGGAGATCTGCATATGCCTAGTGTTAATTTTGTTTTGTTGTCTTTTGGTCACAAATTTCGATGTGTGATGATCTCCGGGCGGAGTCCTAGTTTGGTGTTAGTTTTTGGTAGGATAGTGTTGTTATGTTCATTTCTAGAGAAGATCGAGTATGAGGCAGTGTGGACCATGTAATAAAGTTGTGACCTCTTTTCGATTTCATGCGAATGAAATCGAGGGCTTGAACTCAAATCAAAAAAAGGAGGAGATGGAAGAAGCCACGAAGAGGATGCAGTGGACCACCCGAGAATTTATGTTATGGTCATAGTGGCTAGTGCGTAAATAGGCTAGGCAATACTTTCTATGGTAAAAAAATATAGGTCTTTTAGGTAATAAAAAAATCTTCTAGATGTTACTTTGACCATCAATTTCTTTGTAGATTGTTGTCATATATATAAAAAATTATGTGCTAGAGAGCCTTCATTCGATATATGAGCCTTGTCAACTCTACACCAAAGAATGACTCTATAGCATATAATTATTTTTATATGTCAAAACATTCAGTCTTGTATATCCCCTCTCCCCACACACACATATGGAAATTAGTCTTCTGTATGCCTCATGTGTTTCACTACAGGAACAAGTCAAGGTGCCGATGGCCAGATGCTACACCCACGGCTATTTGGCGGGGCCATCGGCATAGGCCTCGAGGCAGGCAGCCGAGCAAACAGCCGTCGACCCAGATTTGTCATCAGCGTACGACAGGATAGGCTGACGGCAGCCGTCAGCGTAGGGGCCTGGCCGTAACAGCGAAGCGACGATATCACCCTACACCAACGGCAAAGCCATCGTCTCAGCTCTAGCACCTATACCGACAACAAAGCCGTCGACATAGCTCTTTTCGCTTTTTTGCCGCATTAATCCTAGAAAAATCATAACTAAATCATTCTAATTCAGAAAATACAAATAATACATCAAAATTTGCAGAAAAATAAGATATATCTAGATAAACTCAAATATTACACATTTATGTTGAATAAAAATTAACTAAAACATTACATATACTTTCATATAACACATTTTCCATTTTCCGAATGCCAAAAACGGGGTGTTTTATAAAGCAACCACCAATTGAAAGCTTCAAAATGGTACCACCCCATTTTTCAAAAATGCTAGGCCACCTTGCATGGACAATATCCCAACCAGGATATCTTAAACCTTTTTATCCACCCCTCATGAAAAAGACAAGTTCCTGCCAAATCGATAAGAAGTGAGTCTGATTTGAATTACAGGTACATGATCTGATGCTTATGATTTTTTGGAAAAATCATTTTTAGTTCACAATATGCTATTTCATCATAGATTCG